>JAMPIV010007116.1:0-380967 GCA_024509875.1 Oreohelix idahoensis
AAGGGGGGATGGAGTGGTGGGGGGATTGAGGAGAGAGTGAGAAGGGGGTGTTTGGGGGGGAGGGGGGGAGGGGGGTAGGGGGTTGGGGGGGATTTAGGTTTAAATGTTTTTTGTGGGAGGGGGAGTTGTTGTGTGGGGGGTGGTGGGTGTTTAAGTTTAGAGGGGTTGGGGGAGTATGGGTGATAAGGAAGTAGTATTATTTTGGTGGGGGAGGGTTTAGGTAATAGAGGGTGGTGGTTTTGGGGGTGAGAGATTGAGGGGTGGTCGGAGAGGGGAGGAAAGAGACAAAATAGGAGAGGGGGGTGAAAGGTGAAATCGAGGAGGAGGGAGGAGTGAAGGATTGGGTGAGTGAGATGTGTTGGTTGGGTGGGTGTGGGGTGGGATGGTTAGTATGGTAGAATGATTGGAGTGGAATTTTTTTATGATATAGGGGGATGGGTTGATTGGGAGGTGTGTTGTAGGTTGAGTGGTAGTGATTTATGGTTTAGGGTATTGGGGGATGGTATTGATTTTTATAGGGGTTGGTAGTGTATGGAGGGAGGTGGGAATTATTGGTGTTGGTTTTGAGGACAATGGGAGATTGAGAGGTGGTATGGGGTGGAAGTGGGGGGATGATAGTTGTTTAATTGACTTTGTTTGATTGTGTGGTGGTTCGGTTGTAAAATGTTCATTAAACGCACCCAAATCATGGTGTAGTTTCTAGACTATACGGATGTGAGACAAAACTAGAATTATATCTGTGATTGTGAGTTGTTGACCAATAAAGTTGCATGTAGAGTGTACTCATCTGATGCGGACATGGACTGAAAAAATATTTACGCAGAGTTTGAATTGACAGTGACATCCCTCTTACCGAGATACTCAACTTTTTACCTTAGAGATTCTCGTAATACCATATCCGATATCCTGTCTTGTATCTTGGCACTAATTGCATAAAGAAATGACAGGCCAGGAATTCGAAGCAATGTACTATTGAATTTGACTAGCCGCACACAAATCCTCATGGCCTTAATGACACCCTGGAGGTCATGGGCAATTTAGTTGATTTAATTACTGATTGCCGAAAGGCAACCCAATAAGTAAACTTTCAGATTTTAGGGGTAACTTACCCCCATCTCCACTACAGTTTAATTACTTGTCTACCGTAAATTAGCCCCTATTTTTTTTTTCAAGAAAGAAATGAGAATTATTTCATGTCAAGTCCTGTACTTATAGAAATACTATGACCCAAGGATATCTTCAGAATTGCACATCTGATCCAATACCCTGTTTATTAGCTTACCGTACGAATGCACAAAAGCGAACCGACTATCATTTTCCTCGTTTTCGAGTATCCACTCACAACAATGCACTTAGGAATTATGTTCAACGAGTCAGTAATATTAAGTTGGGCCGTTTAACTCCACATGTAGAAGAAATGATCTCTCTTAATGTCAATCTGTTTTTTACCATTACCGCCACTTCAGAAGAATTTGTTATATAACTATGTTTATAGTCTCTTTATTACTCGGCTAGACTCATTTTATCGACCGTTTGAATCCATCACTGTCGTTTCCGACTCTTCGTTCGCCCACAGTATCAGTAAGATACATACAGTCATAGGCGCTATGTTCGAAACATTTCTAAACACCAAGGTGAAATGACTATCCGAGATTTTTAAGACAAAAATCGTGATCTCGAAACGTCAGAGAAAAGATCCTAGAATTGAACAGTCTAAATACTTATTAGTCATAGAAAAACCGAGTATGACACAGTTCTGTAATGCACAGACTCGAATCTGTAATTCGATCAAGATTCATTCAGCTTTTCACCTCATTAACCTCACAACCTGATAAAAGGACTGTTCCGCAGAACATTTTGATTTTTTTTATAAACTTAACTACATAGATCACAAGGATAGATTTATAAATACAAATTTCATTCTACCCATTTCTTACATCTCGTATTAAAATATAGTAATTTACATCAGTAACTAATGTGTCTCATTGGCATCAGAACACTCCAGTAAGACGGACAATACAGGATTAATCGACGCGTACTATGACCCTTTGGCTGAAAAATTCTACAACACTTTAACTTTGGTCACACCACAATAATTAAACAAAGTTGTTTGAACCATCTCTATTATTCTCATAACAATTACGCCATATCGAAAAAAAATTCACGGCCAATACATGTCTAAAAGCTACTTACATACTTTTGAAAGCATAATACCCCCCGCTACCCCCATGTACTTTGACCTCACGACAGAAACGTGGATTGACTGCGAGGTCCATACCATGTAGCATAAGATCGGATTGGTAAACGTTATTGCAATATCATACGCATGGTCATCACCTATATAAAAAAACAATATAATCTCCTGACCCCATAAGAAAATAGAAAATTAAGAAGGCACCCAGTCGTCAAACTTGACTGAACTATGCGGTGACATCCCACTTTTGTCAATACTATCGTGTCTTCAAATTTTGTAACGTACGCATCACCTTGATTGTAACTAGCTCTCGGATATACCCGCTTAACTTCAAGAACGTGTAACGTATTTCTATAAACAGTGAATACCACGAATCAAATGACTAATTTTAATATTTCATTCTTTCCATTTTTTACAAAACAGCTTACTAAAATCAGATGACTAAAAAAGCCAAAACTCACCAGCAAACCATCCTACACACTAAAGCCACGTATCGCACAATACAGAATTGTATTAAGAAAGCGGACGCTAGTCAGTATAGCCCTCAGTGGTGCAACTCCTCTTGCAGAAATCGACTGGGAAGAAAGCCCAATTCCCTTAGAAACTAGTTTTAGCCAGATCGCCATAACGCAGTAGAAAAGCTGAATTTGCACTGAGATGAACTACCCAACTACACTCGACAATAGAGAAAGAATGCATATTTTACTCTACATATATTGGTCCATAAATATCAACATTTGATTTCCTTAGGTGCTAATCTGAATATGGTACAAACTTCAATGCTATCTCAAAGCGATCACCAACCTTATAATATTCTTTGCTGCATCTAAAAATTACTAAATTCCTACCATTGTACTTAAGGTGGAGTCCTGGCTTCCTGGCGCCTTATTCCTTTACCCGAGGAATTACATTCGCGGGCAGAGACAATGTAGTTTTGTAAAAACTGGACAGTGATTTTTTTAAGTCGACAGCCTCTAGTTACTATTCTGGGAAGGTACCAGACTCAAAAGGATTAACCACAGCTAAGATGGTTTTACGACGTCAGCTAATGAGACTTAATGTCACTAGCTAGGAAAGAGGTCTATGCCAGTCGATGTGAAACGATGTAAGCCACTACTTGGTTAATACACTATGTCAAAATACAGATATTGCTTCAACCAATGTTTGAACTTTGCATTGTTAGGCTGATATATGGGGGTGCAGTCAGAGATCAGTCTGCCCACCTGAACAGAATAAATTACCGGCCACATGCTTGTCACAGCAAGATGAAACTACACGGATTTTAAACTATCCAAATAAACATTCAGGGCCTGTTGCAGGCGCTAGTAGGACTAAATGACCAGGAGGATAACCAATCAAGTTTGCATATACCGCCAGGATACCTAACCGCATAACGTTCATGTAGTATTTACTCATATGACTATATAAATCAATTCTGATTTTTTAATGCTAACCAACGCAATCCCTGGAACTTGACACTCCGTCCAGCTTCTGAACCAGATGACAGAAGCTGTCCACTTTAAAGATTTACGAACCTAGTGTGGCATCGACCTGCAGAGGTACCTACTCATCACTAAATAATTCCGTACTCAAAACCCCCTGGCCAGTACTTTAAAATTCTTAGAGGGAGTTTTAATCTTCTGTGTCCTAAAAACATCGAAATCGAGGTCTCCGTTAACGAGTGTTCGAGAGTCAATCCCTGCTAGCCTAACTCCGCAGATGTCTTTTAGAGGTTGGACCATTGACTGACTACTTACATAATTTTGGTGCACAACCCCTCAGTTCTTGGGTGTGGCATATTATTTTTGAAACAATGTATACTCTGCGCCTGTGGTGTGAACCAAACCAAAGAAGAACAAGAACTTAAGAGAGATGAGTAACACATTAGGTGTAGCAGTCATTCTTTCGGCATTGTGAGAACATAGAAACTGTCAGTGATGAGAAAGAGTGAAATTAGCATAGCAAGAGACAAAAATTAATTGTTTTTGAAATAGCTGAGAAGTGGTTATATCGGCTGTTTTTGGTAATTAACAGCACAGCTGATCCATGTATATATAATTAAATAACAGCACAGCTGATATAAATGAAGTATTTGTTCCTATAATTGGAAAACATGTTTGTAAAATATTTATGATATACAATCATAGCTCAGTTTTTTTTTTTAAATAAACATTTGTTAAATCAATATGTAAAACTGTTACAAATTCATTACATTCCATTTTTCAAACATTCACCCTCCACACAAGATAGATAGTGTATATACTGAATTATTTTGTAAATGAAAATACTAGGAAATTGTATTTTGGACGACTTGTCAATTACTTATCATTGTTAAGTAAAATCTGTTTCCGTTGTTTTTTAATATCACAGTGATAGATTACACAGCGGAGGTGGCACTTTATGTCGGTCTCCTCTCTTACAAATAGTTTTCGAGTATCAAACAATGTTCACTAGCCGTAACTATATTTGTGATACCAGTTTCAGTTATTTCTCTCAGTCACGAACTGGGACTGATTCACATTCACTTCATCCATTTCTGCGTAAATATCTATTTCTGAAATTGTCAGTAATATACTGATTCCAAGATAAAATAAAACCCTCTAACGCCACAGCTAGACCAAGAATATGCTATTAGATTAGTATAAATAGTCCCTGAACTAAGTTAAATATTGATAAAAAAACAATACATAGAAATCAGAGATACTGTCATGGTCAAGTCATATCTGCTTAGATTGGGATCGCATAATATTTTTTGGAAAAAAAGTAGAGGGGACAGAATAGGTTTAGGATGGTACAGTGAATCTGATTGGTAGGCATTTGAAGTGAGACACACCTAAATATTATTGGCTGACCTTGAATAAACATAAATAACCTAGAATGCGTAGGAAAAAGTTTGAATGATATTTTTTGAAAAGACTGATTTAATTTACAAGTAAAAACTGTAAAATTAATTAGAGATATTGCTAACTGAATTGATATTGTCAGAATAGGCGACTATGGGGGAGGACGCCAATTTCTAAGAGAAAATTTTCAACAGTGATAGCGATGAGAGCAGGCTGTGCTTTAAAACTACAAGTATAATAAAAAGCAAGCCTGGGCAATAAAACAGATCGAAACTGTGTCAGTCATCGTCTCTGTGATATATTTCATTGAAAATTGGTTGGTAAGCTATGACATTTATTAACCTGTATTTTATATAAAAATTGAAATGTAGAAATAATAATATATGTCTGGACATAGAGTGGGTCTATAGCGAACATGTAGGCAAAGCCTAAAGAAGATTGATCCACCATGTGATAGACTGTCAGAGAGGTGTAAAAACAACAAGAATAGGTATATTGTCACAAAGTGAAAGGTAGCATAAACACCTATCCTATTATATGGAAGAGATTACAGCTGGAATTGCAGTGGCGTTGTAACTATTAGGGAAAGGAATACTGGTGTACATTGTCACATCAAAAGAAAATGGGTGGCATACGAGTTTGTATATAGGGATATGATCCTTTTGTTTGTTTGTAATGTACATGTCCTTAACTGTGGACTATTAGTGTATGCTAGATATTACGAAGGATGCATACCTTCACATTTCAGAGGTCCTGGGTACTGACGTTAATGTGGTACCAAACGCTTGAAAATTGATTGATTCAAGACTCTGCTTGTTTACTGAGAGCCCATGCTAGTGGCCATTGCCTATCAAACAGGGAACAGATTGTGAAGCGAGCAGAGGAAAGGTTCAACTTATATTCTACTGCAAAGATAAGTTCTCGTTCGGCACCTGAGAGCTCAACTACGTAACTTTAAAAGAACGATCTTATGACAGTGAATAAAACTGGGACAATTATTTAATAGTTCCACAAGTGACAAAATAGAAACAAACATTTCCAAAAGGACATGATTTAAAACAACAACCAAGTAGTACTACCAGTATTACTTAAAAGTAGGAGAACACTACAAACGCATATTAGAAAAATATTATATATATGGACAAAAGATCTATTGTGCTATTTGACTGATGTAATTGATTATTATGATTTTACTTTTAAATTGTCAGTCCTGATTACAAATAAATTTGAATCAGGATAATAAAACTGTAAAAATTTTATTTACACAAAATTCAACCACAGTCTTAAATAAGATAGCCTTTTAGAGTGTAGTTTGTATGTTATTGTGGTAGTACTGTGTGCTGTTGTGAATAATAAACTATATGTTTATATGTTTGTTGATTATTGTACATTACACTCTACATCCATAACCCTAGACACAACACGAAGTCAATTAACATACTAAAATAAATACATTTTGAATGAGATAAAAAGGTGGTAGTGGAAAGGTACCCTGAAAAGTTCACAATATTATTGGGTATATTCAGGGACCTTCATAGCTAATCTCATTTAATACCAATATAATAATACCTACAACAATTAATAACATCAAATCCACCACACATGCTTTACGCCATTCCTTTGTTGCTCTTTCCTTTTCTATTCATGCTTCCTCCGCTGTCTTATTCCACCAGGGAGGTTGGGTGAAAGGTGCCCTCACCGTCTTGTGTTTGGCATTTTGACGCAATATGTGTAAATGGTTGTTACAGTCGAGTGGGCCTGTAGGATACTTGAAGGTCTGTTTAGGTGTCTAATGGTCCTACCCTTTGCAACGAGTATGACGCAAGGTAGGTGATCATTTTCCTGTGCCCCTAATACATCCCAACGTGCCATGGTGGTGGCAGCACTAGAGATGAATGCCAGATCTATGACACCATTTGTATCCCCAGGTTTAGTTGCCAGTCTAGTTGGGCTTCCATCATTAAGGATGGCAAGGTTCGTGTTAAATAATGCGTGGCTCAAAGCTATACTCTGCCTATTTTCCGTGATGTTCCCCCACTCCTTGGATCTAGCATTAAAATCGCCAGCAATTAAACACCTTATGTTAGAATCTTCAGACAATTCCGCCAGAAAATTCCAATCACTCTCTGCTGTAAGATGGTCGACATGAGCATATAAATTGTAGACTCGCCACTCCTGACCGCTTATATTCACAGTTATCCCCTGCAATTCCGCATCCTCACTAGTTTGGGAACTTGTATCCAGCCACGTATGAGGGATCTCATGTTTTACATATATAGCTTGCTCTCGTCTACCAGGCCCACATGGATTGGAGTAACATCTGTGCCTGGGCAATTGATAACACTATTGGCTTTTAAATTTGTCTCCTGGATCATGAGGATATCGAAATTGTAGATGATTGTTTGTATAATGGCTCCCACATCTCAGCGACTGGATAACCCTTGATATGAACTTCAGTGGCTACACCAGAAGGCTTTGAAACATACATGTCAGCTTCAAATCCACGCTTTTCCTGGCACAGAAAAGTGATAACTTCTTGTGTTGAATGTTCAGCGTTGCAGTGAAATTGATCTAACAAGAATTCGTATTCATTTGAACAGAATAAAAGTACGACTTATATTTCTGCATCGAACTCTTCATTTGTGTAAAGATAAAGATTCAGTTTTGGTCAGTGCATGAAATCTTTATCTGCACTTGCGCCACGAGAAGATTCAGTTTCACGTTGAAGCTCGAAAGGATTGTGCTTGATCACTAAAACGTTTCCTCTTTGAAGCTTAGTATTGAATTCATTCAAATGTTGAATCTCGGGTATAGAAGAAACCCTTTTCGATACGCATTTTCAGCGTGCATTTTTCTTTTCAAGAATAATTTTTCCATTGTATGTTTGTTTGTGAATTGACATGCCAAGACTAACAATCCGATTCGTCACACCTATGGTGTCAATTCGCCACACTTGTGGTGTCAATTCTACACAGATGGTATTAATTCGCGACTGTGTCGATTGGCAAACGTATTCCCTCTTCCCATCTTAAACGTTGAATAACATTGACTGAACCACCACCCCAGTTGACCGTTTCTGAGACCGACCATGTAGAGCAGGTATCGGCAACATAGGAGCTTTTGGGATCTACTTTAGTAACACTGAACCCTCTAAAGATCAGCTACCTAGGTACATGCATATGTGTGTGAGTGCGTTCGTGTGTGTGTGTAATTTTAAGGGGGGTGGGGGAGGAGTGAGGAGGATGAACCTTACAAAGAAAAGATCGTGTTCCTTTCTCATGCATTTCACAAATATATTTTAGAGCCAGCGCGATGAGTTTTCATTGGAATCCCGGAAAATGTATCTTTGATCACGGGGACACCGCGATTTATAAATTCCGGCAGGAGAGGTCGTCAGAAATTTCCTAGTTATCGCCCCCCCCCCCCCTTTCCACCTTTCCGCAGTCGACTAAAGATCTCCCAAAACACCTACTGGAATCTACTAGTAGACCGGGATCGACTGGTTCGGCGACCCCTGATGTAGAGTATTGTAGCGAGAGGTTTATATATAGATGTAGTGATAGTATTGACAGAAGTAGGGTTCTCTCCTGAACAATGGTGAAGTCCCAGTGTCTAGGGTTCACTGGTCTCACTCTCACAAGAAGATCAATGCTGTGAATAATCTGTAGCAAGAATTAGATATAGACAAGCAGATTATACTGGTGCCCTCTCACTTATTGATCTCCTAGGATGTACTTATTTAACTATGAAAATAGAACTGTAACTCCTTTGAATAAAAGTAATTAACAACTCAAGTGTCTTACAATTCAATTAATTTATTATCTACACTATGTACTATTGTGATGATGGGTGAATGTTGAGGCAATGGTGATTATGGTAGAGTATGTACATTCCAATCTATCTGTAAGTAAATACAAAAGAACAAGGATCCACTTTGGATCTATTAATTAACAAGTTCCTTTACACTAGCTCTTGTCCACCAGGAATGTTCACCGTCCTTCTGTATTTATTTTAATAATGAATAATTAAAGTTTATCTGTCTCTCCTATCTTTACAGCTCAAGTTCATCATTTAAAACATTCTATTGACAGTAGTAGCTGGTCTCACATTGGTTTCTAGGAACATGGGACTTAACTCTGGTCCAAGTCAGTAACTCTGGTACAGGTCGGTTGCACTGTACTAACACACTGATAGTCTGTGCTGCACAAACTCCCAAACAGTAAGGGGAATGACAGTAATAGGCTCCTTCTATCTATGGGCTTCACATATAGCAGGATATAAGGACCTCAGACCTCAGAACATGATCACACTTGTGATGGTGAGCTAGGATCCTGAAACAATGAATATGTGTCCAATGGTTGCTTATGAGGCTTGTTATCTCTACTGTGTGCTGAGATGAGAATGTTTTATTCAGATGCTGTGTGTACAATGAATGATAAATGGCTCTGTATGATACAGAGTAGGAAGACAGATTGGTGTCTACTGCAAAACATTTTCAATCAAATAATAAACAATCAATATGAAACTATGACTCCTGATGCAGCCTTTGCCTTCCTCACTCTCATTCCAAGTCACAGCTGGTCCTTTTATGGTAGTTAGTAACAGTACTAATAAACCCTCTGGATATGCTTATGGTTAGCAATGACTGCTGTGGGTAGTTTTAAAGGCTTGACAATCTTTAGCCATCCTATTCACACAATCAATATGTTTGGTATATTCACAAGCCTATTAATTCCTGAAATAAAATGTACATTATTCACATAAATACTTATGATAGCCCTACATACCCTCTACGAATCTTTCTCCAACACAGAATTACACTTTTAGTGAGGATTCCTGCCCTGCATACAGTCAAAATTGGCTTGGCAATGACAGTGGTCTACTCTGCTTCTTCTGGCTGGGCTTAACAAGGTTGTGTGTGATAAATGAATTTTGAAACTGCCTCCCTTATATACTAATGGAGCGTACGTCAGAGGGAGTCGTATCTGATTGGCCCAGAATAATTATAGAAAATGTTGTCTATGGGCTCATTGTGTGTAACCTTGCAATTTATTAAGGCCTGAATCTCTTAACTGGCCTAGGTTATCACTGTCTTGTCAATATCCTTTGAAATCCCCTGTGACAAGCTTCAAATCCATTCCTTGATATTGGCTTTCCATGTGGGTATGCAGTCTAAATAAATTTATTTAGATTAAAACTAGGCCTAACCCTCGAAAGTGGCCATCTCACAAACTAAACGATATCTCAGTAGATACATCCTACTTACCAATTTCCTTTTAGATTTCCATGTATGAACATTCCCACCAGTGAACTCCGTTATTATTCTTGTATAACGACACTTCCCAAAGTCGTCCTTTAAGAAATTCCATCCGGCCCAATGCACAAATTGCTTCGCCATTATGAATATTTCCGTTTCTCTCCTTCCCTTCGAGGTATAGACTGCGCATGCGTGTGCTGGTAAATATTGTCGCTCGCGATTAACTCTTTGGCGCTCGTGATTAACTCTTTGGCGAAGGCAGTGTGTATACATAATACAATCTAACTAAGCGTATTTATCCATTATGCTACATAGGCCCCATCTTTTTTAGACTGTACTACGTACAGTTTATTTATTGGGAACATACGCTGAAGTTATGATTGTTCATTCTTTTCCTTCCAGAACTGTCGGCTGACGACTTAAAAAGTCCGCTCCAACATTTTCCTTCCCAGGAATGTACTGTACTGAAAATGAGTAAGGTGCCAGTAATAAACTCCACTAGGTTTTCCTATCAACACCCCACTTGAACTGTAGTGAGATTCTGATTTGGAGATAATTTTCTCCTTTACTAAGTGCTGAATCTCTTCCCTTAGTGCTTTGGATGGTTTAGTCCATGTCCGCAACAATGCTTCCAGTGGACTATGTATGGTACGGCCAAACAACAGCGTTGCCGGACCCACACCTATTTCTATTTTAAGGGGCAGTATACCGAAGTGGGGCCTGTATCCATCAATGGTCTGGTACAGCCCTGGTTCCTACCTCCTATGATTCTGATTGGTTTCCGCAGCTTATTTAATACTGGTTGCTGACTAACCAATTCTTCCAGATGATCAAGGCCATGGTGTTCCGAACAATATTTAGTCGGGGTGGGATTTCTTTCGTCCCCTCTCTGTACAATACAGACAGTTGCCATGGGTACTGGTGTAACAGTAGACTTGTGATTTTGTTTTCTCTTTATCACCGCATCTACCTGTTGTTTTCTCTTCTGAGTTTTCTTAATGGGCCTACGTCCGCAACAATGCTTCCCTAGGTCCTGTAACTGGTCTACGCTTCTGAATGAGGTTACCTGGTTACTTTCTGAACAGGACTTCATATACCGACTTATGTCTTCAATTATTCCTGGCCAGTAATATCGCAATGCTATATTTTGACCAGTGGCCCCTTTTCCTCTGTGACCACTGCCTGATGTAGCATGCTCTTGCTCCATAATTTCCTCCCTGTAGAATTTTGGCACTACCAGCTGTCCATGCCCTTTAGGTCCTTTTCCAGCTTGTCGGTAGAGTAGGCCATCTTCCATATAGTAGTCTCCTTTCTCTGGAGGGTTATGGGCCTTTGGCAATTTGCCAAAACAAGGCTCCAATGTGCTATCTGCTGCTTGAGCCTGTTTCATCTCAATCGGATGAAATTTAAATGTATTGTCCCTCTCTTGGTTCTGGGAGCCTGACCTGGTCCGGTTATGTTCCACAACTACAGGTTTTATTGGATTTCCCAGGAACACATATTTACGCCCCAACATCAAGGGGTAGAGGGGATTCTCTATTACTGCTGCATTTATTTCCCCTTCCACATAGCGACAACTGACTAGAATCTTCGCTATGGGCAAAGTTAGGGGTAATGCTCCCTTAAGTGGCCCTTGAATGTCCACTGTTTCTGTGGTGATTTGTTCAGGGCGCACTAGAGATGCACAAATGACTGCATCATACGACAAACCTGTGTCATATATCCCTGTGACTTGTTTGCCATTTACAGTCACTTCCTCCTGTATTGGGGGGTGATGGAGGCTGTTCTGACTCACTGTCAGATCCTTCCTATCAGAAGTCCTCACCTGGAGACATGCAGCAAAATGAGGAGGGTTTTTTCTTCTGCATTGCGCAGTAGAGTGGTTACTCATTTGGCAAGATTTACACCACTTTCCTTCCTTTCTTGAAGGTTTATTATCTGATTCTAGAGGGTCCTTGTCTTTAGTTTCATATCTGGTTTTGTACCTGGTTGTATTGTCCTTTTGCTCAAACTTATGTGCGTTTGGGTCTGTTTTAAAGCTTTCTCCTTGTTTCCTCTTATTCACTTGAGACATGGGATGAGCCAGTTTATGACTCTCTGCATAGATGATTATTTCTTCAAGTCTCTCTCTCTCTCTTGTGCTCTATTAGGAAGGTCTTTGTCTCAGGTGACATGGACTCCAGGAGTTGTTCTATTAAGATCATCTCCCTGATCCCTTCAAAATCCGGAGTAAAATTTCCTAATTGACACCACCTCAGCAAATACATCTCTAACCTTAGTTTAGCATTTCTAAATTTTCTACGGTAAGAGTCTGCATTCTGTTCATACCTAACCAACAATGCTTGTTTTAAAGCTTCATAATTGTTCTGATCTTCTCTTGGAAGTTTTAAGAACACATTATAAGCTACTCCTTTCAATCCTTGTGACAACTTCAAATTCCACTTCTCTTTTTCCAAACCATATGAGGTAGCCACCCGCTCATACCTGTCAAGGAAGTCTTCTATTCCTTCGTCCTTTTCAATAAAAGGATCCAAATGAAAGTTCATGGCTCCCGTAGAAGTACTTTGGTTGGAGTTACTTTCAGACTGAGGCGAGCTACCACCATGATTGCTAGCAGTTCCCTGGATTTCAAGCTCCCTTAAACTCAACTCATGAGCTCTTTGCAACCTTCGTTCTTCAGCTTGTCTTTCAGCTTCTAATTTCTTAGCTTGAGCCTCCGCCTCCATTCTTTTAGTCTCTCTATCAGCTTCAGCTTCCATTCTTTTAGTCTCTCTTTCAGCTTCAGCTTCCATTCTTTTAGTCTCTCTATCTAAATATTTATCCACTTCAGTTGTGATATGTCGAATTAGAGCATCTCCTGTCAAACCCAAGTCTTTTCCTTCCTGCATAATCGCAGCTCTAAACTTCACCAATTCAGCCATGATGTATTACCAATAAGAGGGTATCTAGTTCTATCAACTGTATTAACCAATTAAATTACTTAATTAATTAACCACAATACAATCCAAGTAACCGATGTGAGCCTCTACTGTCTTTCTAGTACTCAATGGTACTTCCTAACGAAAATTTAATTTAGAATTCAATTTTTAAAAATATTACTTTACACACTACTAGTGGCTCTAGCCAGACAAGAGATAGATAGTGTAGATAGAATATGGCTCTGTGGACACAGGAATATCCCGGACCGGCCCCCAGTGTAGCGAGAGGTTTATATATAGATGTAGTGATAGTATTGACAGAAGTAGGGTTCTCTCCTGAACAATGGTGAAGTCCCAGTGTCTAGGGTTCACTGGTCTCACTCTCACAAGAAGATCAATGCTGTGAATAATCTGTAGCAAGAATTAGATATAGACAAGCAGATTATACTGGTGCCCTCTCACTTATTGATCTCCTAGGATGTACTTATTTAACTATGAAAATAGAACTGTAACTCCTTTGAATAAAAGTAATTAACAACTCAAGTGTCTTACAATTCAATTAATTTATTATCTACACTATGTACTATTGTGATGATGGGTGAATGTTGAGGCAATGGTGATTATGGTAGAGTATGTACATTCTAATCTATCTGTAAGTAAATACAAAAGAACAAGGATCCACTTTGGATCTATTAATTAACAAGTTCCTTTACACTAGCTCTTGTCCACCAGGAATGTTCACCGTCCTTCTGTATTTATTTTAATAATGAATAATTAAAGTTTATCTGTCTCTCCTATCTTTACAGCTCAAGTTCATCATTTAAAACATTCTATTGACAGTAGTAGCTGGTCTCACATTGGTTTCTAGGAACATGGGACTTAACTCTGGTCCAAGTCAGTAACTCTGGTACAGGTCGGTTGCACTGTACTAACACACTGATAGTCTGTGCTGCACAAACTCCCAAACAGTAAGGGGAATGACAGTAATAGGCTCCTTCTATCTCTGGGCTTCACATATAGCAGGATATAAGGACCTCAGACCTCAGAACATGATCACACTTGTGATGGTGCGCTAGGATCCTGAAACAATGAATATGTGTCCAATGGTTGCTTATGAGGCTTGTTATCTCTACTGTGTGCTGAGATGAGAATGTTTTATTCAGATGCTGTGTGTACAATGAATGATAAATGGCTCTGTATGATACAGAGTAGGGAGACAGATTGGTGTCTACTGCAAAACATTTTCAATCAAATAATAAACAATCAATATGAAACTATGACTCCTGATGCAGCCTTTGCCTTCCTCACTCTCATTCCAAGTCACAGCTGGTCCTTTTATGGTAGTTAGTAACAGTACTAATAAACCCTCTGGATATGCTTATGGTTAGCAATGACTGCTGTGGGTAGTTTTAAAGGCTTGACAATCTTTAGCCATCCTATTCACACAATCAATATGTTTGGTATATTCACAAGCCTATTAATTCCTGAAATAAAATGTACATTATTCACATAAATACTTATGATAGCCCTACATACCCTCTACGAATCTTTCTCCAACACAGAATTACACTTTTAGTGAGGATTCCTGCCCTGCATACAGTCAAAATTGGCTTGGCAATGACAGTGGTCTACTCTGCTTCTTCTGGCTGGGCTTAACAAGGTTGTGTGTGATAAATGAATTTTGAAACTGCCTCCCTTATATACTAATGGAGCGTACGTCAGAGGGAGTCGTATCTGATTGGCCCAAAATAATTATAGAAAATGTTGTCTATGGGCTCATTGTGTGTAACCTTGCAATTTATTAAGGCCTGAATCTCTTAACTGGCCTAGGTTATCACTGTCTTGTCAATATCCTTTGAAATCCCCTGTGACAAGCTTCAAATCCATTCCTTGATATTGGCTTTCCATGTGGGTATGCAGTCTAAATAAATTTATTTAGATTAAAACTAGGCCTAACCCTCGAAAGTGGCCATCTCACAAACTAAACGATATCTCAGTAGATACATCCTACTTACCAATTTCCTTTTAGATTTCCATGTATGAACATTCCCACCAGTATTTATCCATTATGCTACAAGTATGCAGTACATTTTAGTTCCACCCCTCCCTTTATGCAGTACAGGCTTCCTGCGGACTAACTGCAGTGGTGACTGTCTGCTCCACAGTGAGAGAGAAGGGAAGAGAATTGATGACAGAACCCATTTACAGCTTTACTCACACAATTTCTTGCTCCCCTCAATACAGTTGCTTTAGGGTCAAGCCCTTCTGAAAAAAAGGGCATTTATTAAGGAAGAATGTTGGTATCAGGAACTGCCAGCAGGGTGTTTTCAGAGAAAGATAAATGTGGGAGATGGTCCGTATATTTGGGGTGTCATCGTTTCCGTCATAGGCTAAATATACGGCTGAGCTACCTTCATGTCCCGCCAACGTGAGGCACGAGCTTGTCATGTTGGCTGGTGATAACTGAGAGCAGGAACAACGTCCATGTTCATAGTTAGACGAGCACTTCTGGAATCGGGGTGTGGGAGTGACATGAGTGGAGTTTGCTAATCTGAAACAGACAAACAAAGCACCGACTAGTTAAAATCATAATAGTTAAATAATGAGAAACGATACTCTCACCTGCCAAACAGTCCTTCCACGCCACCTGACACACTCAACTATCACACACACACATGCATGTCGTCCAATGAGACCAGTATGGTGTTGTGCATGAGGCTGGCAATCTTACCATGTAACACAGATTGCTACCGAAACCACTACTGCAAGAGCATCTGAATGCTTTGTGAGGGCTTCATGTGGATGCCAGTCACATTGGTGGCCCCATGCTCCATAAGGAGCGAGAAGAGAAATACAAGTATATATCTCCAAGTGAGCCCACGTGCTCTCACAAACCATTGTACACAAAACAATAATTAAATAATAATAAAATGGACATAGAATAATATTCAACTATATGTACAACGAATACTCTCAATAATGAGCATAAACCACCACCTCGCAACTGATCCATCTCAATATTAGTCCCTGCACTCCGAATCATGTCGTATATGCCGACTGATGAGATTGGGAACTCATCATATAAAACACATTGTTACCGACACAACCACTGCAATAGCATAAAAATGCTTCTTGTGGGCTTGTGATGGACACCAGTTGCATTGGTGTTTCCATGCTCCGCAAGGAGCAAACAGAGAAACACCTGTCTCAACGTGCCTTACGTCCAAAGGAGTGGCATTGCGCTCACCAGAAATCTAAATACCTAAAGCTAGATTCATCTTCTCAAAGGGAACTTTAGTACAACAAAACTGTGTACACAACAGATGTAATTAAACTAATCTCAAAGTGACCCACTAAATATATACAGTAGCCTCAAATTAACCCACTAAAGAAATACAGTAGTATTATAATCAATTATTGTGAAATACACTTTAACCTAAACTATCCCTTCCATTACTGAAGAAAATTACATTAACCTGCCTTCACCCACGTGTCAATTCACACAATATAATCACCCACGTGTCAATTCACACAATATAAAATAACGTAACATTACTAGGCCTATAACACGTGATAACTAAGAGTGTTAATGCAGACTCACTGGCGCCTTCTTGATGCACAGTCATCAAGACGTGCCGCCCCCCCCCCCCCCCCCCCGGTTGCCATCTTGCCAACAAGTTAATATTATCTAAATTACAGTCCCAGATAACATCTCTGCCCAGTTCCATGTATGAAATACTCTCCTACTAAATTTGCCTTTCTTGCCCGGTCTGATGAATGAAATAATTGCTACTAAACTCTTACAGCCGCAATCTGGACTTAACACCAGTAAAATCTATCCACACATATTTTCACTCATCTATCATTTCAGGACTAAATATAATGTCCTAAAAAGAAATCTCCTCATGAAACACATCTATTTATCTATTTCATTAAACATTAGAACAGACACGCTGAATATATTTCTAAAGCTACAGGGAAATAATGGTAATTTCACTAGGAAATTATCTAATCTGCTTTAAAATCAAATTCACGTGTTCAAGGCATCTACAGATCGACTCTGGTTTCTTACTCTGGGCTGCTCTTGCAAATAAGGGTCTTTCGCCGGGCTCACTCTCTCCTTATATAGGCCCTAGGGCTAATCGCTCACAAGAGTAGTGCGCGCGCAGTAATTGGGTCACTTAAATAACACACGCGATGAATGCTCTAGTAGAAGCGAAAACACAAATATAACACAACTATTTCTAGGCTTTATTGTGGCCTAGTAATATATCTTCTTCTTGAAGATGTTGTGGTAAAAAGGCAGTGAACCACGGAGACAATGGGGATGACAAGATGGCGCGGTTACACACACACACACACACACACACACACACACCCACATCCACACACACACACACACATATATATTTTTTTTAATCTTCTCTTATAATTTTATTCGCATGTCCACAACGAACCAACGCTGACTAAGGGAGGCAATGATTACATTAATAAAGATTAAAACATTCACATTCCAAGACGCATCGGTGGTTAAGTGGTTAAAACGTTTGCCTTTCAAGCAAATATTCTGCTTTCGATTCCTAGCAAATAAAAAAAGTATAATATTTTTTTCACCATCTGTCTTTATACATGTGTTTTTTGTCAGATGTAGTATCCTTTGTGTCTGTATGCGTCGACGGGCTTACTTGCTCTGTGGAAGGTGATGGGAAGGAAGAAATTGAATACGGTTTTTTTTTTTTTTTTTGGGGGGGGGGCGGGGGTCGGGGGGGTTAAGGACCATGATCATTGCAAACGGACAACGCCATCAGTGCTCCGATATCCTTTAGATCACACAAGGAGGATCTCAGCACAGTGCACGAACTCCGTAGCACCGACGAGGATCCCAATGTGTGTATACAGGAATCACACATTCTATAAATATTTTTGTGATGGGTAGTTTTTTCCTAAAATATGTGAATTTTGCCAGGGCAGCGGCCGCATGGCCTACTCTTTACGATTTCTAACTGCCGAGGGATTATTAACGTGCGCAACTTGCACACGGGACCGCCTATTTGTTCACTCTTATCCAAGAAGGCAAGACATCCGATCTCACTACGAGTATGACATTATTAGGACACACTGGTTCTGAAAAAAATGTTCATCAAATATATTCCCTGTAACTGGGAACCGATCCCGGTACCTTTAGAATTAGAGGCGGACGCCACACCTCTTAACCACTTCGACCACCTAAAATAAAAGGTAATGTTTCTCATTAGCCTTTCGTGTTAAGGCGGCCACAGAAATGATTATAAGTTACTTCCGTTCGAGTGTTTGGGCGGTTGTAACCGCCCAAGCGGTTGTAACCGCCCAAACACTCCAAGGGAAGTAACTAACAATCATTTCTGTGAGCGCCGTAATAGAAAAGGATAATAAGAAACATTACCAAACAACATTTTGCCTCGTGTTAGCGTGTATATTAGGGCGCATGTCCAAATATAACAGACTTTTTGATCTGATTAGATATGCAGGTAAACCCTTAATCGAAGCACTCAAAACAAAAACAGAACGTAATTTCATATCGAACGAACAAACAGAACTCGAATAATCACGGTTCCCCTCATTGATTACTTCCGGTGCCAACAGTCCATCCTGTATCGTTTATGACTTATTGCAGGGAACCTTTCTTTGGCCAACAAAGGGTAGTGCTATCTCAATGAGCATCGAGTATTTGTGCCTATGAAGTTGTATTTGTTGCCAGAATAGTTGATTGTGCCTACGAGGGTTATTATTACCTGCGTTTGAAGTTGTGTGTTTCTTTGTTTTTTGTTTTCAGAAAAAATGTTTTGGGGATGGGGGGGGGGGGGCCGCACATAATGACTGTGCAATGCTATTTACGTTTCGTATTAAAGAGCCTCCTTTCCTTCTTCCATTAAAGAGAACACTGAAGAAGAATTTTTTTTTGTTTTAACGTGACGTTAACGATGCTTAACTTGATCATAGACTGGCAGTGTCAACATTTTATTTCCATTAGTTCATCAACAAATGTTTCTATGAACTGCTTCAGTGGAATCAGCATTAGGAGATCTTGGTGTTTTTTTTTTTAATGGAATAAAGGTGTGAGAGGAAAGGATAGGGAAATATTGAAATAAATTAGCTGCTCCTCTTCTGTAGAGAAGCATTGAAAACATTAGCTTCTCTCCTCCTGCCAAGTCGGTGCTGGGTCGTGGAGCAACGGAGGTACTTCAGTATTTGCTTACGAAGATGAGGTCGCGTGAAATATTAACCCTCAGGTTAGAAAGAAGCAATTCACTTTCATTTGAGCATGTTGTGAGAAGATGGAAGCTGGAGTATATCGTGACAACAGCAAGGAAAAAGAGATTGAGGAAGACAAAGAGAGAAGATTCTGGACAGTTTGACATCATGGCATGGACAGACGTCGGCATCAGAGTTGACCAATAGTACTGTTGACATTGGGGTCGGAGTGGCTAACAGGTGTGGCGTCCGCCTCGAATTCTAGAGGTACCGGGTTCGATTCCCAGTTGAGGGAATATATTTTATGGAAATTATTTTTCAGAACCAGTGGACGTAATGATGTCATACCGCCCTCTGGTCTCCTGGGCAGAGAGATTGGATTCCTAGCCTTCTCGGATAAGGGCGAGAAAATAGGAGGTCCCGTGTGCAAGTTGCGCACATAAAAAATCCACCGGCAATTGAAAATCGTAAAGAGTAGGCCTATCAGGCCACTGCCCTGGCAAAATGTTAAAAAAATTAGAAACCTACCCATCACAAAAATATTTACAGAATATGTGATTCCTATATACACACATTGGGATTCTCGCCAAGTGTGACGGTATTGCCTGCCCTGCTTTGCAGTAGTGGTACAACAGTGGCCAAAACTCAAGAGTATATATTATAGGCTTCAATGGAGTCTATCTTTACACAAGATTACTCTCGGTAGAAATGTAGATAGAAGAGTAGTAAAGCTTCTATCACATGGGAGTCTTCACAAGATATTCAGATAAGCGAAAACAATGCTGGCTGTTACTGAGCACGTTAATTTTGTAATCTGCCGACACCTTTTATGAAGAATTTAGCAATGGTTTATTCTAGCTCGTTAAGCCCCCGCCGCTGAGTTAATCAGTGGAATTAGTATAATAATATATATAGCTCTGTTTAGAGTGTGTTTAGTAATTTGACTGAGACAAACATGCAGTAACTGTAAAATGATTAAATCGAAGTTAAATTTGTAACATTATTGTAGTAAAATCTGCGAGAATAATCGCTCATTTCAGTAAGATTTTAGTCATAAAATGAAATAAATAAACCAGCCCTATTGTGTCGCCTCAAACAGCCTCTGACAACCAAGTCCAGCTCCCGGCCTTCATGTGTGGCTCAATTTGAGCCCGGCGGAACTGTTTCCACTGACGGGAGAAGGGGCAAAGGCGAGCGACTGGCGCCTTAAAACCAGCAGCTTCGGGCAGATAGGGCTCGTGATCCTTGGTTGGTAGCTTATCTAAGAGAAGGAACTCTGAATTCAAACCACCGCTGCCTTGCGGGAATATCCATTTATGGAATTGGCTTCGGGAGTAAACCCTGAGGATAAATCCGGAGTCGGAGTCCCTAAGGCAGTCTAATGTCGATTCGACATTATTCTGGCAACTCCTGCGACATGGCTGGTACCAAACTGTATCGGCTACTGCCGTTCCTTTGGATCTACCGGCTGTGTGGAGAGGGGGAACATGCTGCATGGGCAACAGCTTGATCTCCATATAACTGTGCCCAAGCTCGCGCCCTGGAGAGGACACTGCTTCACTAAAGCATGCAAGGACTTTGGCCTCACAATAAGTCTAAAGAAAACGAATGTGCTGAGTCAGGATGTGGGTGCTGCACCAGTTATTACTATCGATAACTATGAATTGGCAGTGGTGCACCACTTCACATACCTAGGGTCTACCATCAATGACAAACTCTCACTGGATACAGAAATCGACAGCCGCATTGGCAAAGCTGCAGCTACCTTTGCCCGCCTCACATCGCGTGTTTGGGGAAACTCTAAACTCACAATGAAAACCAAAGCTGCGGTATATAATGCCTGCGTCACCAGCACACTCCTATATGGCAGCGAGACCTTGGCGACCTATGCTAAGCAAGAAAGAAGGCTCAATACCTTCCATTTGCGGTGTCTACGCCGCATCCTCGGCATCTCGTGGAAAGATAAAGTGACAAATGTCGAGGTGTTGTCACGTGCTGGCCTTCAAAGTATGTATACGCTTCTTAGACTTCGCTGGCTTGGCCATGTTCGCCGCATGGATGATGGTCGCATCCCAAAAGATATCTTCTACGGACAATTAGCAGAGGGCAAGAGAACAGTTGGGCGACCACAGCTGAGGTTCAAAGATGTGTGCAAGAGAGATATGAGGGCACTGGACATGGATCCAGCAACATGGGAGGATAAAGCTGCCGATCGCACTAAGTGGCGATGATATTTACGGCGCCACCTCAGATTGGGCGAAGAGAGGCTCACACAAGAAGCAGAGGTGAGGAGAAAACGTCGAAAGGAGCACCAGGAAAATAAGCAGCTGAGGGCTGTCACCTCAGGGGCGCATTCCCATGGTCAGTTATGACTGAAGGGGCTATTATTACTATTATTATTATGTGTCTGACGGTGATGCTCTCACACGCCAGCAACGCTGCCTTTTGTGCAGTGCTAAAGCCTATAGAACGATTCCACGGTAAAAATCTAACACGCGTTTTGGTTTCGGTTTCGAAAACGTACTACCAACATTTAACATTTTGCCAGATCTGCTGCATACATTTTGCAGCCTAGACTTATAATTAACGATTTTGCGGAAGTGTGCCGCAAAATAACTATCTGTATTCTGTAACGTATTCTGTCAACTTTAACGCAAAAATCAGTAGCAATCCTTACATTTTTGGTAGTGTTACACGATACAATACAAATTATTAACGCCTATTCTTAACCCGCCATGAACAACCCCGCTTCGCTTGACACATTCTGCCATGCATATATACACGTTGCAACAAAGCCAACAGATGCAAAACACGCAGACAATTTTATTGCCTCCTTGCGGTAATGTTTCTGACGTCACAAAAACAAGTTAGTTATTTGAAAAATACATGCTTGCGAGATGAAAGAGAGGGGAAGATGGCCGTCTTGTGTAAAATATTTATTTGACGATGACCGGTGACAAAATTGAAAATCTAAAACCATAATGAAACTGAACATAAAAATTATATGGTAGTATAGCTTAGAATTCACTGAGCAAGAATGTGTTTTAAATAATATGATAGTCCCAGTATTAGACAAGTTATTGAGGAAATACTAAATGACTACGGACGCACGACCAGACAGACTGTTGTTCCTGCTTGTTTTTTTCATAACATTAGTGGGGACACCGGCTTAGAAGGGAGGCATTGAGGTAAATTCAAATTCGCTTGGGTAACAAGAGTATAGGAGGAGAGGGGAGCGGTAGGAAAATTGTTACTAAAAACTAACATCGTTTTGTATTGGCATAACTAAAGCAGACTGGCCAATCGACTACCAGACGCAGAGTATGTTTGGAATTATTTTTGTTTTTCAAAAACTGCATTTGAATTCTGGTAGTCGCAAGCTTTCGATTGGCCAGTGCTACTAAATATTAGCAAAATGCTTTCACTATTCATTGCCAGTTGAACAGTATTTTTTATTCAGATACGCTGAGAACAGCTGTAATAAATTTAAAAGTAAATTAAATAACTAAATAATTATTTCACAGTCTGGACGGAGCAGAAGAAACTGAGGCCATTTCTTTGCAAAGTCAGCGTCATTTGTTTATATTTCTTGATTTGTGGTTTTGTTTCCTGTTGCCAGCTGGTGACAGGAAACCTGAGGAGTGACGATAACGCCAAGAAGTCTCCGAAATTTCATGTATGCTTTCAAGAGATAACAGCAGGAGCTTGGGCGTGTGATGTGATATCGATATTTCTGCAACTACACAATATCTTATCTTTCAACAAGAAACCCCAGGTGATATGTTAAGGACCTGGGTACATCTGACAGTTTCGTTTTAAATAAACCTTGGTATTTCAAATCATACTCAGGAAGTTGATGGGGTATGATGATAATACAGCCCCTCATACACAGTGACT
Source organism: Oreohelix idahoensis (assembly GCA_024509875.1). Lineage (NCBI taxonomy): Eukaryota > Metazoa > Mollusca > Gastropoda > Stylommatophora > Oreohelicidae > Oreohelix > Oreohelix idahoensis. The sequence goes on from JAMPIV010007116.1 coordinate 23,341, forward strand.
CTCCCTCTTAGAAGAATAAATTTAAGCTGTGAACATTCCAATAGGAAAGACATATATTAACATTGTAGTTATTTGGGCAGATTGTCCACACAATTTTAGTTAATCTTTTTATGTAAACTATCTTGTCCTCATTTTCAAAGACCTGTCCAAACGATATGACTGGACAGGCAAAATAAATTGTATAAAAAAATTATCAAATTTAAAGAAAAACTTAACCACAGGTTTTATTCACTTCCTCATAGAAACTTAAAGTGTTTTTTTGTTGTGTACCATCATTTCATTTCTCCCCTAGACACTAGGTACATCATACACCAGACACTAGAGCCAAAATAGTGACTGTGTGAGATCTAGGGAGGTAGCGTTAGGCTCCTGTGATAAACGAGCGCAAAGGCCTTATTGCTCTATCTTTTCCTACAGCTTTCGTATTGTATTTTCTCCGACATTTGCTCTTTCATGCAACATTTGCGATCCATATTTGCTATTTCATCGTTGTGATTACTCGCAACCGGTATCTAGAGAACCACATTTGCTCTTTCATCGAGGGAAATAAAATCCTTTGATTGAGTCCACATGCCCGACATTATCGTTTGAAGCCCACATTGCATCGTGATAAATCAGGTAAAAACACATATGGTCATCCGAATCAAACATGGGCATGCGGTAATTTCTGTGACACCACATTGGACGCCCAGATTGGCCAGGGGAAAACGTCTCACCGGGGTTCAGACAAGCGTTGGTTTACCACATTTGACGCCCAGCTTGGCCAGGTGACTTCCAGAAATATATAATACCGCATAATCTACTAGAGTGGAGAAGTCCAGTTTTTTACCTTGTGTGGAAGAGATTAAACCCAAAAACGCATAGCCTAATACACGTGTTTATTCAGAGTGGATGATAATTCAGTTCTGTGATTAATTGTGTTCTTAAAGGATTTTGCGATGGGAAAAGAAGGTTAGTAGATCTTATACTTATTAATACATTTTCTTAATTTTGTTTATTTTAACCTCACAGCTAAAATGTGCGAAAGATAAAGTTTCAAATAATTCTTGGCATAACTGATTAATAAAATCAGAAGATTTTCCTAGAAGATGATAGGATGATAGGAGGTAATTAATAGTTCATATTTCACCTTTATCATCATCACAGTCTCCCATGCGCACACACTCTCATGCACAAGATATTTAACATCATTAGAATTGAACTCAGAGAGAGAGAGAGAGATGAATAATGAGCAATAGTTTAAATGCAAGTCAACCAGTGATGTTAAATGTGAAAACTTACGAAGACTTTTGTGTGTCTTCAGTTCATCAGAAGTCTGAGTCTACACGCAACGTGTCTGACGTCTAACCAGAAATAAGTTAATAAAAACGGACATTTGGCTAGCAGAATTCGCCATAGGACATCTTTCATTCCTCAATTAAAAAGGAATATTGTCTCACCCACAAGTCATAAGGTGGACGCAGCATTTTTCGTCACCATATACTGCTTGCTCACAAGTTCAATACCGAGTTATCACAAGTTCAATACAGAGTCATCATAAATTCTAATCACTCGAAAGATCATTATTTTCTGAAGTCAAGCAAAAGAGCTCAAAAGAGGAATCGCATATTTATACCACGTGCAACACACTCTTAAGCGCATTTTATGAAGCAGACTCGAAAGTATATGAATCACGACTACATACGCAAGATTATGAGATATCACTAACATTTCGTGAAGATATCCAGTCTGATCAGTACCCTCGGGAGATTAGACAACAGACCTTTTGTTCATATGACAGCTATTAACTGTTGATCAACACTACAGAGATATACTCAAACAGTGAAGGAATATACATAGATATCTCGTCAGCGTTCTCCGTACGACAACAGTATTCATCAGAACGTCCTCAGCTTAGAGATACCCCATTCGACATAACGTATAACAACTTGGGACATTTTATGCATACATGTGAATCCTCATATCAAGGAGAAGCATTTAGAGATACATGGACTGTGTAGAGTACTCACCATTTTGGTAACACGTATCATATCACATCATCATTTCACTTTACACCAGTTCATTCTTAATTAACTATTACTTAATTAACTGTAATTTTATTATCTCATCTGTGTGTTTTGTGTGAATCGTCTTTCACCATCATCACGTTCTAACCATTACTAACCCTATATGTGTGGATATTTCATTAATAAACCCAACGATCGGTTGATCATTATCAAGAGTTTGTTAATGTATCACTCGTGCTGTCGGTGTTACATATTCACCTATAGGAACCTTTCTCTACTCAGATGAGGTTGGGGGCTTTTTCTTTACGGGATCTAAGGGCAGAAGCTAAGGTCGTGGGAAAACAGAACTCTTTCCATAATTAATTAGAAAACACTGTCTAGTGGAAAGCATTCGCATTCCTGTCTTCTTGTCCCTATCTCGAATAGGTCTTTATTCTTTCTTAACGAGCCAATTTCTAGAGACCTTATATCTATATCTCATAGACTATTCCTGGCAAAAACTACTGTAGTAGTTGCCCCAGTGACTCACCACACGACAGTTCCCTGCACATAATTCATCATCATCATTTATAGAGTCAGGGGTCTACATGTGCTTGACCTCACACGGTTAATACATACACGGATTTCATTCTTTTAGGATACCATCATAACCTCCCCAGCAAAATCAAACTTTGCTACAATTACAAATAACAAAATTTAATAATCACTTTAGGTTGTAACAGTTGGAAAATAATTTGAATATTTATGAAAATGTTTTCATCACTTTAATGGTTTTTTATAAGAAGTTTAAGCATATAGGTTAACATAGCTGCCAATGAAGATTCTAATCCTCCTCCTGATGGGTATGTTTTCTGTACACTGCCGTCACTCGTCTTTGGTGAAAGTTCAGGCGCCGCACGTTCCCAGAACGTCAAGGAGTAACGGCCAAGCTGGTTCTGCGTCTGTCTATAAGACCCTCTTATGATGGCGTCTCGCACAACATCAGTCCACTTCTACCTTCACTTGGTTCCAGAGATAGTACTTTCTGCTGGTACCACCAATAAGCCAATCTTGGCTACAGACTTGTTGCTCAGATGAATAAAAGAGACGAATCGTTCTCTTACACGCGTCTGGAATGTCTTTAATTTTGCAATAGATGCCACTTCTGACTCCGTGTTTCTTCAGTTTCCTAGTCCCGGGGTTCCTTATTAAAATGTAGAGATTTCCTGTGCTTTGTAAGTCTTATCTGGTTCTCCAATAACAGGTCCGGTTAACAAAAAGGAATTATGAATCTAGTCTTCACTCTGGCGAGGTCTGATGTTGTCTTGGCGAGCGTGAAATTCACAGTGAAATAAAACTGCGAAATGGTCAGCCTATATTCCCTCTTCTCTTACGCCTTCGTTTGTGATGGAGTTAAATAAACGCTCCAATCATATTCAAACAGGTCGGGTGTGGTACTTTCAAAATATTTCCGACATGAAATTTTTTTGCAAAGGTCACGTCTCCCATATATGGTAATATGCTGTCCGATACCCTTGTGTACAAACTTACAGGCAGATCAGTAGACACACATGACAACATGCCCCCATGTGTCACACAGACGGTAATGTTGGTGTATCAAGGATGACCCGGAAGCGCTTATGTCACAAGTTCTGCCTCGTGCACGGGTTATCCTGTGTTTCGCCAGACAAACAAATCTGGCTCTATTCAACACTCCTTCCCAACACAAGCTTGGATAAACCAGCACCGTCGCTTGAAAAGATGGTCAGACAGATTATGCGATAAAATATTGTCGCTGGTCGTCTAATAACCTGGCGTAACTCAACACGTCTTCGTGAAGCGTGAATGCGACACAATAAGATAAGAATTACTCCCGTAGCAAATACTGCCATAGGGGAGTGGCGTGTTAGAGACTTTCCCCATGCTATGTCCAGCATAAAGTGTAAAATGTATGAAAGGGAAAAATGAAATGCCAAATAAAAGCGATCGGAGAGAAAAAAGAGGAAGAAGAAATGATACTGCCGTAGGGCTGGAGGTGTGAGAGATCACACAAAAGAACAGGGACGGACATTTGGTCACACCGAGCTACGGAGTTCGTGCACTATGCTGAGATCCTCCTTGTGTGATCTAAGAAAGGAGATCGGAGCTCTGATGGAGTTGTCCGTGTGCAATGAAGATAGTCCTTAAAACCAAAACCAAAAACACAGAAGACCTGGAGTTCTGTCATAAGGCATGTCATGTCATGTCACACAGGTTCAACAAATACCGGATTTTTTTTTAAAAATTCAGCGTTGGTTTACTTTTTTCCTTTGTTTAATTTTATGCTTTAAAAAAAAAAAGTTATTTACAGATTCCCGGCGCGAAGAACGGGAATGGCCTCTAGTATAATTTACAATACTATTGTGCATGAGCTTCCGATTGACAGAGTGGTTAGAACGCTGGTCTCTCGCGGCAAAAGTGTCGAGTTCCATTCCCGGTATCCACACGCTCAAGTCTACCCAGCTGTAAATGGGTACATGACTTTGATCTTGAGTTAGGGAAGGACAAGACAGCGAGAATAGGAACAGGTCACCCCCACCTCTCAACTTAGTATAGTGAAGTCTCTAACACTTCACCCCTACGGCAGTATCTGCTATGGGACTACCTTGACCTTTTTATCTTGGCTGGTCCACGTGATAACCGGAGTAGGTGGGGGACGGGGTGGTTAAGGATGACACATGGTTGTTTTGTTGTTGGCTTTGCCATTTTGTTTTAGTGGATTAGCAAAACGGGGATTTTAGATCGTCTGCCATCTCTACATTGAAGGTCGGCTGTAATGGATCTCCAACGTCTTCTGTTTCTTTGTCTTGATGGTGTACTCTGAAAGATTCTTTCCTGTCCATCTCTTGTCTTGATGGTGTGCTCTAATAGATTCTTTCCTGTCCATCTCTTGTCTTGATGGTGTACTCTGATAGATTCTTTCCTGTCCATCTCTTGTCTTGATGGTGTGCTCTAATAGATTCTTTCCTGTCCATCTCTTGTCTTGATGGTGTGCTCTAATAGATTCTTTCCTGTCCATCTCTTGTCTTGATGGTGTACTCTGATAGATTCTTTCCTGTCCATCTCTTGTCTTGATGGTGTACTCTGATAGATTCTTTCCTGTCCATCTCTGGTCTTGATGGTGTACTCTGATAGATTCTTTCCTGTCCATCTCTTGTCTTGATGGTGTACTCTGATAGATTCTTTCCTGTCCATCTCTGGTCTTGATGGTGTACTCTGATAGATTCTTTCCTGTCCATCTCTTGTCTTGATGGTGTGCTCTGATAGATTCTTTCCTGTCCATCTCTGGTCTTGATGGTGTACTCTGATAGATTCTTTCCTGTCCATCTCTGGTCTTGATGGTGTACTCTGATAGATTCTTTCCTGTCCATCTCTGGTCTTGATGGTGTACTCTGATAGATTCTTTCCTGTCCATCTCTTGTCTTGATGGTGTGCTCTAATAGATTCTTTCCTGTCCATCTCTTGTCTTGATGGTGTGCTCTAATAGATTCTTTCCTGTCCATCTCTTGTCTTGATGGTGTGCTCTGATAGATTCTTTCCTGTCCATCTCTTGTCTTGATGGTGTACTCTGATAGATTCTTTCCTGTCCATCTCTTGTCTTGATGGTGTGCTCTAATAGATTCTTTCCTGTCCATCTCTTGTCTTGATGGTGTGCTCTAATAGATTCTTTCCTGTCCATCTCTTGTCTTGATGGTGTGCTCTAATAGATTCTTTCCTGTCCATCTCTTGTCTTGATGGTGTGCTCTAATAGATTCTTTCCTGTCCATCTCTTGTCTTGATGGTGTGCTCTAATAGATTCTTTCCTGTCCATCTCTTGTCTTGATGGTGTACTCTGATAGATTCTTTCCTGTCCATCTCTGGTCTTGATGGTGTACTCTGATAGATTCTTTCCTGTCCATCTCTGGTCTTGATGGTGTACTCTGATAGATTCTTTCCTGTCCATCTCTTGTCTTGATGGTGTGCTCTAATAGATTCTTTCCTGTCCATCTCTTGTCTTGATGGTGTACTCTGATAGATTCTTTCCTGTCCATCTCTGGTCTTGATGGTGTACTCTGATAGATTCTTTCCTGTCCATCTCTTGTCTTGATGGTGTGCTCTAATAGATTCTTTCCTGTCCATCTCTTGTCTTGATGGTGTACTCTGATAGATTCTTTCCTGTCCATCTCTTGTCTTGATGGTGTGCTCTAATAGATTCTTTCCTGTCCATCTCTTGTCTTGATGGTGTACTCTGATAGACTCTTTCCTGTCCATCTCTTGATGTTTTTAGATAAACTCATTTATATATCATCATCATGATTTTCCTTCTCACTCCTCATGAAGCTACCACTGCAGATGGCCGTTTTACCGGGAACTTGCACCAATGCATCCATGTTCTCTGGTAGCAGTATGTTATGTAGCAATAAGTTTTATATTATGAGGTTGCCAGCCACATGCACAAACTCATGTTAGTCGCCTCTGTCGGCATGCTTTATAGACGTTTCAACCTACATAGTGAATACCACCCAGTTTGCGTATCTGTGTAATCTTTATATATTGCTGGTCTATAGTTTTGTTTTACCGGCTGTTGCCATCCATCCTTTATCCGTATGTGCCAGTATATGACCACTTTATATCTACCGCTGCTTTTATAATAATACGTAGCGAAGATGTTTCCTGCATATACATTTTGTGGCTTCTCTTTCCATGTGATCTCTTTGTCATGCCCTCAGCCCATAGAAGGTGCACATGATTCCTTTACGGTAATTATTGCAGCTCTCAAACTGTACTTCATCAGTTAGCGTCTCATTAAATTGTACTCCCTGGCGCGAATTACTGTGAAAAGTCGGCACCAAGCAGGGTGCATGCAGCCATTAACTTGGCTCTGTAACAAATTGTATTATTTTTATATCTACATGTTGTTTGTTTTTGTTTTTTTACATTTCCTCCAGTGTTTACCTTTTTTTTTTTAAGGTCGTTTAATCGTCGAGGCAATAAACATGAGCAAATTGACCTGTCGTCGGCAGCGCTGAACCATCATGAGACCAGTTGAAGGGTAACAGCGTGAGTGGCTCGACACTCGTTGCTGTCATTTTTGTCCTGTCACGTTGTGATCGACGCGAGCCGCTGATGTCCTCCCCGGACCGGGAAAAAGATCGGATAATGTTTTTTGGTTTTGTTTTGTTTCAGTTGGCGCCAGGTTGGGGAACAGTTCCGTTTTTGTGATTGTTAATGAGAGAGTGATAGTTTTCGAGTGACCCCGTGTAGTGACCGAGGTCTCTGAGGAGACAAAGAATAGGAATACTGTCCTTCAGGTATGCCGTAAGAGGCTTTTATGTTAGACACTGTGTCAGGTTAACAACACCAGATAAGCGTAATGCTATAATATATAGATGTGAAAGTGAACCTCTGTCTGTGAGGCCAATTACACCCTCATTGACTCTTGAAATCATCCACACACTTCCAGGGATTCCCCCTGCGGTGAAACGTGGTTGAAGACCCTGCATTGCACACTAATTGGAGGAGTCTCTTGAGCCCCAGATGTAACTCTGGCTCCTGGTTGGCTGCATGCAGAAGAATTTCACTATGGACCCACGATGGACAGGGGAAGCTGAGAAGTGGCTCTGTGTAGGACGTGACAATTTCTTGGGAGAGCTGAGAATCAGAGCACATTATTTTTGCTCTGCATATTTGGAGAGCCCCTTTGGATGGCGTGGAATGCACAGTATACCACACACTTCTTCCTCCTAGCTTGGGACCAGATGTGATTATCCTTTGCGTACAAGGTAAGCTGGGGCTCATGAATTTAGCTCAACACGTTTCGGAATGTCAGAAAAGCCACAGGAAAAGCCTAAATCTACAGTGTAGATACAGTAATACAAAGGAGTCTTCAACTTGGTGTTGGATGCTAAAGAGTGAGAAGCTCAGCAGTCCTAGTTAAACAACAACAACAACGTTTACAGCATTAAAAATGTAAAGGTAGGCCCATAGCATATACTGCCATAGGGGAGTGAAGTGTTAGAGAGTTCACCTTGTTAGAGAGTTCACCTTGTTAGAGAGTTCACCTTGTTAGAGAGTTCACCGTGTTAGAGAGTTCACCTTGTTAGAGAGTTCACCTTGTTAGGACAACTTTTATAATGTGGGGTGACCAGTTCTTTTCCTCCCTGCCTTTGCCTTGCCATACTCAAGAGTAGAGTCAGGTGCCTATTTACAGTGGGACAGACTGCAGCTTGACGCTACTAATTTTCCATCCGGGAACCTAGTAATTTCGCCTCGAGAGAAAATCATTGTAACCATTTGACGACGCTCAACAGCCTTATCATGTGATAAAATGTGTTTCACAAACCAGAATTAAAGTGGTTTTTTTTTGCGCAGGCTTCCTGGAAAGTCAAAGCTATTGGTGCGCTGTGCTCCGTTAAGAGCAGAAGAGAAAGATCAATCAGTACCCATTAGCTCCCCAAGGAGCATAGACCTTCAACAAACACATGCCAAGTCCTCCTGTCACGTGCCATCCGCTCAAGTTCTTTCCATGTTTTCCTGATCATTTTCACCTCTGTAGTCGGCAACCCAGACTCCTTTCGGCTTTCTCTGGATTGCTTCATACGCCTCCTTTCCAGAGAACGTTCTTCTGTCTTGGGCGGCTGAGTTGATTTATATTCTGTATGTTACTTGTCCATGTTTGTTAAAGTTTTTTGGTAAAAGTTTTTTTACGGGATGGGGTAACTAGCGCCATGCACAACCCTCCTTAGTCGCTTTTTACGATTTGCATGTTAGGATACAGTGTTACTGTTCTTTGCCTCCATTTCGGGCCCCGGTAACACACTGGTGTATGAGAAAGATGGTTTCGATTTATTCAGATATTTGCTGAGGTACTCCATATAAGCAGGACATCTGATGAAAGTATACATGAGCGTAATAACCAGAGTTGTGGAGTCGGCCACATTTTTTTCTCCGATTCTTATTGCTGACATTTTTGAAGTCCAACTACAACTATAGTCTGTTACTAGCCATATGGCATCAAATTAGGAGTCGGATTACGGACATTTTTGTCCACTCTGACTCTACTAAAAAACGAACGACTCCACAGTCCTGGTAATAGCATCACAGAAATAAGACAAAGAATGTTGTACTTGATTGTTTAGTTTAGAGTTTCATGTCTGTCTGGAGGTGGCTAGCATAGTTCTTAGTAATTTCTTTTTAAATGAAACGGAACTTAGATAACCATTTATGTGTGCACGTTCTGTCAAACTATGTTTCTGTGTGGCTTCCTCGACTACTTTTGCCCTTCTTCTTAACTTCCACCATTTTTGCGTATTCACCACACAATTCCACCACACTGATAAACGGGTTGTATTTTATATTTATTTTTCATGTTTCTTAATTAACTCTCGCATTCTTTACTTATTGTTTTCACTGCTCCTGGCGAAGGTCTTGTGGCCGCAACGTAGACAGTTTTCTTTATCCTAGTACAACACATTAACATTTGTTTTAACCCATTGTTTTGCTGCATCCTCACTTCCGTATACCTTCCACCAAGAATATTTCCGTGTTAGCCTTCTTAAAAGAAAAGTGACGAGGAAGGCTGAAGCCTCCATTTAAGCTATGTTTAATGTGTAAGCCTTAATATTATTCATTACGCTGCCATCCCTGAAATACTATAGCCCTCTGGCAAACTCATACCAAGTCCACTTCTCCCCTGCCATCATCTCATGTCCTTGCTATGTCTTCCTCGTCCCTTTCATTTATATTTCTCTTTTCACTGTGTTTTTCCTTCTACTCTTTTAGCCTCGGTATTCCGGAAATAAGGGCTGCCTTGTAATGTCATCCTTGCGTTTCCCCATTTTACCGTCTATCCACCGCCAGCTTCTCCTTCTCAACTCTTATGTTTCCGTATATTGTTCCACTGGACCTGGTCTGGTACATGCCATCAGTTCCAGATGAGTGGAATCTCTTGTCACACCATTTCAGCTCTACTAGTCTACGCAAACATTTATTTATGAAAGTCTGTAACTCCTTGGTTGATGTTTTTGTTGTTCTCTACACACACACACACACACACACACACACACACACACACACGCACGCACGCACGCACGCACGCACGCACGCACGCACGCACGCACGCACGCGCGCGCGCGCGCGCGTGTATATATATATATTTATATGATTGTGTGTGTGATAGTGCAATAACAGTGCTATTTAAATACCATTACACAAGAAAGAGACGAGAGAGAGAGAAGGGAAACAGTAAGAATATATATATATATATGCAATGCACTTATTCTTTTGAGGTGACCAGTTCGCATCCTTGCGCCTTTGCCGTCCCTAACTTGGAGCAGTCAGGTATCCATTTTTACAGCTGGCTTAACTGGAGCATGCGTAACTCGACCTGGTATAGCGTCCCTTTGTCTTGAGAAGCAAGCACTCGAGTCGCTCTTTCACACGGACGCTCCGTCAGTACCGCCCGGAGTCTCGATTCTTGTTTGCCACGTCATGGTAGTAGTGAATTCCTGACAGAGAGCATTGATTCTAATGTCTGCCAGTGAGCACACTGTTCAAAATATGTTCCCAATTTCTTTGTGTTCTTTCTCTATCTGACTCCTCTCCCCTGCTGCATTGTCAAGCTAATTAATGTGAAATAAAAATTTAAGGTTGTGAAAAGGTAAAATTTAATGTTCATTAATTTGAAAATTGGCATGGAGGACAAATGGGGAGAGGCAGAGAGAGAGAGAGAGAGAGAGAGAGAGATAAAGAGAGATAAAGAGAGAGAGATAGAGAGAGAGAGAGACTTTATTTCAGATTCAGATCATAAAAATAAGCAAAAAATGGCATCAGAGATGTTTAAAAATATTGAATATGTGGGAGGAAAAAAATAGGAGTCCATGGAGAAGAAAACTTGATAATTTATTGATGAGTGTGTGAGATAAAGATGCGTTTTTGAGAGATTGAGCGAGAAGATGAGTTTGTGAGAGATAGAACGATGTGAGTTTGTGAGAGACAGATCTAGAAGACGAGTTTGTGAGAGATAGATCTAGAAGACGAGTTTGTGAGAGATCTAGAAGACACGTTTGTGAGAGATAGATCTAGAAGACGAGTTTGTGAGAGATCTAGAAGACATGTTTGTGAGAGATAGATCTAGAAGACACGTTTGTGAGAGATAGATCTAGAAGACAAGTTTGTGAGAGATAGATCTAGAAGACACGTTTGTGAGAGATAGAACGATGTGAGTTTGTGAGAGATAGATCTAGAAGACGAGTTTGTGAGAGATAGATCTAGAAGACGAGTTTGTGAGAGATCTAGAAGACACGTTTGTGAGAGATAGATCTAGAAGACGAGTTTGTGAGAGATCTAGAAGACACGTTTGTGAGAGATAGATCTAGAAGACACATTTGTGAGAGATAGATCTAGAAGACAAGTTTGTGAGAGATAGATCTAGAAGACACGTTTGTGAGAGATAGATCTAGAAGACACGTTTGTGAGAGATAGATCTAGAAGACAAGTTTGTGAGAGATAGATCTAGAAGACACGTTTGTGAGAGATAGATCTAGAAAACGAGTTTGTGAGAGATAGATCTAGAAGACGAGTTTGTGAGAGATAGATCTAGAAGACGAGTTTGTGAGAGATAGATCTAGAAGACACGTTTGTGAGAGATAGATCTAGAAGACAAGTTTGTGAGAGATAGATCTAGAAGACGAGTTTGTGAGAGATAGATCTAGAAGACACGTTTGTGAGAGATAGATCTAGAAGACACGTTTGTGAGAGATAGATCTAGAAGACGAGTTTGTGAGAGATAGATCTAGAAGACGAGTTTGTGAGAGATAGATCTAGAAGACGAGTTTGTGAGAGATAGATCTAGAAGACAAGTTTGTGAGAGATAGATCTAGAAGACAAGTTTGTGAGAGATAGATCTAGAAGACGAGTTTGTGAGAGATAGATCTAGAAGACAGGTTTGTGAGAGATAGATCTAGAAGATAAGCTTGTGAGAGATAGATCTAGAAGACGAGTTTGTGAGAGATAGATCTAGAAGACGAGTTTGTGAGAGATAGATCTAGAAGACAGGTTTGTGAGAGATAGATCTAGAAGATAAGCTTGTGAGAGATAGATCTAGAAGACGAGTTTGTGAGAGACAGATCTAGAAGACAGGTTTGTGAGAGATAGTGCATTAACAGTGCTATTTAAATACCATTTCACAAGAAAGAGACGAGAGAGAGAGGGGGGAGGGGGGAACAGCAAGAATAACCAAGCAGGCATATTGAATTTAATGAGATCGAGAAAGAAAGAAAGAAAGAAAGAAAGAGAGAGAGAGAGAGAGAGAGAGAGAGAGAGAGAGAGAGAGCCAGCATGTGTGTCTGAGCAATTGAGAGAAAATAAGAAACAGCGTCGAGAAATTGAACAAGTGCACGGAAAGATAAAGTCATGAACATCGAGCACGAGGAATAGATTACTCCAAGGAGTTTTCAACACTTGTGATACATTAGTAGGCCGGGAGATTTATGTCCAATCAATGCGTGTATAATATTCCCATTCGTCTCCCCCTCCGAAGATGTTACGCCATGTCGATAATCCATCGGTCTTATATTGGAGGCTTGGACACGTCTAAATCTTCCGATAACCTTTTGGAAGACACCATACCGAGAATTCACAAAAAGGTGCCCAGAAGCTACTCTGACAAGCGCAGTGTATTTTATGTTGGGCAATTCCAGCGGAACGGAGGCGGCATTTGAACAATAGCATCCTAATCAGGGAAAGTTTCTTTGCTCTCTCTCTCTCTCTCTCTCTCTCTCTCTCTCTCTCTCTCTCTCTCTCTCTCTCGCTCGCTCTCATGTTATCTCTCTCACGTGAGAATAAATGGGTTCAGTATAGAAGATGAGAGAATGGAAGAGCAGAATGTTAGATGGGTCTGCATGCCCAATTCTGAACTCTTTGAGAATAAAGTTTGTTCTCACCCCCCTCCCCTCCTCCCTCTCGTTGTATGGGTGTGTTCTCATTTACATTTTGGCAGAGCGCAAACGGCAATCAACTTTCCCAAAATGAGATATTTTCATTTTGTCTTGCCTATCAAAAATAAAAACTTTATCAGAGTAGGGGACTTGGTTTTATGGAGAACTTGTCAGCATAAAGACCCCGAGATCTAATGTGGTGAGAAAGCCAGTGTATCGAGATTTGTTTTTCGTTTATTGGTTGTAGTTTAAGCATGTTGCAGAAGTGGGTTGTTAAGAGTGATCATCAATTCCAACGAGTTTTCTATGTAATGTAAGTACAGTCACACTAAGTCTTGCAAGCTAGATCCCGTTATATCGTATTTTACTTGTTTGTTAGTTGGCGGTTTGTCTCAGGCTTCTCTCATCGCCATATGCAGGGTGATTGAAAAGTCACTCCATATATTTTTATTTTCATGTCCTATTTATCTTCTTCTTTGGTCCTTGCCCACAGACTAACAAAGCAATCAGTGACCATCACGCCTGGTGGCGTCTTGTCTCCGCTTTGTGCGGTCAGCAGCCATCCTACATGTGGTGCCCCAGCTCTGGTTCATGCTTGGCATATCTGCCTCTACAGTTCTCCGCCAGGTAGCTTTTGACCGGCCTTTAGCTTTCCTTCTGGAGTCCACAGCATGGCAGTTCTGATGTTGTGTAAGCGTCATTTCTGAGGATGTAGTCAACCCAATTCAGCGTCTTCACGCAATGATTGTGGGCATGCCTTCTTGGTGCCTCAGAGTTAGCAGTTCCAAGTTGGTGATGGCGTTCGGCCAGAAAATTCGAAGACTTTTTCATAGGTAGGTTGTGTGAAAAGAGGATACTTTGGACATTTCCTTTTCCGTTTCCCTTAACCAGCGGCACTTGGGCTGTTACTCTCCAGCATTCTGCACCGTACAGAAATCACACAACTCTCGTATATTTTTTATTTAGCGTTTGTACTGAACTGGGAAGATTTCCAGATGTTGTTTACATTCACTTGTATGTGATGGATGTGAATAAAACAAATGTAACAACAATAACTGCAATTTCAGTTGTATTTCCCTCCCCCACCCCCGGAAACGAAATATAAATAAAATAAAGCCTACAGCTGGCAATAAACGGATGTTACAGTAGACATAAAAATGGCTGCTCGCTATGAAGTCACGTGCTGAACAGGCTGGATCTCATATTGAGTTGTAATGCTAATATAATGTAACATAATGGTTACTTTCACATTTGCCTCAAGCTGGCTAAAAAAAAAAGGTAAAGGTAGTCACAAAGCAGAGACTGCCGTAGAGGAGTGAAGTGTTCCTAGTAGTAGCTTTCCCCCCCCCCCCCCCCCCTCCCTTTTCAGCCATAACTGACTATGGAAATGCACATCCTGTGAGGTGATAGATCTCAGTTTTTTTTTCCCCTGGTGCTTCTCGTCGGCGTATCCCTTTCTATTCTGAGACATATATATATATATATATATATATATATATATATATATATATATATATATATATATATATATATATATATATATATATATATATATATATATATATATACTGGCCTATACTGTATTATAGGGGAACAACAGAAGTCATTGCGTCATTAATAGGCTGAACTGCCCATGGTAAACTTCCGGTGTTATGTCTTGCGGTTCGCACTAATGACCTGTCATCGAAGCATCATTTTTTTGGTGATGCGTAGATGGCAGGGAGGATAGTGTGATTCGCTTGCATAGCTAGGCGGGGTTGTCGCACGGAAGGTCCAGGGTTCGAATCCTGGGTAAGCCACTGACGTCTGTGTCGTAATTTTTTTTCTGAGAGGGTGCTGATGAATATTGGTCCCTTTAGAGTGTAAAGTGATATTGAAGGCTCTGTGAGAATAAGGATTTAGGAGAATGAGGTAGTAGATTCACAAGCGCTGGGAAGGAGCAAGGACAGTCTCTTATTACGACAATATCTGTTTTCTCACAGACTACTCCTATCTCTCTTCTGCACAAACAATTGTTTGTCAGTTCCAGTCGCTCACGTACATGAATACAGCCTACACAGATGGAAATGTTTGGAGTTTTAGGCCAACCGACAACCAACACAAATAAATATTCATACCTTTATTATCATAAAGGACTCACACATAATTGTACATTTACAGTCAAAAATCAAAGGTTACAGAATACAAATATAACAAGGGAAGAGGGGTTTTTGAGGAGAAATATCCCATCCACCGTTTCCCGTTTATATTTACTATCAGACAAAACCCGGTCCCAAAGACAAGAAAGGGGGGGGGGGGGGGTGATCAGGGATAGGCAATTTAACCCACTGGTAAATTTATTACTCTGAGGCAAGGGGTTACAGAAAAGGGGGGGGGGGGGGGAGAGGAAAAGCTAGGGTTCTCAATCGTCTCCCTTTAAATCAACAAATTTTACGGGAGGGGGAATGAACACAATTACCCAATCCCGCTAAGAGAGATCCCGTACAAGGAATATAATGCACCTTAGTACAAGGTCGAACTAATTAAAAGGGTAAAGAAAAGATAAATCTCCTTTCATTCAAAAAAACACACTAGGGCTGGCCATCCCCACAAACACACACGCAGACTTACCGAAAGGTGAATTCTGGCACTTCATAGGAAATACATCAAAAAACAGCACTAAACCTTGGCTTAGGTAAAAGTATTTTCTTCCGTGTACAGCCCCAGATTTGCGAGTTGTTGAAATTAACAAAGTGTCCCGAAATCGCTGGACGTTGAAGTTTAACGGTACTGTTTATTTATTAGATAAAGTTCCTAAAAAAATGTCACAGGCACTTGGCTAGGCGTGAGGTATGGTGTGGTTCCTAAAATTGGCACAGCTGGTGGAGATAACTTCCTTTTTCCGTAATGTCATAAGTTAAGAAAAACACTGAGGTAAGTTCTTCTTCGGGGGGTGGGGGGAGGGGGGGAGGGGGGGGCGGGGGGGGGTAAAATCCACTGAATATACGTGACAGACAGTGTTCAGGTAGATCGATGCTTTTTCTTCACAAATAGGGGCAGTGAATAAAATATGTTCTGCTTCCAGTTTTCTTTAAGGACTCTGTATGAACTAGTATTTTTAAAGTGTTTCTTGAATGGCTTTTTTTCTCAGTTACGTTCAGAGGAGCGGGGCCCATTACAGGTCGCCACAAGTTTAGCTTTAAAAAGTTCATATGTTACTGGAGTTACCGAATTGAGTTTGGCAGAACTCTGTATATAATTAATAATTGCTGGGATGCAGGTTGAATGATCGTTCTGAATGAAAGATAATCAAAACAAGAAATGCATTACAAATCATATTATAATCTGACGCGATAAATTACAGTTAGCCTATTTACTTATTAGCGTCGTCAATTAACAAATCAGGAAAACTTCCCGTGAGTTAAAACAATTAAAAGCACATCTATCTATACAGAACTAAACTGTATTAAAGTTATAATTCTCTTTAACGTCTGCAAAATAAATTTACGCGTCAATTGTATTAGGAAATACTTTGAGCTGTAACATTAGTTTGCACTAGAACTTTGAAAATGGGTTTATTTAATAAGGTTAAATTTACACCACAATCCATTGAAATCAATTGAAATAACTCGACCACTGATCACTCGAAGCTAATGTATAAATTACCGTCTGCACAGAAAGAATACACTCCAATAGTCACGAAGGTAGATGAAATCCAGCAGGAATCCGACTATGCTAGTGCAACTAGGATTCTGTCAGAGCGAACGATAAAATGCAGTTTTTCGGAGTACTCTATTTATACTTATCGAATGTAACTTGAATAGGGCGTGTTAAATTTTCGCACCTTTCTTGAAGTTGAGCAAAAACCGAGGTACCTCGCCGATGTGTTAACCGCTGCGATTCCTTCGTTTTCCCCGGTCTACCGATTTTCTTCCGTCTCAGGCTGCTCGCATAAGAGTGCGAAAATTTCCCGAGAAGCTAACTCTGTGAGCTGCAAGTCCCCTGATTCTTTAGATCGTGTGCCGCTGCGATTGAATTCTGAGATCTGTCTGTCTTTGATGGTACCGCTGTTCTGAGAGCTTTGGCAACTCCCACCAGGCGGGGTGACAGCCAGGTAAGAAAATGATCTGCTGTTTATTGCTCTAGAAACAGGAGTGAGTCTGTGGCCCGTCCTCTTTTGGGCCGGCGTTAAGGTCAAGATTTCCATAAATCGTTCTCAGAAATGGTTGTGGGCGGGATTTAACCTCCCATCAAAGGCCATGCGATCTCAAACGTTCACATAAGATAGCAGGCTACATATTAATGATCCAGCGTGTAAGGTTCTCGTGGAAATGCTGCATGCCGGTAAAAGTTACAACAGATGATCAGGGGTTCTAAAGTTATGAGAGGCCAATATTCTGTTATCATCCATCGAGTCAGGGAAATTCATTTGTCATACTTAGACGTACGTCACAGTCTGTTGTTTTTATGTTGTCTAGTGTTCTACTTCTTTATTTCTTACGAGTGCCTGAAAACATACCTTTATGTTTGTCTAATATTAATTTACTGTTTACAGGCCTCGGGTTTCCCTTCCTTATGTGTTATAAATCCTTTCTATTCTGCTTGTTGTGAGATCTTCTTTTCACCCAGTCTGAGGTGGCACCGTAGGGAGCATTGCCACATGGTTCGATTGGCAGCTTCATCCTCCCAGGATTTATGTCTAGTGCCCTCATGTCTCTCTCTTGCAAACATCTTTGAACCTCAGCTGCGGTCGCGCGACTGATCTTTTCCCATTTGTGTTTTTCTCTGTAACAGTTAATTTGTTAAGGAGCGTGGCGTAACCACTGAAGCTGGCCCAAGCATTTTCTCCCCGCTAGAGCTGGTCTAAGCAGCTATGTTTAGTATTGTTCTCTGACTTATAGATTCAAGTTTGTACCACTGAAGCAGCTATGTTTAGTATTGTTCTCTGACTTATAGATTCAAGTTTGTACTACCGAGGCAGCTATGTTTAGTATTGTTCTCTGACTTATAGATTCAAGTTTGTACCACTGTAGCAGCTATGTTTAGTATTGTTCTCTGACTTATAGATTCAAGTTTGTACCACTGAGGCAGCTATGTTTAGTATTGTTCTCTGACTTATAGATTCAAGTTTGTACCACTGAAGCAGCTATGTTTAGTATTGTTCTCTGACTTATAGATTCAAGTTTGTACCACTGAAGCAGCTATGTTTAGTATTGTTCTCTGACTTATAGATTCAAGTTTGTACCACTGAAGCAGCTATGTTTATTATTGTTCTCTGACTTATAGATTCAAGTTTGTACCACTGAGGCAGCTATGTTTAGTATTGTTCTCTGACTTATAAATTCAAGTTTGTACCACTGAGGCAGCTATGTATAGTATTGTTCTCTGACTTATAGATTCAAGTTTGTACCACTGAGGTAGCTATGTTTAGTATTGTTCTCTGACTTATAGATTCAAGTCTCTGCTTATAGATTCATTCAAGTTTGTACCAGTGAGGCAGCTATGTTTAGTATTGTTCTCTGACTTATAGATTCAAGTCTCTGACTTATAGATTCATGTTTGTACCACTGAGGCAGCTATGTTTAGTATTGTTCTCTGACTTATAGATTCAAGTTTGTACCACTGAGGCAGCTATGTTTAGTATTGTTCTCTGACTTATAGATTCAAGTCTCTGACTTATAGATTCAAGTTTGTACCACTGAGGCAGCTATGTTTAGTATTGTTCTCTGACTTATAGATTCAAGTCTCTGATTTATAGATTCAAGTTTGTACCACTGAGGCAGCTATGTTTAGTATTGTTCTCTGACTTATAGATTCAAGTCTCTGACTTATAGATTCATGTTTGTACCACTGAGGCAGCTATGTTTAGTATTGTTCTCTGACTTATAGATTCAAGTCTCTGATTTATAGATTCAAGTTTGTACCACTGAGGCAGCTATGTTTAGTATTGTTCTCTGACTTATAGATTCAAGTTTGTACCACTGTAGCAGCTATGTTTAGTATTGTTCTCTGACTTATAGATTCAAGTTTGTACCACTGAGGCAGCTATGTTTAGTACGTTGATTTCTGTAGCAGCTATGTTTAGTACGTATAGATTCAAGTTATAGATTCAAGTTTGTACCACTGTAGCAGCTATGTTTAGTATTGTTCTCTGACTTATAGATTCAAGTTTGTACCACTGAATCAGCTATGTTTAGTATTGTTCTCTGACTTATAGATTCAAGTTTGTACCACTGTAGCAGCTATGTTTAGTATTGTTCTCTGACTTATAGATTCAAGTTTGTACCACTGAGGCAGCTATGTTTAGTATTGTTCTCTGACTTATAGATTCAAGTTTGTACCACTGAGGCAGCTATGTTTAGTATTGTTCTCTGACTTATAGATTCAAGTTTGTACCACTGAAGCAGCTATGTTTAGTATTGTTCTCTGACTTATAGATTCAAGTTTGTACCACTGAAGCAGCTATGTTTAGTATTGTTCTCTGACTTATAGATTCAAGTCTCTGACTTATAGATTCAAGTTTGTACCACTGAGGCAGCTATGTTTAGTATTGTTCTCTGACTTATAGATTCAAGTTTGTACCACTGAAGCAGCTATGTTTAGTATTGTTCTCTGACTTATAGATTCAAGTCATTGACTTATAGATTCAAGTTTGTACCACTGAGGCAGCTATGTTTAGTATTGTTCTCTGACTTATAGATTCAAGTTTGTACCACTGTAGCAGCTATGTTTAGTATTGTTCTCTGACTTATAGATTCAAGTTTGTACCACTGTAGCAGCTATGTTTAGTATTGTTCTCTGACTTATAGATTCAAGTTTGTACCACTGAGGCAGCTATGTTTAGTATTGTTCTCTGACGTATAGATTCAAGTTTGTACCACTGAAGCAGCTATGTTTAGTATTGTTCTCTGACTTATAGATTCAAGTTTGTACCACTGTAGCAGCTATGTTTAGTATTGTTCTCTGACTTATAGATTCAAGTTTGTACCACTGAAGCAGCTATGTTTAGTATTGTTCTCTGACTTATAGATTCAAGTTTGTACCACTGAAGCAGCTATGTTTAGTATTGTTCTCTGACTTATAGATTCAAGTCTCTGACTTATAGATTCAAGTTTGTACCACTGAGGCAGCTATGTTTAGTATTGTTCTCTGACTTATAGATTCAAGTTTGTACCACTGAAGCAGCTATGTTTAGTATTGTTCTCTGACTTATAGATTCAAGTTTGTACCACTGAAGCAGCTATGTTTAGTATTGTTCTCTGACTTATATTCAAGTCTATGTTTAGTATTGTTCTCTGACTTATAGATTCAAGTTTGTACCACTGTAGCAGCTATGTTTAGTATTGTTCTCTGACTTATAGATTCAAGTTTGTACCACTGAAGCAGCTATGTTTAGTATTGTTCTCTGACTTATAGATTCAAGTCTCTGACTTATAGATTCAAGTTTGTACCACTGAGGCAGCTATGTTTAGTATTGTTCTCTGACTTATAGATTCAAGTTTGTACCACTGAGGCAGCTATGTTTAGTATTGTTCTCTGACTTATAGATTCAAGTTTGTACCACTGAGGCAGCTATGTTTAGTATTGTTCTCTGACTTATAGATGCTTAGTGCAGGCTTCCTTCAAAGTGACAAACCGCAGTAGTGACTGTATGCTCCGTAAGGGACGCAAAAGGAATATTACACGCCTCCACGCGCAGTAACTTGCACAAGTGTCTGGAAGCGCCGTGTGTTTTGGTAGAGGATTTTAAAAAAAGCTGACTGTACTGTAATAAAATCTGAGTAATTAAGAATAAAGGCCGGCTGTGTTTGTTTATTTCATCCAGTTCAGGCGCCCATACAACCACCTCCCCCCCCCCCCCCCCCCCCCCCCCCTTTTCCTCGAATCAAGTGGTTGCCGAGTTGTCTGGGCGAGGTGTCGGAACAGTGACTTGAGTAAGCCGGTCGAGAGCTCGAGATAAATCTCTCTCTTATTGCTTTTTTTCTATCGCATTCTGTCTGGCATCGTGGATCTCCGTCCTGATGAGTATGTCTGAAGGTCTTTTGGTCGGTGCCATCTTAAATTTCCCTTCTTGTTTGCCCGTCACTTTTACTCTGTGTGTGTGTGTGTGTGTGTGTGTGTGTGTGTGTGTCCCGCTCTTTCGGTTGGTTTTAAGTTCATACAATTTTCCATTGTCAGCCACACCCGTCCCCTCCTCATACTAGGAAAACTTCAATATACTCCTGCTTTGTTCGAGAGCGTGGCGAGTGATGGGTGTGGAACTGAATATCTTAAGTTAGCTGACCTTCTTTATATGTCCTGTCTGTCTCTCCGTTTGTGTGTCTGTCTGTTTGTTTGTCTGTCTCTCGCGTGCTCTTTCTTCTCTCTCTCTCTCTCTCTCTCTCTCTCTCTCTCTCTCTCTCTCTCTCTCTCTCTCTCTCTCTCTCTCTATATATATATATATATATATATATATATATATTTATATATATTTATATATACTCTCTCTATATATATATATATATATATACTCTCTCTCTCTCTCTCTCTCTCTCTCTCTATATATATATATATATATATATATATATATATATATATATATATATATATATATATATGTATATATATATATATATATATATATATATATATATATATATATATATTTATTTATATCTGTGTCTTTATCAGATTACATTGTTGCTGTATTTAGTTTTTCACCTATACCTCTGCTTGCCTCTTGTAGTCTTTGAGGAGACGAAGAGAAAATAATACTACTGTTTCCTCATACGTGTCGTAAAAGGCGACTATATGTTGTGGTGGTGTCTGGCCTCCTCATCATGTAAAATGATTGCTACAGAAATTACCTTCAGAAGTTTGTCATTTGACATAAGCTATTGAAGGGGGACATCTGCAGTGTTGGTTTGGTTCTTTTTCAGAAGTAAAAAAAAAGTAGTATACGACGATGATAACATACACATATACATAAATACATACGTACGTGCATATATACACACAGTCTACAAACGCTGACACATCACGCCACACATACACACACACACACGGTCGCGAGCACGTTTACTTGTGTCTTCTTTTGTAACTGGTGGCACACATCTTATATCACAATATCTTCACTCTTTATATTGACGAGTGACGACGAGTGGTTTGGTCTGGAGTAACAGTTCTGATCACGCTTGTCAGACCAGCTACTTCAACATTGATATCAGCTCTTTTATTGCAGTGTTTCTCAGACTTACAGTAATCGTGTACCCCTTACGAGAGTTTACTTTCACCGATGTTTCAATCTTGGGCGAAGATAGTTTGTGTGTAGTTTTAATAATGTTTTATCTACACAAGTAATCTACGACGTAAGGAGCAGAGCACAATCTTCCAACTAAGAACAGAACACACCAGACTCAACACGCACTTAAACAAATTAAACCCCACACATGAGCTTAATTGCCGCAAATATACACATCTGTATGAGACAGTTCAGCACATGCTGCTCACTTGCCCAGAACTCTTCACAGAAAGAAGAACGTTATTGCTGGGCTCCCCAACAATCACAAACACTCTATACAGCACCACTCAACAGCTACAGACCACATGCAAATTCTTCAGCTTGGCATTGGCTGCTAAAGAGCAACGAGCTCAGCAGCCCTAGTTAAACAACAACAACAACAACAATCTACACAAGTACATATATATATACACACGTACTAGAGACCGTACCCGGTCTTCGCACGTGGAATCAATAAAATAACGGTGCTCTTTTTTTTTAAAACATAAAACTCATGAAATTCGTTTTGAATATGAATCGGTGTACTGTGTGATGAAACACGAAAAGTGGGATAATGTCAAAATAGTAGTTACTCTTTAGATGTGTTAAAAGCTGATTTCACTTTTGAAGTTTAAGTTATAACATCCTTGTACACAATATTTGATGTCTTGCCCGATGGTGCCAATAAAACATTATTTGGCGAAGTGACCCTAGAACTAAAATGTAAAACTGTCCGTGTGAAAAGCAGGTGTTCTTAAGTCGATCGCTGTATACTTGATGGACAAACCATTTTCTCTGTGCTAATTGGGCAGATCTGGTGATAGTACATATCCCTTTCTAATACCCTTTTTTACCTGTTAAAATTTCCCTTTGTTGTTGCTGCTTCTTATAGCTTCTTTTTGTTGTCAATACATGTTCTTTATTCTCAGGTTTTTACCATAGATGTTTATGCTGTCTAACATTTTGATAATTTACTCTTGATTCACCGTGTTAACTGCTTTAGTGTCGATCAAAATGTAGATCATATTCTTATTTATTTGCTTAGTTTTCGGTCTTGCATCCATCAGTTGTCAAATTTCAAGTGTCATCAATTTCTTCTTTGCAGTACCCTTTGCACTGATATATATATATAGACACACACACATACACACACGCAAATACTATGACAATATGCACTTGTAAAATCATCATCATTTTCCATTGCCCTCCTGGCGGAGCATTGTATGACCTTGTAGAAAGCCAGCACTAATTCGCATGCTCTTGCAGCAGTGATTTCAGTGACAATGTGTCTTATATGATGAGGTTGCCAGACCAATACACACAACCTCATATTAGTTTTATTCTATCTTTATCTCTCCATAGACCCCTGGGACTAGACATATGCGCCTACTTGCTGCAAATTTACTTCTATCCTCTCCCCTTCACTGTATTATGATTATTATTATTTGCTCTGTTTAGTATTTCTTCATCTCGGCACATGTTTGTCACCTAATTGGCCAGATTTCTCAGTTAGGCAGGCCACCGTTGCCTTTTCTATTAATGTGTCGTCCAGTCGCTTTTAACTTGCTTAAAAAAAAAAAAACACTCTGTCTTCATTCTGACAAGCCCGCGTGCAAATTATTTTAAGTCCTGGCGCGGTACCCTTTCTCCTCTCTCTTTTCTCTCTCTTCTTCTCCCCCTGTGACGTACGTCTAGTTTGACAAGTGAATTTTCCCTGATTTGATGGATGATTAAAGGGACTTTAGCTTTTCATAACATTAGAACCCCTGAACATCAGTATTGTTGTAACTTTTTATCAACGAAGAGTAGCGGCTATGATCAAAGCAGTCAAAGACGATCCCCAGAATAGAGAAGCGGAAATTTAGCATCTCCGTGCGAACACTGAACCGTTCGCAAGATGGACACGAGCAGTCAGAAGAAAGCTTCTTGCAGACTTCGCACCTCTGTGGCGGCAGGCTTGCCCGAAAGACTATGGAACGGGAGAGACGAAGCGCTCAGCGTAGCGGATACGATCTGAGGAATCAGGAAACTCACCGCGAACGAGGCTAGTCTCGCAGAAATTTCACATCCTCGCGCGAGCAGCCTGAGACGAACGAAGATCGGAAGCCAGTCGGGCCATCGCGGTTAGCATGGCGGCTAAATAACTTCGACTTTCCCTGGGATCTGAAGAGGCGCGAAATTTTCACACGACCCATTTAACTTACATTCCCGTTAGATATATACAGAATCTGAAAAGGGCAACTTTATCATTCGTTCTGACAGCATTCTAAGATTCACTAGCATATAGTTAAATTCCTGCTAGATTTCATCTAAATTATTGGCTATTGGAGTGAATTCTTTTTCTGTGCAGACGGTAATTTATACTTTAGCTTCGAGTGATCAGTGGTCTAGTTATTTCATTTTTATTTCACTATCTGTGGTGTAAATTTAAACTTATTAAATAAACCCATTTTCAAAGTTCCAGTGCAAACTAAATGTTACATCTATAGGTTAATTTCCTAATACAATAGTCGCGTAAATTAATTTTGCAACTGTTATGGGAATTGTGACTTTAATACAGTTTAGTTCTGTATAGATAGATGTGCTTTTAAAATTATTAACCTCACGGAGAGTTTTTTTCTTGATTTATTAATTAAAGACGCGAGCGCAGAAAATAGTCTAACTGTAAATTAATATTAGACAAACATAAAGGTATGTTTTCAGGCACTCGTAAGAAATAAAGAAGTAGAACACTTAGACAACAGAAAAACAACAGACGTGAGTGGCTTACCCAAGGTTCGAACCCCGTACCTTCCGTACGACAACACCGCCTAGCTATACAAGCTAATCACACTAACCTCACGGCCAGCTAGGCATCCCCAAAAAAGGATGCTTTACTGACAGGTCATCAGTGCGAAACACAAGATAACACCGGAAGTTTACAATGGGCACCTCAGCCTATTAATGACGCAATCACTTCTGTTGTTCCTCTATTCCGCAGTATGTGTCAGTCCAAACAAGACAAAGACCTTGATACTGTGTCCAGTAAATGATAGAAGACTTAAGGACAGTAGTATAGAACAGAGGGTAGGTTTCTGGTATTGTATAAACATTAATAACACACAAGGAAGGGAAACCCGAGGCCTGTAAATAGTAAATTAATATTAGACAAACATAAAGGTATGTTTTCAGGCACTCGTAAGAAATAAAGAAGTAGAACACTTAGACAACAGAAAAACAACAGACGTGAGTGGCTTACCCAAGGTTCGAACCCCGTACCTTCCGTACGACAACACCGCCTAGCTATACAAGCGAATCACACTAACCTCACGGCCAGCTAGGCATCCCCAAAAAAGGATGCTTTACTGACAGGTCATCAGTGCGAAACACAAGATAACACCGGAAGTTTACAATGGGCACCTCAGCCTATTAATGACGCAATCACTTCTGTTGTTCCTCTATTCCGCAGTATGTGTCAGTCCAAACAAGACAAAGACCTTGATACTGTGTCCAGTAAATGATAGAAGACTTAAGGACAGTAGTATAGAACAGAGGGTAGGTTTCTGGTATTGTATAAACATTAATAACACACAAGGAAGGGAAACCCGAGGCCTGTAAACAGTAAATTAATATTAGACAAACATAAAGGTATGTTTTCAGGCACTCGTAAGAAATAAAGAAGTAGAACACTTAGACAACAGAAAAACAACAGACGTGAGTGGCTTACCCAAGGTTCGAACCCCGTACCTTCCGTACGACAACACCGCCTAGCTATACAAGCGAATCACACTAACCTCACGGCCAGCTAGGCATCCCCAAAAAAGGATGCTTTACTGACAGGTCATCAGTGCGAAACACAAGATAACACCGGAAGTTTACAATGGGCACCTCAGCCTATTAATGACGCAATCACTTCTGTTGTTCCTCTATTCCGCAGTATGTGTCAGTCCAAACAAGACAAAGACCTTGATACTGTGTCCAGTAAATGATAGAAGACTTAAGGACAGTAGTATAGAACAGAGGGTAGGTTTCTGGTATTGTATAAACATTAATAACACACAAGGAAGGGAAACCCGAGGCCTGTAAACAGTAAATTAATATTAGACAAACATAAAGGTATGTTTTCAGGCACTCGTAAGAAATAAAGAAGTAGAACACTTAGACAACAGAAAAACAACAGACGTGAGTGGCTTACCCAAGGTTCGAACCCCGTACCTTCCGTACGACAACACCGCCTAGCTATACAAGCGAATCACACTAACCTCACGGCCAGCTAGGCATCCCCAAAAAAGGATGCTTTACTGACAAGTCATCAGTGCGAAACACAAGATAACACCGGAAGTTTACAATGGGCACCTCAGCCTATTAATGACGCAATTTGCGGGTCCCGCTCCTCTGAATTTAACTGAGAACAAAGCCACCCAAGAAACACTTTTAAAATACTAATTCATAAAGTCGAAAAAACTGGAAGTAGAACAGTCGCCAGTAGCAATATTCTACTCATGCTCTCTTTTTGTGAAGAAGAACATAGATTTACCTGAACACTGTCTGTCAAGTATATTCAGTGGATTTTAACCCCCCATCCCCCTCCCCCTCCCCCGAAGAAGAACCTATCTTAGTGTTTTGTAGTTGTGACATTACGGCAAAAGAAAGTTATCTCCACCAGCTGTGCCCATCTTAGAAACCACACCATACCTCACACTTAGCCAAGTGCCTGTGCCATTCATTAGGAACTTTTTATAAAAAAAAAAACCAACAGTAGCCTTTACGCTTCACCGTCTGGCGATTTTTTGAGTCTATTAGCTACCAGCCCACCTCGATAAATCTGGGGCCTGACACAGAAGAAATAAAAAGACAATTTCCATTGTTCTACGGTATTATCTGCTGTTGTAAAATTCCTAAGAAGTGCCAGAATTCACCATTTGGCAAGTCAGTGTGTGTGTGCCTGTGTGCTGGCCAGCCAAGCGTGTTTTTTTGAATGAAAGGAGGTTTAATCTTTTTTTACCCTTATAATTAGTTCGACCTAGTATTAAGGTGTACTGTATTCATTGTACAGGATTTCTCCTAGCGGGATTGTTTAACTGTGTTTATTTCCCC
Source organism: Oreohelix idahoensis (assembly GCA_024509875.1). Classification (NCBI taxonomy): domain Eukaryota; kingdom Metazoa; phylum Mollusca; class Gastropoda; order Stylommatophora; family Oreohelicidae; genus Oreohelix; species Oreohelix idahoensis. The sequence goes on from JAMPIV010007116.1 coordinate 50,595, forward strand.
CTCCCGTAAAATTTGTTGGATAAAGGAAAACATTTGAGAACCCTAGCTTTTCCTCTACCCCTTATCACTGTAACCCCTTGCCTCAGAGTAATAAATTTACCATGGGTTAAATTGCCTATCTCTGATCATCATCATCACCCCCCCTCCTTGTCTTTGGGACTGTGTCTTTTCTGTTAGTAAATACAAGCGGGAAAAAATGTATGGGATACTTCTCCTCAAAACCCCCCTCCCCCTTGTCATATTTGTATTCTGTAACCTTTGATTTCTGACTGTAAATTGATAATTATTTGTGACTTGATTTTTATGATAATAAAAGTATTAAAACTTTATTAGCATTGGTGTTGGCTGGCCCAAATCAAACATTTCCCATATTTGTTATTGTAGTCCGTATTCATGTACGTTGAGCGTCAGAATCACCAAATCGGTGTGTGCGCCTGAGCGACTGAAACTGACAAACAATTGTTTGTTCAGAAGAGTGGTAGGAATAGTTTTTGAGAGACAAATATTGTCGTAATAAGAGACTGTCCTTACTCTTCCCAGCACTTGTGAATCTACTACCTGACTTTCCTAAATCCTTATTCCCACAGAGCCTTCACTATCATTCTACACTCTAAAGGGACCAATATCCATCAGAACTCTCTCAGATAAAAATTACCACCCCCCCCCCTCCCCCATATCGTGTTTTTTAAAATGTTCATCGTGGATTTTCCATTCATGCTTAAATAGGTGCTTAATGATTGGGTACATGCACTTTGAGGGTTTGCAGCAACACCAAACATATCTCCCGCTGCAGCACACTCCCGACTTTTAATCCCGTCGAAATCTTACGGAATAATATTCTGCTCTAGCTTTCTCTCTTTATTCCCAAGAACGTCCTGTATATTCTCTCTCCCCCCCCCCCCCCCCCCCCCCCCCCCCCCCCCCCCCCCCCCCCCCCCCCCCCCCCCCCCATCCCTCTCCCGTGTCAGATATTGATTGTGGTGAGCGGTGGAAGACAAAGCTTGAGGTTTTCTAGCAATATATTATGATTTGAAAGTATCTCTATTTCCTGACGTTCTTATTTGTTGTCCGTAATAATTAGAGTATCTTTCTGTTTCCTTACGTTCTTATTTGTTGTCCCTAATAATCAGAGTATCTTTCTGTTTCCTTACGTTCTTATTTGTTGTCCGTAATAATTAGAGTATCTTTCTGTTTCCTTACGTTCTTATTTGTTGTCCGTAATAATCAGAGTATCTTTCTGTTTCCTTACGTTCTTATTTGTTGTCCGTAATAATCAGAGTATCTTTCTGTTTCCTTACGTTCTTATTTGTTGTCCGTAATAATTAGAGTATCTTTCCTTTTTCCTTACGTTCTTATTTGTTGTCCGTAATAATCAGAGTATCTTTCTGTTTCCTGACGTTCTTATTTGTTGTCCGTAATAATTAGAGTATCTTTCTGTTTCCTTACGTTCTTATTTGTTGTCCGTAATAATTAGAGTATCTTTCTGTTTCCTTACGTTCTTATTTGTTGTCCGTAATAATTAGAGTATCTTTCTGTTTCCTTACGTTCTTATTTGTTGTCCGTAATAATCAGAGTATCTTTCTGTTTCCTTACGTTCTTATTTGTTGTCCGTAATAATCAGAGTATCTTTCTGTTTCCTTACGTTCTTATTTGTTGTCCGTAATAATTAGAGTATCTTTCTATTTCCTTACGTTCTTATTTGTTGTCCGTAATAATTAGAGTATGTTTCTATTTCCTTACATTCTTATTTGTTGTCCGTAATAATCAGAGTATCTTTCTGTTTCCTTACGTTCTTATTTTTTGTCCGTAATAATCAGAGTATCTTTCTATTTCCTTATGTTCTTATTTGGTCCGTAATAATCAGAGTATCTTTCTGTTTCCTTACGTTTTTATTTGGTCCGTAATAATCAGAGTATCTTTCTGTTTCCTTACGTTCTTATTTGTTGTCCGTAATAATCAGAGTATATTTCTTTTTCCTTACGTTCTTATTTGTTGTCCGTAATAATCAGAGTATCTTTCTGTTTCCTTACGTTCTTATTTGTTGTCCGTAATAATCAGAGTATCTTTCTGTTTCCTTACGTTCTTATATGTTGTCCGTAATAATCAGAGTATCTTTCTGTTTCCTTACGTTCTTATTTGTTGTCCGTAATAATCAGAGTATCTTTCTATTTCCTGAAACTTGTCACCTCTGCGCTTGTTGCTGTGAATTGTAGCGATATATATGTGTGTTTGTTTCTTCATTGTAGTTTATTTTTTTAATATGAAGGGAGAAGTTGACAACGGGCAAAGACAGAAAGAAAGAAAGAATCACAACATTAAAAAAAAAACACATGAAATGTTAACCTATACTTACATTACTTCCTTGTTCTTAATTTCAGGTGGTCAAATTAAAAGTTCAGAACTGCACCCAGTACGCAACGTGCTCTGAATGTCTGGAGGCAAGGGATCCATACTGCGGATGGTGCTCGCTGGAGAACAAGTGAGTCACTCCAATCATCCACCATCTATCTCACCCGCAATCACCCCACCAGACGCCACCCTGAACTTAACGCAAACCTCTTAATACTGTTCGCATTCAAGTAATGAATTAATGCCGGGACTAGAGGGGTTTGCTTTTTTGTGTGTGTTTTTTTTTGGTCTGTTTCATGAACATGGGGCTGCTTTTCTTATTTACGACATGTGAAGTAGAAGTACAGAACATCTATATAACAAGTAAAAACTGTGTATTCGAAGTGAATGCAACATTATAGATTATATAAACGTACTAGATTCTCGTGCAGGTGGCGGGCGGGGGAAGGGGGGGGGGTCTCTGATGAGACAGAAAGAATAAAACCACAGCTCACTCATGCATGTCGTAGAGGGCGACTAATATAAGGTTGGGCATGAGGATGGCAAGCTCAGCATGTAAAACAAAATTACATATAAACTTCCGCTGCACGAGCATGTGAATGCGTGACACAGGCTTACTGCAAGGAACCAGCAACAATAGTGGCGCCATGCTCCATCAGGAGCGAAGAGTAGAATGAAGACGATGAAACTGAATAGAAGCGGTATTAAAATGACATATCTGTGCCTTACATTAACCACATGTGATAGATCTACCCAGTAACTCAGCGTCCAATTGGCAACGTGGTTAGAGCTGTAAATGGGTGTCTGACTTCACTCTTGATTTAGGGAAGGAGAATGCAGAGGGGAAGGGAACTGGTCAACCACACCTCTCGAAGTTGGACCGAGTATAATATGACAGCTGATCGTCTGCTTCACAGATGCCCAACGTATGAGGAAGAGTAACAGCACATACAGTCGTCATTGGTACCATTCCTGAGAAAAGTTCTACGGAGATACAAATAGCCTCAAGCTGACTACTGCTTTCTTTGTAAATATTCAAGTAGATGTCTGAGAGAGTAGGAAGAACAATAATACCCTAGTATAGTGAAGTCTTTAACACTTCACTCCTTCGCGGCAGTATGTATCATTGGACTGCCTGTACTTTACCCAGTAACTACTAATAAACGTACACTTTAACACGATTGTTTAAAAAATGGTGATAAGAAACTATGCAAATTATTAGAGTATGCGGTAACCTAATCGTCAGACGATGTTCTCATGATCAGGCAAGTGTTTTTATCCACTTATCTTCTTCAGAAACAAGAAGGCGACAAAAGCAACTACCAGTCTTTCATAAATGGTTGCTTGCGTGGAAAAGAAGGATTGAAGTAGTATGACAAAATCACGTATGTGAAATTGTTGAGAAGAACTAGACAAGTGGCAGTGGAACAAGAAATAAGGCGAAGATGCTGGAGAAGGATAGGACACACATTAAGGAGCCTTGATAGCAATACAAGGTAGTCCTTTCTGTGGAACCGTCAGTGTAAGACATGTTGAAGGAGACCAAAGAGCACACGAAGAAGACAACTGGAGACAGGCATGACAGGGATTAAGAAGACCAGGAAAGACCTTGACCTGATGACTCGTGATAGGAAGACATAATCTTGTTGAAAGCATATGCTCCATGGGGAAGCTGACGGGTGATGATAATGATGATGATAATGATGATGATAATGATGATGATAATGATGATGATAATCGTCATCATCATCTTAAGAATAACAAAGGTTAAGTAAGAATGATGAGTAAGCTATGGGGGCAAACATGTCTTCCCATTAGTGTCCTCTCGACCCGAGAAGCTTACAACATGTGTTAGCGAGGGCAGCATGATGAAATGAGGAAAGCAAATAGATGTATTCCATTAGGGAACCGCAGCATTACGGCACGGAATATTGAAGACACGATCACATATTGATCACCGTTTTGTTTTAAGGTCGTGATGTGATTTTTTTTTTCTTTCAGTAATCCCTAGCCAGTATCTGTCAGTGTTCATGAGCAACTCAAATTCCTCATTTTATATATATACACACACACACACACACACACACACACACACACACACACACACACACACACACACACACACACACACACACACACACACACACACACACACACACACACACACACACACACACACACACACACACACACACACACACACACACACACACACACACACACACACACACACACACACACACATACACACACACACACACACACACACACACACACACACACACACACACACACACACACACACACACACACACACACACACACACACACACACACACACACACACACACACACACACACACACACACACACACACACACACACACACACACACACACACACACACACACACACACACACACACACACACACACAAACACACACACACACACACACACACACACACACACACACACACACACACACACACATACACACACATATACCAGATCGGCTGAAACAAAAAAGAATAATAATAATAACATTAAACTTTAAAAAGAACAAGAAAAATGAAACATAAAATTTCAGAGTAAAAAAAAGAAAAACACATTTTCCCTTATTTGAAGCTGATCGTTTACGTGTTTATGTCAATATTATTCCTTTTTTTTTTTTTTTTAAACTGAGTGTTGAACGGCCACATATAATTGTACGTAAATGAAGAAACAAAAATAAGCTACAATAACATTTTTTAAATGAATTATGTTTTTTCGTAAAATGTAATAGTGAACATTATTTGAGGAAATTACAGTATGATCCAACTCAGCAGCATGAAATTGAGTCATGCAAGAGTACTGCACCGGGAGAGAAGAGGAGGGGGTGGGAGTTATCATCACAAGACCTTGTTACACCTTGAAAAATCCCTTGGGTCGGCTCTGTACATATATATATACATACCTACCTACTTGCTAATATTGTACATGCCTGTTGTTTATACGTTTAGAAGTAAAAAAAAACAAAACCAATAGTACAACTGATTGCATCTAGCCAGTCACAACGTATTCAGTTACTAAACTAGGGGCATGCCTATGTCTTGAATTGTGTTATATTATTTGTTGAAGTAGCCTTGAGTGTCAGCTGACAGGGTGATTAGATAATGCGGTGGAAATTAATGGGTAGCTCTTCGCAATCGGCAATTTGTTTCTTTCAGGTTCCATCATTATTTACCAGGATACACCCGTGTCCTTATATGTAGAAGTGGTCGATAACCCGCGTGTGGCTGGGCTGGGGGTTTCCCTACAGCTGTGTTAACGGCGTATTTAATTTGAGATACAGTGTGAATGCTTAATTTTATCAAGTCTTTTGGGAATTAATTTAGATATATATCCCATCCCATCTATTTTTTTTTCTATATTACGTCGGTCGGACACACTCAAAATAGTAACTCGCGCCAGAAAAAAAAGTGCGCAACGCACGGTGTGCAACTTGCGCGGCTTGGGTGTTATATAAAACAAATAATTTTTTTTTAAATTCTTTCACGAAATAAGTAGCGCTCGACAAAGAAAAAGTGCGTAAAAATTGGTGTGCATGAGCCCTCACCCGATGTACAAATCATGAAAACTTGAAAGTTTTTGTTAAAACCACTTATTATCAAGGAACACTCTTTGAAAACAATCCACGCACTTTCACACGAAATGTTGTGATCAAAAAACTTTTAAATTGAATCTAAAATAACATAATTCTCGCCGTGTGTACGTTGGTCACAGCTGAGGAATGCAACCGTGTTGAAAAATTGTATTGTTTCCATTATATATACTCTCCCGAAAATAGTTAAAATCAACAAAGAAAAGCATTCAAATGACGGTGTTCATGAACAGTTTGATTACACTGTATAATGGAAAGAAACCAAAAACACCCTAAGAATGTACTTCTATCTGCTCATCCGGGAACGGAAACAGTACACTATAATTAAAAACCCGTCAAGTTTGACGAGTTATTGCTAGTATAGTATATATATATTTTTTAATTTCTTTTTTTTTTTGGTCTGTGTTTATTTAATGTTGTTGTTGTTGTTGTTTTTTTTTTTTTGGAAGGCGGTGGTTTAATAAATATGCAGGCCTACTAAATTGCAAGATGTGTTAATTGTCATATCAGGTCTTCATATTTAAAACAAGGTAGTCCTATAGCAGATACCGCCGCAGGGGAGTGAAGTGTTAGAGACTACACTAAAGTAGATCCAGCTTTTAGGGGTGGGGTAACCAGTTCCCTTCCTCGCTGCCTTTAACTTCCCTAACTCAAGAGCAGACTCAGGTACCCATTGACAGCTGGTTAGGCTAGAGCGTGACGCCACCGTGTTTCGAACCAGGACCTTTGTATTAAAGTATAATATGGCTCCTCCAATATTCAAATACAGAAATGTAACTTTCAGGGCATTTTTGTCTACGAGGGAGATTCTGTTATGTGTTAGTTGTTTTTTTTTTCGGGGGTGGAATGAGAGAGAAAGAAAGGAGATTCTATTAATTGTTAGTTGGGGGGAAGAGAGATTCTGGTTTTTGTTAGTCTGGGGGAGTAGCGAAAAACCAGATACGAATTCAGGGCCCCTATTAAGACCCCCAGCTGAACATCTAGGTCACTGGTAAGGCTATCAGAATAAATGAGTATATATAGCAAGGGAGGGGAAAGGGCATGCTTATGGCGTAGCGCTGCTTATGGCCTCTTTTATTTATTGTCTACTCAGTGGTTACGGCTACAGGACTAACATGTAAGTAACTTCCATTCTCACCATCATCGTTGTGTCACCTACCCTAACCCCACCCACCCTTTTCGTTGCATGTCCCCTGTTATTTTTTTTTTTTTTTTTTAGAAATCAACCCAGTACTTTTTGATTCTCTTGGACTTTGTTCTGTCAGTATTGATCATAATGTGATGGCACCACGGCATTTGTATAAGTGTATTAATACCATTATTATTCTGGATGATTTTGTTGTGTTTTGTTTTTGGTTATGGAATGTTTCAACGGGACTTCAAGTGTATTTTATTGTTTAGGATTCCTAACGCACTTTTAATACATTAAAAAAACTGTGTAGTTCGTAGGGTCTCTGGTGAGGCAAAAAAGATAATAGGCTAACTACTCCCTCGAGCATGTCGTATGAGGCGGCTAATATGTGTTTGTTCTTGAGGCTGGCTACCTCATTGTGTCAAACGAAGTGCTGCAGAACAGGCTTCCTGCAAGATGGTGGGTCAGCTGTAGAGGTGGCCCCATGTTCCTTAAGGAGCGAAATGCCACATGATGATGATGAATATGCACAACATTATATTAGTCGTCAGTTATGACAAGCCCGAAGGAACATTGGTTCTGTTCCTTTTGTGCTTCCCCTGAGATCTCTGGGAACTACCCATATGATGTTGATTAGTTCACAGTGTGAAGCACTTATTAAAGTTCACAGTGTAAAGCACTTATTAAAGTTCACAGTGTGAAGCACTTATTAAAGTTCACAGTGTGAAGCACTTATTAAGCACCAAAGATGTGAACTATAGAATAATTCACCTTGATGTAACACTTGCACTAATTGTTGTACCTCTGTTGTTCATGATATTTTATTGTTTCCAGTATTGTGCTAATTTCATAGCTGTTATAAGCAGTTATTAACACACGGATGACCCTTTTGTTTTTGTTGCAGACCTTGTCATGCGCTTTAAAAAAATTAATTGTTGCCTCGTATTGGCGAGGCGCGCTGCGTTCAACCTAGACACATTATATTAGGGCGCATGTCCAAGTATAATAGACCTTGTGGTCTGGTTAGTGTGAGTAAAATATTTTAAAACGCTTTAGAGACCTGAAATATGCCAGTACGGCTACCCACCCAAAGTACGCTTTGAGAACCGTTCAGGTGAGAAATTTGAGTTATGAGTATATTGGGGATCAGTGTTGTGGACTGGAGTCGATCAACTCGAACTCGAGTCGGACTTAGGTCACCACAACGACTCGACTCTGGACTCGCTATATTTTGACGAACCAACTTCGCCGTCTTCATTCATAACGCGCTTTTACGGAGATGCCAAAGTTGACTTTGTTTAAATCACTATAATAAAAGCAATCAGTAAATAAAAATAGACTATTATTTTTTCATTATTATTTTTAATAAAAAAATTAAAAAAAAATTAAAAGCGATTGAAAGTATAAAAAGTTTTAGATTGTTAATAATTAGACTCGACTTGAAAGCTACTGTTAAGGATTTAAGACTCGATTTGAGGCGTGCACTAAAAGACTTGAGGCTTGTACTAAAAGCTTTGAGACCTGTATTAAAAGTCTTGAGTCTTGTGTTAATAGACTTGAAACTCCTCTAAATACTTGTACTATTAGGCTTGAGACTTATACTAAAAGACTTGAGACTGGACTATAGATTTGTTCTAATAGACTTGAGACTCGACTTGAGATTTATTAGGAAAGGCTTGAAGACAACTCTCTTAGGGAGCAGAAGCTCGTGAAACTTTGATAGTCTCAATAATTTAGTCACTTAACTAAAAAGGGAGAAAAAAATCGTTCAGATCCCTTGAATGTGTTAGTAAGCTACCGCCTGTAGTCCCGCCCGTCTATATTCATTACCAGCGCGGGAACTCAGTACCGGGCAGTGCGGGCAAGCAGTGCTAACAGCAAGTTACTGTGGAGAGAAGGGGAGAGGGGGTGTCTAAACGTTTCCCCGCGAGATCTGACAAAAAGCGAGATCTACATTTTATTAACGGCTAAGTAATCACCATCATTATCATGTTCCTTGTCGCTCCCTATAGAGTATGTGGTCACTAGTGTAGTTGGTCCCTTTAAAGGAAGCCAGCATCAAGCATGCACATGGTCTTACAGTGGTCATCTCTGTAGCAATATGTATTGCATGATGAGGCTGCACAAAACCACGATAGGTTTCCAGTGTTACCATTTTTCAAGTCTCATGTGTACAGTTCTTACATCTCTCAGCTCCATTTCTGTTCCTTCAGCTTCATCTTGGTCGCTCTCATCAGCCTTGATCCTCAGATTGTCATCTGTACTGGGTTATTCGGGTTATGCGCAGCTCACTGTTTTTCTGCTTTTATTGTCTGCTTTTAATTACCCTTCCCAAATCATGCAGACGCGTCTTTACGCATCCTGTTCATCGTCTTCGAGATTTTCCCCTCATTTGGCACACCTCTGTTTGTGTGTGTATTTTCTTTGTTATTCTGTACTTCTAACGCACTAAAACACTCTCATCATTATATTTCTTTATTAGCGCTGTACTGACAAATTCCTTAAGCAAAAAAAAAAAAAAAAAAAATGAAATGTCCTGAGCCGAAAAAATCCAACAAGCTTTTCGGGAAAATACGGAAAATGCACGCATTGCTCCGTGAACACGAAATTTAGCAACCATTAAAAAATTTCAGATGCTTTAACATTTTTTTCGTTGTGCTTTTTCGGTAAAATACGGAAACGGCTCGCATTGCGCCATGACAGCTAAATTGAGTAGCCTTTAAAGAAGCACGCAGGACTTTCGATGTTGTCATGGTGCATTGACAATAAGTCACATGATACGTTTGTCTATAAAGATCAAATGAAGTTGACATGAAATGGAAAGTGATGAAATAACTGCAGGAGAATTGTTGACGTCATCAGTACGTGCTGCAGATAGAGTACAACATAATTTATTTCGCGTGTTGTTTTGGCGCAATACTAGCTCTAACTTAACAACACTTGTCTGTGGTTGAATGAAACGTGCCTAAATGAAATGAAGCAAACATTATGTTTAAACAAAAAAATTGCCTTTTTTTCAGTACACGCTTCTGTTACGGTCTTCTTATCGTCCGCGGATTATACTTACTTAGTCGTTCCCCTTCTACCGTGAGATGTAGAGGTTTGGAAGAGAGAGCGCCAGACTATCCTATCGGCTGTCTTAATACTTCTAGTGTTCCAAGTTCCATAAGTCGTAGTCGGTAGTCCGTTCCAGTTCGTCGCCTTTAGAATCAGTCCGGTTTTCTCTCTTGTATTTCGCGTAATCATGTTTTAAAGCAAACAGGTGATTGGCCTGTTGTGCCTTTGCATAGTGGAGGGGCTGCCTCCTTACGGCCTCCATGCAGGCCGCCCTCCTCCTTTTTCAGCCGGGCTTGGGACCGGCCTGGGCGGAGTTCCGCGGATTATAAGTGTCGTAAAACGTGTGTGTAAACCCACTTCTTTGTTAATCACGGCTGTTTGCCAGCGATCTTTTAGTTTTCCCTGACCGCGCTATTTATAGCTATCGTGACAGAGGTCACGTGGTCAATTTCCTAACGGGAAAAAAATGTGGCGGTGTTTACTTTTGATAGGGCTTAATTAATGCTTTTAGACAACTTTATTATTATAGATACCGGCTTTAATTTTGCGTAAAGCTAGACTAGAAATGTTAGAGTAAATTTTAGAAGAAGAACAAACATTTTATCACAATTAGAACAGAAGATATAATACTGTAGTCTGAAATAGTGTAAAATTTACGTTTTTTAATATTTTGTTATGGTTTGTTTCTAATGCAATTTACACTAAAACGATCACAATCAACATGCATAACAAATTACAGAAATCAAAAGTAGAAAACCTGCAGAAAATGGATATCAAAGTTTTGTTTTGGTTTCATGCGTCAAACATTAATTATTAAAACATTAAATTGCAAGTCCACATTTATTACCTTAAAATAACACACCCAATTGTCCCCAAAACATGAGAGCTAACAATTATCTCAATCATACATCACGATGGTCATGTAAAAATGAGTATGGTCATGAGTAAAACGAAATGTTCAATTTAATAGATAAATAGGTGTATTTAATAAATACATCTATTAAATGATTTCCACACTCTGTTAATTCTGTCACTCTCACGCAACAACTGCCATAATTTGCTCTAGCCCCAATATTTCGCTCAATTATCATTCACACTTCCTTTTTTTTATAGGATGAATCTGTACATTCACAGATGGAGAAATTTGTAACAAATGAGTTTCCATTATAAATTTTAATTGTGAAGTTATATTTTTAATACCGCTGGCGCGTCTTTCAATTTTGGAAATAGTGGAATGTACAAATTCTCCTCCTTGCTCTCCATGCATGCCCATTCCAAAGCCATGAGTTCTGATCCAGTCTGCGCAATGTTTTTCTAATATGTGCTGTTTAGGAATTGTCTTACTGAGGAATAGCTTTCTGAACAAAGACATATAAGTCTCTATTAATGCTGTTATTGATTCTTTACTAATTGGTTTACTGTGTGATATTTTGTTGTGTACTTTCTCAAATGCTTCTTTCAGTGAGTTGAATTGTTCTTGGGCAATAGAAGCTATGTTAGTTATATCTTGTCTGTAATTTTCAGTGTTTGTGTAATGATTGCTCTTGTAAGATCTTTATAAACTTTTTGTGTGAGATATCTGTGTCAGTGATTCCCTATGAATGCTCTGCTATGATAAGCCTGTGGTATGATTTTGTGTTTGGCTAGTACCTTGTCTAAGTGTGAGCAAACTGGACCAGACCTAGCACACAGATCTTGAAACTGAAGTTTGGCCAGCGCATCTTGTGCGTTTTCAAGTTTAACTATAAAACTATCTGTCTCCTCTTTATCCTCACAAAGTTCAATACCTGCCTGAAAAAATTCAATTTTAGCTTCTAATTCTTCTGCCTGTTTCCAGTTCCATCCAAATCTCTTAAAGTTCTTAATAGTACTAATGTTTGCATGTATCTCTTGCGGATTCTCAAATATCTTTGCGTCTATTGTATCGGCTACCTGTTCTAGAAGTCTGTGGTGTTTCAAAACAATGCCTAATAAAATATGAAGGTAAGGAGGAGCTACATTTTCAATTTCAATCTCTAACATTGGTTTGTGTAAGCAATTATGGTAACGTGCCACTTGCCTTTTATTCCCTTTCCCTTATTTCATATATCTATTGTAATCTCTTATCAACATTGCCAAACTTCTTGGTTTGCAAGTTGTATGCTCTCTGGATGTCTTTATTTCCTTGTTGTGGTAAAGTGGGATGATATAAATAGTTATAGGGGACTTAGTGTAATGACTGAGATCAGCTGTGAAGGTATCTGTATCTAATAAGTGTGGTGTATTACAGATGACCTTACTTGCTACCACATTTATACCTCAGTCAGAATTATTCTGGAATATTGTGATGACTACGTTGAATGTCTAGGGTTATGATAATGATGAAGTGTAAGTCACAACAACAACAGACAGATAAACAATTTAATTTATTCCACTACACTTTACAACACTGTGACACTCACACACATATAACACTCTATAAGACTATCTTAAATGAGTCAAGTGTTAAAGTTTAAAAATATATGTATTAATTCCTTTCAATAATAGATATCCTGATTCAACTACACAGTGAACCAGGAATCACAATCAAATGTAATTACAAGTTGTATGTACACAATTTATAGATATGATCTTTGTATTGACATATTTTATTATTATTATCCTATGTGTGTAAGTTGTGAAGTAGTACTATGAGGTAATACTGGTTTTTCAAGCTAGGTTGTTGTTTGTCATCATGACTTCAAGTGTTTGCTTATGGTGGAAATAGTATTGGGAAAAGTTCACAGTTCCTGTCATTTGAAACAATATATTGTCCCTCTTTATTTAATATATTGTCAATTTTAGAGGGGGCACATAAAATTGAGCTGCTCTGGCCACAGAATCTTATCTTCTGTGATGGCGGCAGGAAACAGTCTCCTCTGCTCGCTTGCTTCACTGTGTTCTTGAGACCTCTCACTGGTCGCTATCTGGACCAAGGGGTATGCTATCAGCCTCTGGATTCAGCAAAACTCAGACCAGGTGCTGCTTCAATAAGTTAGGACCACGGTCCCTGAAACAAGAAGGTTGTACCTCCTACTTCAGAACTAATTTATAATCTATTTCCACACTGAAACACAATACATAACAAACACTGAGTTCAGAGCGGTAGGCCAACTGCTAGCTTCATCTGAAACAATTTACACCAGTATTCTTCTCCCTAATGGTTACTACGCCTCTGCAATTCCAGCATTAGTTCCTTCTAGTCAATAAGATAGGTGTCAGTGTACTATTTGGCGATCCCATGCAGATATACTTCTCTCCGACAAGTTTTGTTCAGGTTGGAGCAGTATTTAGGCTTTGCCTCATGTTTGCTACTGAACCACACACATATACAGACATAAATTATCAAATCACATTCAATTTTCATCAAAAAGATATCAAATATGTCAATCTTACCCCAATTCATGGAAATAATAAACAAATACGTTGACTGGCGATGAATAATGGCACAAATTCCGATCTGCCTCTGTCCCAGGCTTTTATTTAGAAAAGTATGAGCTGGATCTCAACGCACTGTTTCTTAGTACGTTTATTTTAAAATGTGGCACTGAACAGACGCTCCTAATTGACTATATCAGCGGGTCTAGCCAATAGGACCATGTTTACACAAGCTTTTGAAAAAATTTACCCTTCCTACGTTTCCCCTAACAACCAAAAATAGTATTTGCAGTCCGACTAATCGTGTTTCGCCTTACATATACTTCTAGCCAATCAAATAGGATTTAACTTGTTGGCCTATTTCCCGTAAAATGGTGGTTTCAAAACTTGCCACTGAGCGATTATGATTTGGTGCTGTCAGACAACCTCACTATTTTCTTTTGGCTATAATTTGTTAATTCCTAGACTATTTGCGTAACACTTAACATATTCTTTGTCAGCAAGTCCTAAGGAACCCAAATATATAAATTTAATGGAGCTAAGTGGCTGCGTTCAAAATATGCATTTTCTTCTACCTCCCGTTCACTTCGATACGATGTGGTGTCTCGGTACTGTCAGGCTTTCAGACATAAAACAGTATAATGTCATGTTTACTAATAAGCATTAAACAGGTTTTTAAACCTAACCCTCGTATTTGTAGTGTTTTTTATCACTGTCTATTTGAAAAAAAGTTAGTGCTTCATGCCTTACGCTTGGGGTGGCATTAATTTTATATCGCGAGACGCGTGTTAGTGTTTCAGGCGTTCCTCCGTTCAGCCCTCTCTCTCTCTCTCTATCCTAATTCCATCTGTCTTTTCATTACGCAGTGTATAAAATGAAATTAATGCTAGTATTAATCTAGGTCATTAAGCAGCTTGCGTATCTCAAGGTTTTCTAAGAAACACATTACTAGTTTTTTGTTAGAAAGGCGTGTATGCTGCTATAGGCTTTACTATCAAACGTGAAAGCGTTACAATTTTCAGACGAAGTAGAAAAAAAAGGATCTCGAGTACAGTCATTGTGACAGCACTGTTCTTTACCATTCTTCTTTCCCTTTTATTGAATTTATGTGTTAGGCTTTACATTTACCTTTTAATTTATATATGTGGATTTAGAATGTTTCACGACAAATGTTTTGCTGGAGACACCACAGACATGGGTATATTCCTTGAGCTCCACACAAACCAAACATTTTCATCAAAAAGTCATAATCCCCGAATAAGAAAACAACAACTTTTTTTACCATCCCACACTAAATCTTTTAGTGACTCTATCTGAGCTTTCAAACCATTCATAAATATTTCTAAATTATCATATGTATCTCCGACTCTAGCCATTGATAAAAGGATGGTATTAGATTTAGAATTTGGTTTCTCTAAATTTACTACCTGCATTGTAACTTTGAATGAAAGAAGATATACAAACAGTTACTTAGAATTCTTTGGCAGCCGTCGTGTGCACAGGATTGTCTACCAAAGAACACTAATGGAACAGTCCTTATCTCACACACAATTAAAAAAGACATTCATATTATAAATACAAGATTAACAAGACTTGAAAGATAGATCAAAGTATTGTGGAAGTTTTTTTTTTTTTTTTTTTTTTTTTTTTTTTTTTTTTTTTTTTTTTTTTTTCGCGTTCGCCCGCTAATACTCGAGGCGAAATCTCAGGTTATCATTTATGTCTAACCTGACATTGATTTACGTGAGTATCCCTTTATTTCTTGTACAGAGACAAATGTCCCTCGCCATTCAGGCAAATACTCGCCGATTTCGGAGGTACCCATTGCAGCTGGGTCGGCTCAGGAGCCGCCAGTCCCTGGTCGACGACACTCCTTCAAATGTCCTCGCCAGGTCTCGAGTTAATCCAGTCCAAATCCCGGTCGACGAAAAATCCTCAATTGCCGTCGCCCGGGTTTGATCCTGTATCACCCGGTCGCCAGAGCGGTGTTGTAACCACTACGCTAGCGCGGCTCCCATTGTGGAAGTAATCTATCTATAGCTTTACATGTTTTCTGACGCTTATATACGCAGCTAAATATCATTATAAATGAATGAAAATGCAAAAACAGATGGTGCTTTACAAAAAATTATTCTTTCACAACCTTATTTAAGATTTGCGAGTATCAGGAATGCGTTTACAGTGATTTAAATGTTATAAAATCTGGTGACAATATGCTTGTTCTTGTAATGCCAAACTCACAAAACTGACTACCACACAATCTCAAGATATGAAACAAAAAAAAAGTATGTGGAAATAATCTTTAGCTTCCCTTCGAGAAGTCTTTATAATTATAAACTCAAACGAATGGGCCGAATTTTAGATATTAAATTAATAAAAAGATTACTTATTTTATGAATTTCCTCAAATGATGACGCTGTTTTCAAAAGTCTGTAACTCCGTTAAAACTAATTTCAAACAAATAAAAATGCAGTCAAAAATAGAACACAGAACAAAGTTATAG
Organism: Oreohelix idahoensis; assembly: GCA_024509875.1. Lineage (NCBI taxonomy): Eukaryota > Metazoa > Mollusca > Gastropoda > Stylommatophora > Oreohelicidae > Oreohelix > Oreohelix idahoensis. The sequence goes on from JAMPIV010007116.1 coordinate 66,674, forward strand.
TACACAAAAGAATTTTAGCGCTGTGTTTATCCAGAACGAGTGTGTAATGATTTATATGTTACTGATTTTATACACACATCAGCTGATTTTTCCCGCCAAAACCCTCAGTAGTTTTTTACGGTGCATATGAAAATTTTATACCCGGTGTCAGAATTCCGGTCACCGAAACTAAAAGATCGCTCGGGTATAAGGCACAAACAGCACAGCCAATCCACGTTCAACAGACTCTGACAGATTAAATTACACGAAGTCAAGTTCCCCCAAGATGGCGGCAGACAGAATAAAATTAGGCATAAGCCCTGTTTTTCGGAACTGGGTCATGGAAAGTACGAAATCGTCGGCAATAAAAATGTACCAAATCGTCGAGAAACCTAATAACCAAACAGTCCTTGTAGGACTCATATAACTCATGTATAATGTTTGTGTATGACTGTTGAAGAAGGAAACCACCAGAAAATAGCCTACACCTGTATATATTTAATATAACTTTAGATTTTGTTTTACTATGAATGTATCAGGTATACTGATTATATCTTGGGGAATTAGGTATAATGATTGTATTTCCTGGTATGATTGTTGAAGAGGAAAACCAACCCGAAATATAACCTAACTGTCCTTGTTAGGACGCATATAGCTACAACAATATTGTTAGGATATATTTTACCAGCCAGTATAGCACTTATCAGAGATGGCCTGGTATATTATAGGTGGAAGGAAACGGTTGTATCATACGGTGTACACATTATTGGATGTATTCATGTATTGAATCAGAAAGAATGTTTTGCAAGTACACACCCGTCCTGTCTCGCTATTGCTAAATCATACTGAGCCATGTTGTCATTCATCCTACATGCAGACACCTGAGACACTCTCATCTCATATACACTAGAAATAGGTGGGCTTGATGACATAAATTAGCCCCTATTTTTCCTTGTTACAGGTTTTATTCGTGTCATTCAACCTGAGGTCGTATGTTCGAGTCAATCCAGCTGCCTGGAACTTCGCAGGAGCACAGTGATTGTACCGGAGCTACATCCTTAGTCCCCCTCAGTCTTGGGTGGGCTAAAGGAACGATCATCAGCGGGTGTTGTGTGCAACAAATTAGGAAGGACAGAACTGTTCTAAGAGATGAGTACACATTAGTACCATTTCCGTCGGCAATTGTGAGCAATTAACTGTCAAGGAAGAAAAATTGATTTAGCGTAGTGAGAGACAAGATTAACAGCACAGCTGATACATTTACTATAATTGATTAACAGCACAGCTGATATAATTTTTGTTCCTATAATTGGGAGACTTGTTATATATATATATATATATATATATATATATATATATATATATATATATATATATATATATATATATATATATATATATATATATATATATATATATATATATATATTGCATTCCATCTTCCAACATCCACCTTTCAGCACAAGAGTAGATATTGTATATACTTAATAAATAAGGAAATTGTATTTGAACGACTTGTCAGGTTTATAATTGTTAAGTGAAATCTGTTTCCTTGTTTTAATATCACAGTTAGTTACACAGCGGGGTGGCATTTTATGACTGTCTCCTCTCTACTAATTTTTCGAGATCAGATCATTCACAGCCGTAACTAATTTGTGATACCAGTAGTTCTCACATACACTGGGACTTCACCATTTTCCTGCAGAAATTCTATTTCTGTATTGTCAGTACTATACTGATCTTAGATACAATAAAAACCTCACGCTACAATAAGCTCTAATCTTGGTTTTGTTTTGTTTTTGTATGTCTTTGTCCAATCTCGTACCACTCGCTCAAGGCTGGAGAGCGAGGTTAGCATTTCTAATTCCATCGCAGACGCCCGAATCACTCTACACAGAGTACAGTGCATAATTTTCAGTTATAAAAATCAGTGTATGATTCATACTGCCGACTTCCCCTCCTCCACAAATCCTACTTTCTGTGAAAAGGATTTGATTACCACCGTTTATATTTCTCATCCTTGCCTGGGTCTTTAAGACAAAAAAAAAAACATGAAGGAAAAACAAAAAGCTTTCAAAGGGATTCTGATGTTGATTTAAACAACAAACTCGTCTTCTCTCCCCTTGATGAATTATCGCCCCTGTACGTGCTAAGACTTACTTTGCTCGAGTTTGCTCAGGACAAGGTCAGAACAGTTTCCACGCCGTATTGGGCGGTTCCAGCAAACTGTTGAATATCATCTATTGATTGGTTTGACCTCTTAAACCTTCTCGTTGGTTCCTTCTAACGACCACTGGGACCCATCGTGAGCAATGAGATGAGTGAGCGAGTAGATATTTGTGATAATATTGAGGAGGTCAGTGGATCGTCACAATCAGGATCCACTTTTTATGTAGCATTACCCCGGGTTTGATTTTTATCTGGCTTGTGTCCGTCACCAGCAAATTACGGTGACTCATAGATTGTGGGGGTGGGGGTGGGGGGGGGGGGGAAGAAGAGAAACAGTCATTTAAATCAAATGATAACAATGTGTGTGTTGGGATAGGTCGATGTGATGTATTACTCTTTAGTGTGAACACAGAAGTAATACATTGTAATACAAGCTTCCCTCTCAGCATTCATCAAGACAGTTCTCCAGGAGATGGAACTGCACAAACCGCAGCCTTTCAAAAGACAGATAAAATACCCCCATATTACAAATAGTCTGAGTTAAACGTCATGTAACAAGAAATTTAAAAATCCCGACACCTTTTCTGGAAAATACGAAAAAGGCGCACATTGCATCGCGCAAGCTAAATTGAACATTCATTAAAAGTGCACGTAGGCCTGTCAGTTTTTTTTTTTTTTTTTTTTTTTTTTTCGTGTGTATTGATTTATGTCACGGTAGGTTTGACTTTAGATCCAGTGAAGTTGAAATAGAAAGGAATAAAATGACCAGAAGGGAATTAGTGTCGTCTTCTGGACATGCAGCAAAAAGAGCGGGACACAATTATTCGCCGTCTTATTTTGGCGGGTTAGTGACTTCTTATGCCATATTTGTGAGTTACTAGATTGCACGGAATGAGAATAGATGCCGCGGTTTTTTTTTTTTTTTTTGTGTGTCTTTTTTGTATCCACATAATCTCGCCTAGTTAAGCCAAGAAGGAAAGATAAAAATGTGGAAATTTAAGCCAAGGACCGTTGAATGCTCAATTTGAATACGGGCAATTACCGCCTGCCGTGGAATGTCATTCATGCTACAACTGGCAGACTTGAAGTTAAGGAACTAAACGAGATGGAAACCCTGGCTGTCTATTTGAAGTTCTGCTCCCGTCTGTCATCGCAGTGAGTAGAAATTGAAGGTCTGATCTGTCTGGGCGGCTGCAGTACACATACTTGACTCATACACCCGCAGAGTTCAACATCATCCGATGGTGGAGGAACTGGGTAGGAGAAAGCGCGTTATCGTGTGCCACCACAGGGGTAAATGTTATAGATCTTTTGGGGATGACGAAGGAGAGAGGATTGAGACTTGTTGCAGTACTTGACCTGTGGGGTTGATAGATTCACGTGCAGTTAGAATTAGAGAGGTCTGCATGCCGAGAGTGGTGAAAGGAGTTGGCAGGGAATAGGAAGATCGTTAATTTGGTGCATTGCACTCATTTGCACTGGTCTCTTTCTGTGTGTGCTTTTTTCTGGCTGTTGTATGCCCTCGTGTCTCTCTCTCCCTCTCTATCTCTTCCTCTCTCTCCCTCCCTCCCCCTCTCTTTCTCTCTGTTTTACAGTTGTGTACACATAAATATACATCATCATCATTATCAGTACTTTTCAGCTCCCCGAGGAGTATGGGCATCAACAAACTCATCCCAAATCCTCCTGTCCCTTGCCGTCTGCTCAAGGCCTTTCCATGTCTTCAGCCCTTTTATTTCGGTTTCCAGCTCCTTTCTCTCGCTGTTTATCTGTTGAGGACCGCCTTGTCATGCCTTACGACAGGTTTTCTCAAATCCATCGCGAGCGTCTCTCCACAGATATACTCATACATGTAAATACATATGTAACTTGTGATTTTGTGGCACTTTCCCATAAGGGAAGGTCATAAACCACGTATATGCCATTTCCTATCCTCCACGTCGCAGAGAGGATAAAGGCGGAGAAAATAAAATAAAATTAGATTCTTTGGCACTGGCCTACTTCTGTGTGGAGAGACATAATTTAACATTACTGTTTAAATTATCAACTGTTCCAGAAGAGAGAGAGAGAGAGAGAGTGTGTGTGTGTGTGTGTGTGTGTGTGTGTGTGTGTGTGTGTGTGTGTGTGTGTGTGATTCATAAAATCGAAGTATACTTCATGCTGCTTTTGTTTTTGCAGAAGAGTAATAACTTTGAACCTAATTACTCAGAAGGTCAGATAGGATTCTAATGGTTTGGTTCATCATTACGAAAATACACATCAAGACATTAGAACTGAAAGCATTCTCTGCTTCCATGGTGGTGGTGGTGGTTGTGGTGGTTGGGGGTGGGGGGGGGGGGGGGGAAAGTAGAACTAGGATCGAAAGTATCCTCCTGGTGCGTGTGACGCAGTTAGTATAAACATTGCACCTGCATCCTTCCGTGGCACAGCATGACTAGGTCTGTTGATGTAACGCCACCCGCTCCTTTTTTTCCATTGCGTCACCTTAATTAAGATTCTCTTCATTTAAAAGAGAAGGACGTCATTACGTGTTATTTATTTGTTGTTCGCGTTTAAACCTTTGTACCCCGCGAACCGTATAGCACGCCACGATATGGAGCATTATTCTCCCAATGGTCGGTCTTGTGCGCCCGTTTGGTCACGTAGGATTGATTGAAAAGCCACTTCCAATTTTTATATTATTATATCGTCACAAGTATCCGTTGGATACACATGAAACAAATGTTAAAATAAGGAGAAATGAATGACATTAGACAAATAAGTTATATTTTTTTCTTCCCACAAAACAAAATACAATAAAATAAAATCAAAAGTTGAGAATAAACTGACTTTAGAAGAGATAACAAAAATTAATGTCGTCTATGAAATCATGTGTTGAAAAGACCAAATTTCAAATTCAGTTGTGATGTTGATGTGACATAGCATTTGATATATTGTGGTAGTTGATTGTCTTTACCAGCACCTCTGATACATGCTATACAGAGCTTCTACAAGTCTTGCAGAAATTATGTGAGGACAGCAAACTATAAGTCAGAAGAGTTCAAGACCACCACTGGTGTAAGACAAGGCGATATCCTGTCACCTTATCTTTTCATACTTCTCATGGACGATGTCATCAAGGCATGTAAGGAGAGAACAAGAAAGTATTCAGTGGGGTACTGGAAGATGAGACAGGTCTGTATTTCAGAGCTAGCATTTGCTGATGATGTTGTCCTGATTGCTAAATCAGAGACACATCTCCAATCCAACCTGCAAGTCTGGAAGGAAGAGCTGGAGAAGAGAGGGATGGTCATAAGCAGCTCTAAAACAAAATCCATGGTGATATCACGAGAAGAAAGAAAACATCAGATTAAGTTGGGAGAACAGGTCCTGGAGCAGGTCGACCACTTTAAAGATCTCGGAGCTATTATAGACCGAAAGGGAGGCATCAAAGAAGAGTTGGCCACTCGAAAAGCAGCGGCTGGGAGACTTTTTCAGGCCATAAATCGTGGATTCCTCAGCAAGAAAGAGGTTGGTAAGACAACGAAGATGGCTGTATACCGCTCCACCTATGTCCCAGTCTTGACATATGGATGCGAGTCGTGGGCAATGACTACAACCCACAAAAGCCAGATCCAAACCTCAGAAATGAGGTATCTGAGGAAGGTGGTTGAAGTAACAAGAAGAGACATGGTCCGCAACCAGACGATACGTCAAGGCCTAAAATCCCACCCGCTGCAGACCCAAATAGAACAGTCCCAACTAAGATGGTTTGGCCTTGTCTGCAGAATGGGAGAAGATCGGCTACCACGACAAGCATGGGAAACAAAGAGCCAGGGATCCAGACCTCCAGGACGACCCAGAGTCCGCTGGGAGGACAACATTAGACAATCTTTGAAGGACCGAGGACTAGAATGGAACCAGGCCAGGAAGAAGACAGCTGATAGAATAGTCTGGCGCTCTCTCTTCCAAACCTCTACACCTCACGGTAGAAGAGGAACGACTAAGTAAGTAAGTAAGATTGTCTTTATCTTGACGTTTATTTCTGGTAAATTAGTTGGATAGAAGTGAAGAAATAACGATTTAAATATAGGAAGCGACTTTTCAATCACCCTTTGCTGGCAAAAACAGGAGCTACAGATTAATTGTGAAAAACTGAATAAGGAAGGCATAAAGAAAGCCAGAAAGCTTCTAAGAGATGGAAAAGCTGCTGGCCCATATGGCAGTCTAGCACAGACCATCAAAGCAGACATCAACATCTCTACAGAGATTATACAAAATTGCTTGGTAAAGTCTGGAAGACAGACGAAATACCAGAAGACTGGAAGGAAGGATACCTGGTCAGGTTGCCAAAGAAAGGAGATGCAAGTGCAGAAATTACAGCGGAATAGCAGTATTATCACTGCCAAGAAATATATTGAGGTGGTTTCTTTCTGGAGAGCTTAAAATAGGGTATAGACAAGCAGTTTAGAGAAGAACTGGCAAGTTTTCGACAAAACAGATCTTGTACAGACCAAATAGTCAGACTGCATATTATAGTTGAATTAGGCTTGGAGTTCAACTCACCTCTTTATATTGGATTTGTGGACTTTGAAGGCATTTAGCAGTTTAGACAGAGAATAACTAAGGAAACTGGTACGGCATTAAAGAGCCGCACCCTCATACCCTGCACCCATGAACCCAATACAGAAAAATATGAATACCTGATATATAAAATTCTTATTCAGCCCTTCGAGATAAGAACTGGAGTGTGGCAGGGATGCCATTTGTCACCATTCTCTTCTTACTTGCTGTTGAGTGGATTATGAGAATCCGCCAGAACATCATCCAAAAGAAGTTGAATTCAGTGGACTCTGACAAAACAGCTTTTAAGATCTAGAGCTTGCCGAAGGCTCTTCTGTTCCACAACTGTAACTAGGTGTAAGACAAATGACAATACCCGAAGAGAGGTTACAACAGTTGGGTTTGAAAATATACAGAGGCAACAATTATGCGAATAAATGCGACTAACGATTGCACTGGGAGGTACTTTTCTACAAAATGTTTAATCATACATAAATATCTTGGAGAGACGATATCGCCTACGCCACCAGGCATGGTACTTGAAGCAGAAGAAGAAGATGGTGATATCTTGGCAGCAATATTGGCAAAGTTGGAGGATCAGATAATTATATTAGAATTAAAATACAAAAAGCAATAACTGCTTTCATTGCATTTGTTAAATACTGTATAGGAATATCTAGGCAGTTCTATTGTATGGCTCCGATCAATAAAAACGACAATCAAACATCAAGGCAGTCCTATTGTATGGCTCTGATCAACAGAAACGACAGTCAACGCAGTGCTATTGTATGGCTCTGATCAAGAAAAGTGACAATCAAACATCAAGGCAGTCCTATTGTTCAGAGGATCAACAGAAACGACAGTCAAGGCAGTGCTATTGTATGGCTCTGATCAACAAAAACGACAATCAAACATCAAGGCAGTCCTATTGTATGGCTCTGATCAACAAAAACGACAATCAAACATCAAGGCAGTCCGACCGTATGGCTCTGATCAACAAAAATGACAATCAAGGCAGTCCTATTGTATGGCTCTGATCAACAAAATTGACAATCAAGGCAGTCCTATTGTGTGGCTGTGATCAACAAAAACGACAATCAATGCAGTCCTATTGTATGGCTCCGATCAACAAAAACAACAATCAATGCAGTCCTATTGTATGACTCTGACCAACAAAAACAACAATCAATGCAATCCTATTGTATGGCTCTGCTCAACAAAAACAACAATCAATGAATCCTATTGTATGGCTCTGATCAATAAAAACGACAATCAATGCAGTCCTATTGTATGACTCTGATCAACAAAAACAACAATCAATGCAGTCCTATTGTATGGCTCTGATCAACAAAAACAACAATCAATGCAGTCCTATTGTGTGGCTCTGATCAACAAAAACAACAATCAATGCAGTCCTATTGTATGGCTCTGATCAACAAAAACAACAACCAATGCAGTCCTATTGTGTGGCTCTGATCAACGAAAACAATAATCAATGCAGTCCTATTGTGTGGCTCTGATCAACGAAAACAACAATCAATGCAGTCCTATTGTGTGGCTCTGATCAACAAAAACAACAATCAATGCAGTCCTATTGTGTGGCTCTGATCAACAAAAACAACAACCAATGCAGTCCTATTGTGTGGCTCTGATCAACAAAAACAACAATCAATGCAGTCCTATTGTGTGGCTCTGATCAACGAAAACAACAATCAATGCAGTCCTATTGTATGGCTCTGATCAACAAAAACAACAACCAATGCAGTCCTATTGTGTGGCTCTGATCAACAAAAACAACAATCAATGCAGTCCTATTGTGTGGCTCTGATCAACAAAAACAACAATCAGTGCAGTCCTATTGTATGACTCTGATCAACAAAAACAATAATCAATGCAGTCCTATTGTGTGGCTCTGATCAACGAAAACAACAATCAATGCAGTCCTATTGTATGGCTCTGATCAACAAAAACAACAATCAATGCAGTCCTATTGTATGGCTCTGATCAACAAAAACAATAATCAATGCAGTCCTATTGTATGGCTCTGATCAACAAAAACAATAATCAATGCAGTCCTATTGTATGGCACTGATCAACAAAAACAACAATCAATGCAGTCCTATTGTGTGGCTCTGATCAACAAAAACAACAATCAATACAGTCCTATTGTGTGGCTCTGATCAACAAAAACAACAATCGATGCAGTCCTATTGTATGGCTCTGATCAACAAAAACAACAATCAATGCAGTCCTATTGTATGGCTCTGATCAACAAAAACAATAATCAATGCAGTCCTATTGTATGGCACTGATCAACAAAAACAACAATCAATGCAGTCCTATTGTGTGGCTCTGATCAACAAAAACAACAATCAATACAGTCCTATTGTGTGGCTCTGATCAACAAAAACAACAATCAATGCAGTCCTATTGTGTGGCTCTGATCTACAAAACCGAAGAGTTACACTATTCTAATGGCTGCTTACGCAGAATACAACAGATTAAAATGATATAACAAGATCACCAAAGTGGAACTGATGGAAGTAACCAGATAAATACCAGTGGAACAAGATGTAGTGGGGAAAACGCTGGCATTGGAGAGGACACATGTTGAAAAGAAAGCTGCCAGTAGATAGCATAACAAGACAGTCCATGTTCTGGAATTAGCAGGGTAAGAAAAGTAGAAGGAGACCTACAAAATCACTCAGAATAGAACTGAAGACAGACATGAAAAGGACAAAGAAGACATGGAAATATCATGAAGGGATTGCACAGGACAATAAGGCGTGGCACAGGACAATAAGGCGTGGCACAGGACAATAAGGCGTGGAGGCCAGGGTGAGCTGAAAGGTTATGAATGATGAGGCTGGCAACTTTATTATGTAAAACAAATCTGCTACGTAATTAACTACTGCAGGAGCATATGAATGCATTGATGTAGCTTCCTAAGAACCAGATGCACTGGTGGCCCCATGCAGAGGCGTACTTAAAATATTTGGCACCCGGTGCGGATCATTCTTCCCCCACCCCACTCCACCCCCTCCCGTCAAAAAATTCAGACTTGCAAGTATATTATTAACAGTAAGTACTCATAATAGTGTCGATGGAACCCCCCTCCTGTCTGTCAGCCGGGGCAGGCCGCCCCCTTCTTATCCCCCTTAAAACGCAACTGGCTCCATGTTCCACTGGGTTCGAAAAGGGAAATAGATGAAATATGTCATCTACCCCATACGTGATCCCGTCTTCAAACCCCATTTCCCCACCCCAATCCCCCAAAAAATAAAGCTCCTGTCTTACATAACCCATTTCTGTTTGCGCACCTGCCTTAAGTCTCCTTATCTGCATACTTAACGTTTAAGACTGCGCCTGTTTATTTTCGTGCACGTCTGTGAGCCTAATCCTCCAGCTTTCTCTCTGGAACTCAGGTCACAGTGGCTTTGAAGGCAGACAGCTTGCTCGTAAACAAAGATTTATTTGATTTCATCCTTGTTTTCGTGTTCGTTAGCTCATTTTGTTTGCTTATTTGTTTTGGGAGTTTGTTTTTCCTTCTCCCATCATGCAAGAATTTTTAGCTCTTAGACTTCTTCTCTTTCGTTTGGTACATCTCTCTCTCTCTCTCTCTCTCTCTCTCTCTCTCTCTCTCTCTCTCTCTCTCTCTCTCTCTCTCTCTCTCTCTATTTTTTTGTATGTGTGTGACGCGTTTGTCTCATATGTTTGCTGTTAACATCGCTAGTTTGCTGTTAACTCTACTATGTTGTTGACAATGCTGGGGCACGTTATCGTAGGTAATTTTTCGTTGCTTTTTTTGTTGTTGTTTTTTTTTGTGTGTTTTGTTCCCAATTTTAAATTTCCCGACAGGCAAGCATCTTTCAAGAGAGCTACCATAACTCGACTTTTAAATCCGCTCAGGTGTTAGTTATAAATATAACCGTCTTCTTCATATCCGTGGGAGTGCAGCTGTAAATTTGAATTGAAATACTAGGCATAGTTTGAAAGGATTGAGCAGCGTTACAATCTGTTAAATACCTGCAAATCTTGCATGCTTTCTTTTCAATCTTTCATTATTTTTTGTTCATGCTTATGTTTGTCGCTTTTTTTTTTTTAAATCTGTCTATTTCTTTAAGTATTTGTGCATGCACCAGGATTTCTTGTGTTCTGCGGACCCCTTGGGAATCCATGATCTTGTATATAACCTGAAATTTAAAATATAAAATTTAAATTATGCTTTTATATTAAAACATTTTTTCGAAAAGGGATCCATAGTCTTCATCGAACACTCAGAGAGGTCCATGTCAGAAAAAATGTTAAGAAACCCTGATCTCATTAACAATTTTACTGACGAGCATCCAACTCCCCAATCGTTTCTTGGCCTAGATCAGGGTTTCTCATCCGGGGTCCGAGGAACCCTAGGGTTCCGTGAGAGGTTACTAGGGGTTCCGTGAGACATAGTGGATTGAAAAAAAAAAACAATTTTTTTTTAACTTTGCGCGACTGGCAATGTTAGCGCACGCAGTGGTGGACAGTGACTGTCACGTAGGTTTTATATTCATTTAATTTCCTACATCTTTTTCCTATTCTTTCTCTCGAACTCTCTCTTTTATTATCTCTGTATTTCTTTTTTTTCCTGTATATTTTTTCATCCATTCGTTTTGCGAATATTATTTTCATATAATTCGCAAACTTTACCTGTTTTCCTTTCTCTTAAACTGAGAATCGCGCTAGGACGATATTACGTAGATGTCAGGGCTGCAGGGCGTCAGAAGGCGTGATAAGTCGGTTCGCTGAACATAGGACGTAGCAAATCGTCTACATTCTCACCGAGCGCGCGAGCTTCTTCTCGGCATTAGTCCCGGTGAGGTGTGATACTTTACATCTGCACCGGTCAGTATCCAGACATTTGTCTGGAAAATCCCAAACTGACACGGCGCTCACTTGGGCCATGGTCAGCTGTAGTGTGAAAACTGCCCTGCAATGGAGTCAGGCTGTCTGGGATTTGAAACTGACACGCGTACATCGTGGTCAGTAGGTGACAGTTACGACACGCGTTAAGCGGACGTAAATGTTGGGAGTAGGGGAGATAATTTCGCTTGGCGAAGTGAGTTTGGGCCCTTTGTCTGATTTTAAGATATTGGCCAAGTTTGAAACTTTAATTTCATTCTCGCTCATAGACTCCACAGTAGATAGGTCGCTCGAAAACAGAATAGCTGTTAGCGAAGATCTCAGTTTGTTTCGGCAATTTGTCGAACTTCTAGACTTCCAGAAATATTTTCAGCATTTTTATTCTTAAGTTGTGCGACTACCTGTAATTCTGTGGTTGAGGTAATTAATATGATAGATATATAGATTTTGTGAGTGTTAAAGTGTTAAATCGCTTAATTCATTTTAATCTATTTCTTTAGCGCAGAAGAGAAATAAAGTGGTAGGCTATTATATTTTCTAGGGAAGCATTCAGTGGAAAGCAGACTAAAAATTTTAATTTCTAGCTTATAACGGCAATTGTAGCTATTTATGAATTTAATTTAACTGCTAATACTCAGTCGAGTGTATTTTTCTAAACTAACGTATAAACTCTAGAATCGAGCCTCATGAATGATGACGGGATACGCACGTGTTCCTAATTTATGAGGATTGCTGATTTTTAAATATAACTTACGTCACGGGAAGTTTAAATGATAAGCAAAGCTCTCTGCTTGCAAGTTTAAATGTAAGTTTTTAACCAGTACAGATTCTGTTTATTATATTATATGTGTTATTTTTCCTCCACACAGTGAAAGTTTTGGGGTGACCCTAACTTTACCAGCACCTAGTAGTAGTTTCCATACTTGTGAAGAAATAGACAGTCCTTATTTTGAACCACGTGGGTTTTCTCAAGTAACACTGATCTGACGGTGCAAGTTAGACAGAAATACTAATATCCCTATAACGGGTTTTCAAAGACTGTAATGATAAATACTGGACCTTGGAGCCAGCACTTAATTTCTTCTAGAAACTCTATATAATTTGCTGCCTGGTGGCGTGAATATTAACAATCATTTCCCGACTAGATTATATCTTGTGGACAAATCTGTGGTGTGACTAAAGTGAATCCTATACTGAGGGAAGGCACCGACCTGACATTCATCATTTTTTTAGAAACCTACGCTATTGACACTGTGCTCTGCTAACTCCCGCGCCTGGAATAATTGTTAGGTGACTTAATCAGACATTTGAACAAATTTGCATACCCAAGTAGTCGTTCCCGGAGACTCCAAGTTAAATATGTCTTTTGGAACTGGGGACTTCTTGGCAGAAGACTGCATTTTTTTGAGTCTGTGTGAAAATCTAAAATCAATGGGTTCCAAGAGGCAGCAAGCAAAGTCGTGAGTACCAGTGTGAGAAGCCATGGCGGAATGAATGAGTGTACGCTGGTTTGAGTGATATTTTTCACTATTTTATCTTTGACACCCTGTTGCTGTCCTAATTTTTTTTTCAATCTGCATAATTTGTTGCTAAGGCTAGAGTTCTTGTGTTTTGTCTTAGGTTAAATCAGATTTTTTTTTCAAACTCTGTGCATATAATTACGAGATAAAACAAAGACAACTCTTAGACTCAAACCCTATGTATCTGTGACTCGGGCGCCATAATCTGTTCTCTTAACGGGGCCGGGCTAAACCTAGAGTTAACACTATAACGGGGCTATCATCCTTGCAACATTTCCTTGATTTTTATGACTATGTGTATATGTATTTTCCTTGATGTACTTTCTTTGATGTTGTGAGCCGATTTTTCCTGATAATAAAATCGCTCTTGAACTTAATAATCGTGTTTGGTCAGCTCGTTCTAGATAATATATATATCATTGTTATAGTTTTCCCACGTCTGTGTGTTTACCTGTCGTCACGTGTATGTGCGTGCCTGTGAGTGATAGAAATATACGTAATATGTATATTGGTGTAGTCTGTCTGACGCTGTAACAACTGTTGTAGAAGATAGGTGAGAGAGAGAAGAATTCTTTTCGCTTTCAGAGACAGCCACTATATCAAATCTATCATCTCACGTGTGTGGAAATTCTATTACCTTTCACTAACTCTCACTGAGTCTATCACCTATTCAAACCTATTCAGAAGGGACCAAACCTAGTCTTAATTCTCCTATCGGAAATCTACGACAAATGGGGGCTCGTTTCCGGTCTTTGAACTTAGAATAGGAAGACGAATACGACAAATGGGGACTCGTTTCCGGTCTTTGAACTTAGAATAGGAAGACGAGTACGACAAACGTGGACTCGTCTATCTGGATTTTGTATTTTAGATTCTTATTCTGTAATAGAGTAAGAGTGTGATGTTTTGTGAGTTGTGTATCTTTTTAAAAAAAATTACCCCCTAGACTAGCGATCTGTTTACGGGCGTGCTGACCACACAAACTAATAAGTTTTTTTTTTCCACAGCATCTTTGAATAATATACATTTTGGTTACAGGTTGATTTTGTCGGGATATATGTTAACTGCTGATTGTAATACTAAATGCTGGTAAAGTGGTGAGTGTATAACATTCACTGGGTACTGAGGCAGAACGGCGTTTGAACTAAGTTAAGGAGTGTGTTTCGGACTTTTTGTCCAGATTAATTCCCTCCCTTACCCGATCTGACTTCAGGTGCGAACTTATAGTGGATTTTTAAAAATTAAGGGATTATTTTTCTCTTTAATTTTTGCAATATTCTTTTGCTTTTCCACTGTAGCAACTTATTTTTCAGTTGTAATCTTAACTACCATTTATTTGGCGTAGTCGTGTTTTGCATTGAGTGCTTTATTGCCGATAATAGCAGCGATAGTTAGATTTTATTTTGGAGGAGGTATCCCAGGGTTAAGGATATCATCTTTTGATTTTTGGAATTTTTTTCTCGTAAGTGGTAGGAACCAGGTTATTCTTTTTCCTATTTTCTATCTCCACGTGTCTCAGTCACTGACATAATATGGCCGAGAGGGCAAAGCTTAGACAACTCCTCAGGGACGAAGCGAGAGAGGAGGGACTGGAAGGAGAAGAAGCGAAAGCTTTTGTCAGAGACGAACTTGAGAGATATGATGCGGAGAGAAAAGAAGAAGAAGCTAGGAGGAAAGAAGAAGCAGCCGAAGCTTTACAGCAGAAGAAGATGGACGAGGAAATGGAAATTCGCAGGATGCAGCATGAGGAAAAGGAGAAGGAGAGACAGCACGAGAAGGAGAGGGAGGAGAGACAGCAGGAGAAGGAGAGGGAACAGAGACAGCACGAGTTGGCGCTTAAAACTCTAGAGTTCCAAAGTCGTGGTGCTGCCTCTACCTCCAGCAATGGAGAGTCTTCTCCTCATTCTTCCTTAACTGACCCTGCTAACACTCAATCTCTTCAACTAAATGCTATGTCTTTCACTCTTGAATCTTTTCCTTGTCCAAATGAGAAGATTGACACATGGTTAGAAAAATTTGAGAAAATTGCAACTCTGTACGGGTTAGAGAGGTCGCGTTGGAATATGAAACTTTCCCAGGCCCTAAAAGGTTCTGCTTATGATGTTTATTCTAAGCTGGAAAGTAGCCAACAAGACGACTACGATGTGTTGAAGAAAGCGTTACTGGAGCGCTTTGAAATGAACGCTCGCAAGTTTTTGCAACTGTTTCGCAACAGCCGGAAAGAGAATTCTGAAACTTTTCACCAGTTCTCATCTCGTCTTAAGGGATATCTAACAAAGTGCCTTGAGCTTTCGCAGCTCCCCTCTACCTATGAAGGTCTTGAGGAACTTGTTCTAACTGAACAAATAAAGAACACTTTGTCTGCTGATACCCGGAGATTTCTCGCTGAGCAGGGGGCAGAGAAACTTGAAGACATTTTGGAAAAGTCTGAGCGTTATCACAATGCGCTGGCTGAACTACCGGCCACAAAGCGGAAACCGACAGAGGAGCATTTTCGAAAACATAACCTAGAGCAATCTTCTCAGGCTTCTAACCAAAACAACCACAGAGAAACTGGACCTCAAAACCCCCCTCCTGAAAAATCCAAGTTCTACAAGAACAAGTACCCCAACCACCCCAAACAGTCTGATCAACCCGACCGCCCTACATGGCAGCGCAGCCAGAAAGGACAAGGTGGCAAAGGGAGAACCCCTGAGCACGTGACATATGATCAGACCGAGCATACCGAGCCGAAACGCATCGGATGCTTATTGACAGTCTCGCAAGGCGGAATTGTTGACAGTGATTCCAAACCTGTTGGGGATAGACCCTCAACGCGAGGTATTGTTACTTTGAACGGTTCTCAAACTTCTTGCTTATTTGACACGGGGCTTTCTTATGATTGCATTGTTGCCAGAAAGCTGGTTAAACCCGGTCAAGAGACAGGAGAGACCGTCAAACTTTGTGGAGTTCGTAAGAGTGATGCACCTACAGCGCTTCCCATCGCATTGGTGGAGATACACTCTGACTTTGTCAGAGGTGTGATCAAAGCGGCTGTTATGGATGATCCCATCTACCCAGTCATACTTGGCGGGAGATACGTGTGTATTGGGAAACCGGAAGAGCCGATTGTGGCAGCAGTAACTACAAGAGGGCAAACCAAGAAGGAACGGGAGCCTGCGCCAAATTTGTTACCTATGGAACTTAAAGAAGCGCAATACAAGGACCCTACTTTGGCACCCTGCTTTAGGAAACTGCCCATGGCTAAGGAACCCAAACAGCACGGGGACATTTTTTCTGAGGATGGCGTACTTTATCGGAGAACGGGCAAGCCTGACCAAGGTTACAACCAGCTCCTAGTACCGAAACAGTACAGAAGCCAAATCCTAGAAATGGGGCACTCTCTTCCCTTTAGCGGACATATGGGACAGAACGCCACAAACCAACGTATAACCACTCATTATTGGTGGCCAGGAGTAAATACTGATATTATCAGATATGTCAAATCCTGTGCCCAGTGCCAACGTGTGCCACCCAAGCAACGGGCACCCCCAGTTTCTTTGGGTGAAATGCCAATAGTGGGTACACCATTCGAACGGGTTGTGATCGACATTTTAGGGCCTTTCGAAAGGACTAAAAGAAGGAACAGGTTCATCCTGACCTTAGTCGATACATGCACTTTATGGGCAGAAGCTATCCCGCTAACATGCGCAGATGCCAAGCATGTCGCAGAAGCCCTCGTGCAGATTTTCACTCGGTTGGGATTCCCGCAGCAAGTGTTGACGGATAATGGATCTCCATACCGAAACCTGTTGATGGATGAGATCGTTAAGATCTTGAGGACCCAGCACATCCACACTAAGCCATATACTCTGGCCGGAAATGGGCTCGTGGAACGGGCTAATGGAAACCTCACCATGATGCTAAGTAAGCTGGCACAAGTGAAACCTGAAGATTGGGATCTCTGTATTCCTGCAGCATTATTTGGCTACAGAGAATCTCCTCATACTTCCACAGGATTTCCGCCAGCTACACTCTTATTTGGCAGACCCATTAAGGGCCCGCTTGAAGCCTTACTTCAGTCTCTGACAGACGAGAAGGCGGATGAGACAGTCGTCTCAGCAAGTAAATATGTGTCGGTTTTAAAGGAAAGGTTGAAACTAGGGTGGGACCTAGCAACGACTAACTTTAAGCGAGCTCGCACAAAGCACGCTAACCGATACAGGAAAGTCGCGGAAGAGAGAGAACTGGAAGCAGGAGAGAAAGTTTTGGTGTTACTCCCTACTGAGAACAACCAACTGAAGATCGGATGGCAAGGGCCGTTTACCGTCCTGAAAAAGATTTCTAAGGCTAACTACCAGATCTCTATTGAAGGAAAGGAGAAGGTTTTCCATTTAAATCTCTTAAAGAGATACTTGGAAAAACCAGTGCCAACCTCCGACCATCTCCTGACGATCGCCAAAACTGACGAAGATGACGATAGTGGCAGGGATATTCCACCGCTATCACAGGAAATCTTTCAAAAATGTCAGAAGCGGCGACGCTCTTTCAAGCGCGCATATGAGACATTCCAGGGGAAGGAAACTTTGAGGAGTGGACTTGAGTAGGAATTGGACAGAGATGGAGGGGGAAGAGGAGAGGGAAGAAGACAGACACCCCGAAGCTACGGTTATAGGAAATTAAACTCCATAACGTAGACATGGAGTGCTTCCATATCTTAAAGGGGGGAGGCTCTGTCACGTAGGTTTTATATTCATTTAATTTCCTACATCTTTTTCCTATTCTTTCTCTCGAACTCTCTCTTTTATTATCTCTGTATTTCTTTTTTTCCTGTATATTTTTTCATCCATTCGTTTTGCGAATATTATTTTCATATAATTCGCAAACTTTACCTGTTTTCCTTTCTCTTAAACTGAGAATCGCGCTAGGACGATATTACGTAGATGTCAGGGCTGCAGGGCGTCAGAAGGCGTGATAAGTCGGTTCGCTGAACATAGGACGTAGCAAATCGTCTACATTCTCACCGAGCGCGCGAGCTTCTTCTCGGCATTAGTCCCGGTGAGGTGTGATACTTTACATCTGCACCGGTCAGTATCCAGACATTTGTCTGGAAAATCCCAAACTGACACGGCGCTCACGGTGGGCCATGGTCAGCTGTAGTGTGAAAACTGCCCTGCAATGGAGTCAGGCTGTCTGGGATTTGAAACTGACACGCGTACATCGTGGTCAGTAGGTGACAGTTACGACACGCGTTAAGCGGACGTAAATGTTGGGAGTAGGGGAGATAATTTCGCTTGGCGAAGTAAGTTTGGGCCCTTTGTCTGATTTTAAGATATTGGCCAAGTTTAAACTTTAATTTCATTCTCGCTCATAGACTCCACAGTAGATAGGTCGCTCGAAAACAGAATAGCTGTTAGAGAAGATCTCAGTTTGTTTCGGCAATTTGTCGAACTTCTAGACTTCCAGAAATATTTTCAGCATTTTTATTCTTAAGTTGTGCGACTACCTGTAATTCTGTGGTTGAGGTAATTAATATGATAGATATATAGATTTTGTGAGTGTTAAAGTGTTAAATCGCTTAATTCATTTTAATCTATTTCTTTAGCGCAGAAGAGAAATAAAGTGGTAGGCTATTATATTTTCTAGGGAAGCATTCAGTGGAAAGCAGACTTAAAATTTTAATTTCTAGCTTATAACGGCAATTGTAGCTATTTATGAATTTAATTTAACTGCTAATACTCAGTCGAGTGTATTTTTTCTAAACTAACGTATAAACTCTAGAATCGAGCCTCATGAATGATGACGGGATACGCACGTGTTCCTAATTTATGAGGAATGCTGATTTTTAAATATAACTTACGTCACGGGAAGTTTAAATGATAAGCAAAGCTCTCTGCTTGCAAGTTTAAATGTAAGTTTTAACCAGTACAGATTCTGTTTATTATATTATATGTGTTATTTTTCCTCCACACAGTGAAAGTTTTGGGGTGACCCTAACTTTACCAGCACCTAGTAGTAGTTTCCATACTTGTGAAGAAATAGACAGTCCTTATTTTGAACCACGTGGGTTTTCTCAAGTAACACTGATCTGACGGTGCAAGTTAGACAGAAATACTAATATCCCTATAACGGGTTTTCAAAGACTGTAATGATAAATACTGGACCTTGGAGCCAGCACTTAATTTCTTCTAGAAACTCTATATAATTTGCTGCCTGGTGGCGTGAATATTAACAATCATTTCCCGACTAGATTATATCTTGTGGACAAATCTGTGGTGTGACTAAAGTGAATCCTATACTGAGGGAAGGCACCGACCTGACATTCATCATTTTTTTAGAAACCTACGCTATTGACACTGTGCTCTGCTAACTCCCGCGCCTGGAATAATTGTTAGGTGACTTAATCAGACATTTGAACAAATTTGCATACCCAAGTAGTCGTTCCCGGAGACTCCGAGTTAAATATGTCTTTTGGAACTGGGGACTTCTTGGCAGAAGACTGCATTTTTTGAGTCTGTGTGAAAATCTAAAATCAATGGGTTCCAAGAGGCAGCAAGCAAAGTCGTGAGTACCAGTGTGAGAAGCCATGGCGGAATGAATGAGTGTACGCTGGTTTGAGTGATATTTTTCACTATTTTATCTTTGACACCCTGTTGCTGTCCTAATTTTTTTTCAATCTGCATAATTTGTTGCTAAGGCTAGAGTTCTTGTGTTTTGTCTTAGGTTAAATCAGATTTTTTTTCAAACTCTGTGCATATAATTACGAGATAAAACAAAGACAACTCTTAGACTCAAACCCTATGTATCTGTGACTCGGGCGCCATAATCTGTTCTCTTAACGGGGCCGGGCTAAACCTAGAGTTAACACTATAACGGGGCTATCATCCTTGCAACATTTCCTTGATTTTTATGACTATGTGTATATGTATTTTCCTTGATGTACTTTCTTTGATGTTGTGAGCCGATTTTTCCTGATAATAAAATCGCTCTTGAACTTAATAATCGTGTTTGGTCAGCTCGTTCTAGATAATATATATATCATTGTTATAGTTTTCCCACGTCTGTGTGTTTACCTGTCGTCACGTGTATGTGCGTGCCTGTGAGTGATAGAAATATACGTAATATGTATATTGGTGTATTCTGTCTGACGCTGTAACAACTGTTGTAGAAGATAGGTGAGAGAGAGAAGAATTCTTTTCGCTTTCAGAGACAGCCACTATATCAAATCTATCATCTCACGTGTGTGGAAATTCTATTACCTTTCACTAACTC
Source organism: Oreohelix idahoensis (assembly GCA_024509875.1). Lineage (NCBI taxonomy): Eukaryota > Metazoa > Mollusca > Gastropoda > Stylommatophora > Oreohelicidae > Oreohelix > Oreohelix idahoensis. The sequence continues at coordinate 87,034 of JAMPIV010007116.1, forward strand.
TCACTGAGTCTATCACCTATTCAAACCTATTCAGAAGGGACCAAACCTAGTCTTAATTCTCCTATCGGAAATCTACGACAGTGACCGAGCAGGCTGTATTTTTATTCATACTGCTTTGGCCTATTGTTTTTAAGTACCTTTACATTACAACGTTGTCAATAAATCTTCATGTTGTAAATAATATTAATTAAAATCAATTTACAACCGTTATTTAAATTAAATCTACCGAGGCTACCTTAGAAAAATGTAATTCCATTTTGGCTTTTTTTTTTTTTTTTTATAACCAGCGGCACTCGAGCTTTCCAGCTCTTTCGGCCCAATGACATGTCATTGCGAGGCTGGGGGGTCAGTGGACTTTTCTTCCAACCCGGTCAGGAGCTTCGCTCCTTCCCATCCACACGGGATTTATGTGCAGGAGCCGTTCAGGTTATTCAGTCAAATTTCCGGTCATAAACATTTCTTCAAACGCCGACGGCCGGGTTTGAACCATGAACACCTGGTCGCCAGTACAACGTTGTAGCCATTACACCAGCGCGGCTCCCCCATTTTGGCTTAAGCCAGTTATCTAACAGAAATGTTATATGTTTACCATATGAGTTGTTTTTAATTTATGAAAGGGAAAGAAAGAGATTAATTTCAAGACAGATAAGCAAAGCTTAACTACCCTTTTTTCAAGAAAGGTTGACTAAAATGTCATTTTAAATAGGGAAGAAAACTACCCTTAGACATACCATATTTCATCAGCATCTTGTCGAGTAGAAATTTGTGATAAGACTTTTAAGCCTACTTGGATAAGGTAAATAAAATCAAGTAGGACATTTAAACAAAAAAAAAAAAACATTCTCTACTTAAAACAGCATTGACACAATTATTATTGGATTATTATATTTACAACTTACTGATCACGCTAAGGTACCGTGAGCTGTAGATATAATAATTTTTATGCAGGGGTTCCCTGAGACCTGAAAATTATTTCAAGGGTTCCTCCAGGATATAAGGCTGAGAAAGGCTGGCCTAGATGTTGCAGATTTGAAAGAACTGCTGCTGGTTTCACTGAAGAAAAAAAAAAGGTTTTTCTGATAGAAACGTCAGTTAGCCAAGATAATCATAGGTTACATGCAGTAAAGGGGTTTTTTTCCCTGCCTTAACACATAAATTATTTATAGAACAAGCTAATAATACATTATTTATAGAACAAGCTAATAACCCGCTAAAATATGACGCGGGGTGGAGGGAATAGCTATGTTGATCTGTTTCTGCTGCATGTTCTGATGGCTGATCAAATTCTCCAGTGCACATTGTAATCCTTTCCATTCCATTTCTGCATTGGATCTTTGTTGTCCAACTTATCATGTCTTACGAATGGGATAGCGATCAGACCTATTGGTCTTTTATATTTGCACATGCGCCCTAATATATCCGACTAGGTTGAACGTGACGCGCCTCGCCAAAACGAGGCAAAATTTTTTTTCTTTAAATTTTAAATGACACGATCAAAGAACCATGAACAAATGGAAAGGTCTGCGTGCTCTTTTAATGTTTTTTAAATGTAGCTGTCACGGTGCAATGCACGTCTTTTCCGTACTTTCCCGAAAAGATAGCGGGATTCTTCATTGTTCGTTACCTAACGTTTACTTAGATAATATGTGTAGAGGATATATGAGAAATTGAAACGGCAGTATCTATCAGTGTGGTAGTTTATTAACGTGGTAGTAGCATTACAAGGTAGGACTTGTTCTGGAATCCCCACTGTAAGAGAAAAAGTGGGATACTTAAAACACGTGAAGAAAACTGGGGACATTCAGGTAAGATATAAAGAAAACATGGAAAGGGTTTAAACGGATGGCACAAGACAAGAAGAGTTGGCTGGTTTTTGTTGTACACCTGTTCTCCACAAGGATCAGAACGCTATTGATGATGATGATGAATGACATATTATTTAGAGTACAGTGGAGCTGATATTAGTTAAAATAATTACGATTTTCGTTCAAACAGAATAATTGTATCACTTCCAGTTGCGTAACTGACAAGTACGCCCAAGTATTACCGGAGAGCACCGGCTGTTTATAAATGAGTGTGCGGGCAAATAAAATTCATGTAGCATTAAGCTTAATAAACCATCTCAATTGATGTACAAAGAACTTGTTTAAAAACGAAAAAAAAACCTCCTACGTGAAGCATCATTACATAAAACGAAAGAACGTACCTTATTTATCTTAGATAACCGTGCATATTTCCATTAAAAAAAAAAAAAAAAAAATCGATTTCGCGTCCGTCCAGCGTTCTCCCAAGAGCCCCCTCCAAAAGCCATGACGTTTTATTTCTCCTCTTCACCAACATAGCTTTTCTCTTTTCTTGTATGTTTCCACGTCTTTCAGAACTCAGGGGAAGGATCTTGGGTTTGTTTGATGGGTTCATTATGCTGTTATCCATCAAATTCTCTTGCTTCGTAAGCCTTGACCGCAGCTAAGTGTATCCGACATTGTAGCGAAATGATGAATTGTCGTAGAATTATATCTGTCCATATTCACAGAAGACCCGTTAGTTCAGGGTGTTGGGGTGTCTCTGACGAGATAAAGAAAGAATATGACTACTGCACACTGAGGCATATCACATTAATAATAATAATGAAAATAATAATAATAAAAGTAATAATAAAAATAATAATAATAGCCCTTTAAGTCATAACTGACTATGGGAATGCGCCATTGAGGTGACAGCCATCAGCTGCTTATTTTCCTGATGTTTTCTCCTCTCTTGAGCTTGTTGTGTGAGCTTCTTTTCGCCCAATCTGAAGTGGCGCCGTAAATAGCATCGCCACTTGGTGCGATCGGCAGCTTCATCCTCCCACGTTGCTGGATTTATGTCCAGTGCCCTCATGTCTCTCTTGCACACATCTTTGAACCTCAGCTGTGGCCGCCCAACTGTTCAAACTAATGTGAGGTTTTGCATGGGACTGTCAGCTTCATCATGTAACACGAATAGCCACAAAGACCACTAGCAAGAGCGTGTGTGACAGCTTGTAGCAGGTTTCCTGTCAGACGACCAGCTACAGTGGTGGCTCCATGCTCTGTAGGGAGCACAAAGCAAAATACTAATGATGATGATGATGACCTGTAGGACAGGCGTTCCTATCCTGGGTCATCCCCACCCTCAAGGGGTACAAGAAGTTTGTCAAGGGTATACAGGGAAATATTTAGTAAAGAACTATTTAATCCTATTGAAATGTTATCGCCGTGGATCAGAATGTTCAGTCCTGATCTCTGTCAGATCCGAAGTAAGAAACAAACTGGAGGCTGAACATGATATGCGGACATCTCTTCAAAAACTGTATCAGGAATAAAACTGTTGTGGGACAAAGAAACAGAATCAAACTTCTCATTAATTTAGTTGATTTGTTATGATAACAGTTTAACAACTTTATGATAATAATTGGGACTTTACCGTGTAAATATCATATAGAACACAGTGGAAAAGAAAAAAAGACCATAATGGAAGGAAGAGTTGAAGGCAAACGTTCAAGAAGAAGACAGCGATATAAGTGGGAAGATAACATCAAGAGATGGACAGGAAAGAGTCTATCAGAGTGTACCACCAAGACAAGAGATAGACAGAAAAGAGTCTATCAGAGTGTACCACCAAGACAAGAGATAGACAAGAAAGAGTCTATCAGAGTGTACCACCAAGACAAGAGATGGACAGGAAAGAGTCTATCAGAGTGCACCACCAAGACAAGAGATAGACAAGAAAGAGTCTATCAGAGTGTACCACCAAGACAAGAGATGGACAGGAAAGAGTCTATCAGAGTGTACCACCTAGACAAGAGATAGACAAGAAAGAGTCTATCAGAGTGTACCATCAAGACAAGAGATGGACAGAAAAGAGTCTATCAGAGTGTACCACCAAGACAAGAGATAGACAAGAAAGAGTCTATCAGAGTGTACCACCAAGACAAGAGATGGACAGGAAAGAGTCTATCAGAGTGCACCACCAAGACAAGAGATAGACAAGAAAGAGTCTATCAGAGTGTACCACCAAGACAAGAGATGGACAGGAAAGAGTCTATCAGAGTGTACCACCAAGACAAGAGATAGACAGGAAAGAGTCTATCAGAGTGTACCACCAAGACAAGAGATAGACAAGAAAGAGTCTATCAGAGTGTACCACCAAGACAAGAGATAGACAAGAAAGAGTCTATCAGAGTGTACCACCAAGACAAGAGATAGACAAGAAAGAGTCTATCAGAGTGTACCACCAAGACAAGAGATAGACAAGAAAGAGTCTATCAGAGTGTACCACCAAGACAAGAGATAGACAAGAAAGAGTCTATCAGAGTGTACCACCAAGACAAGAGATAGACAAGAAAGAGTCTATCTGAGTGTACCACCAAGACAAGAGATAGACAAGAAAGAGTCTATCTGAGTGTACCACCAAGACAAGAGATAGACAAGAAAGAGTCTATCAGAGTGTACCACCAAGACAAGAAACAGAAGACCTTGGAGATCCACTGCAGCCGACCTTCGTTGTGGAGAAAGCAGCTGATGATGATGATGGTGGTGGTGGTGTGACAGTGGCGGCGGCGGTGGGGGTGGTGAAAATGATGATGAAGAATATTATGTACGGAATCGCATTTTCTGTACATGGTAAACTCTAGAACTCATTTCCTTCCATATTGAGAAGGGGTTACGGGTAAGTTTACTTTAAAAGCCAAAGGGGTACAGGAAACGGGTTGGGAGCCCCTGCAGGTGGACCATTTTCACGTTGAGACAGCTTAGTGCACCGCCCGCATCTCGTAATTGAGAATTATGGGATGTCTGATGAGCTGGTTTCCTGTTCACTTTTTATTTCGATTTGTATTGGTCTGTTGCTCGTTGTATAAACAGTCGGCGGACAATTTTATTACAGTGCAAACTGTACTTTCCGGCATGTTGTGACGAAGATTGATTGTCCCCAGTAAGAATTGTGGACCGGGTCAATTTCCGCGGGTTTCTGAAGAAGTTGAAGGGAGACAGTAATAGAATCACTGTTCTCACTACGCATGTCGTAAAAAAAAAAAACGATTAAGATAAGGTTGTGTATGTGGCTGGTTACCTCGTCATGTAAAACAAATTACTACTCCCACAAAAGTATATGCGAAGTCGCCTTGCATGGTGGACCATACCCTGCTTACAAAAAAGTCCTTCTATAGCAGATACAGCCGTAGGGGAGCGCAGTGTTAGTGACATCACTATACTAGGTGATATACTTTATGATAGGGGTGACCAGTTCCATTCCTCACTGACATTGCCTTCCCTAACTCAAGAGCAGAGTAAGGTACCTATTTACAGCTGGGTAGAATTGAGCGTGACACTACCAGGTTACGAACCTGCAAAACGGTATCATTGTCACGAGATACACGTGGTCTATCGACTCTGACAATCGGAGGCAGATTTACTCTTGCAGGAGTGTAAAGCGAACATTTATTTATTATACGCTCCTTTTTGTTAGAATAGCTAATAGCAGACATTTTCTTTTTTTTCTACAGAATCTGATTTTTGTTATTTTTTTTTTTTTTTTTGGAGCACAATTTTTGTAAATACATTTTCGGATTTTACTTCTTAAGCGATTTAAAGTGTCGAAAGTGAAACGTTTGCAACAGTGTTTCTCAACTAGTGTATTTTTTATTTTATTTTTATTATTAGGAGTTAGGCCTCGTTGTGACGAGGAGCGTCGCGTGTAACCTAGATACAAGTCCGCCGGTTATATTAGGGCACATATCCAAATATAAAAGACCTTGTGGTCCGGAGGATGTTATAACTCAGTTATTGGTCCACAGCCTGTGCGAATCTCCATAGCTAATGTGGAGCAGAAGAGTTCACATTCTTGGCTTGGGGCACAATATTAAAATCCGGATGGAAGATGTTTCACGGGGGATAAACACCAGAGTAAACCAGGCAAGAGAACATTCCAGAAAATGATAAACGTTGGCAGTAAATCATTATTAGCTAAAGTAAGAAATGCCATTCACCAGTGCAACATTGAACTTTTATGGAAGTGAAATATGGACATTGAATAAACGAATGCTGAGCGTATTGGGAGCCACTGTGGCGGGTGTCTCGCAAAAGCATTGGCAAATACAATGGTCTGATGAGAAATCTAAGGGAGGCTGCAGAAAAGAGAACAATCATGGTACTAATATACAGGATCGTTGTAACACATGATAGCAAGAGAAAAGATTGAGCGAAGAAGAGACCGGGGAAGGAAATACTTGATAATCTAACAACTCCAAGGCAAAACAAGAGACCGGAGGTTGTGGAGCTAAGTGATCGTCAGTTTCACTTGGCTTAGTACTTAGTGGTTGTGGTGATAATGATGATGGTGATTATGATGATAATGCACATATGTGAATGTGTGACTGTTTGATGACTTTCACCTCCATATTTCTGTTGTAATCGATATTGTGTTGGTGATATAGATTTAGAAGATCCACGGAAACACCACCCCTTCTTACGGAGTCCTCTCTTCCCAAAAAGATTGACAAGCACTGACGTGGAAGAAAAACTTTCTCAGAATAAGCTAGAAAAGAAATGTCCTGGGTCCAAAAACTGCTGTAATATATATCCTATGATTTTACAACGTGAGAAAATATCTCCTGAGTTATTGTTAATAACGACGCTGTATGGGAACTGTGTTGATTCTGAGCGGACAGATAGATGAGAGAAAAACAATTTTTACTTGTGCGTTTTGTGTCGCTGTTGTTTGTGTTGGATTTTATAAGTCGGAGTGAGTGGAGGAAGCCGCACAAATCCATACAATCGGCATCTTTTTTGTCAAAGAATAATTTCAGCCCTTGGGCTGTGGGCCAAAAACCTATCATATTTTGTGTTTCGCCCAGAATTTAGTAATAGTGTCGGTGGAGGTCACGGCTCACGTGCAGACGTGCCAGTACGTCTGCCTCTTGTGGAACGCTCCAGGAACTTTTACTTACAGTAGACAGAATTCTTGCTCTTCAGTTATAAATAGATCTGTGTAAGGTTTTCCCGTGCCAAAGTCAGCGACCGGCCGGTTTGGCTTTGTTTAGGAGCCAAAAGCGAGCTAATATTACATGTATTCAGAGCATTGCTTACCCTTGTACAAATATTTTGATAATTCTACAGGGCGATTGAAAAGTTACCCCCTGTTTTTAAATGTGCGTATCATCATTTATATCTGTCTGATATACATGGAACAAATGTCAAAACAAAGCAATAACTTCCATTTGACTACAAAGTTTTTTTTATTTCATTCTCAGATAAAATAAAATGAAGGGCCAATAACCTGACGTTACAAGAGAGAAAAAAATTACCTCTCTTTGTGAGGTCCTCTCTTGAAAAGGTCGGATCTTACTTTGAGCTGTAATGTTAATGTGACAAATCATTTTCGTGTAACAAAATAACAGTCGATTCTCTTTATCTTAACGTTGTTTCATAAGTTGTGACGACACGCGCACCGTTCAATTTAGACCAGCGTGGTCCAACTGCAGTTCCGTGGGCCAGACGTGGCCCGCGTAAAATTGTTTTATGGCCCCGCGCTGATAAAAAAAATATTTCTTTAATTATATGGTATAATTAATACCTTTAAGATTTGACTTAAAACGTCCGGTGGAAAGCAATATTTTACTGCTTGCAGTCAGCATCCGAAAGCTTTCGACTGACATTGATATCGAGACTGGTTACAGCAAATCCACAACCCCTAACCTCTCATTAGGAGATAAGATAAACACAAATTATTTCAATAGAAGTTCAATTGTAATTTTTTATTGTATTTTTTTTTTTTAATTTCGCGCTCTTCGATTTTCATCTATTTTTCACAGAGATTTTATTTTCAATAATTTTTTTTATCACGAATGGCCCGCGAACTTTAAATTTTTGGTTGATGCGGACCTCGGGGTAGAATAAGTTGGACGACCCTGATCTAGACACTACGTTAATTGTTTATATTAGGGCGCATATTTAAATATAAAAAGACCTCGATAATACCCTTTGGCTCCACAAGGAGCATAGTCTCTTAACAGGCACATGTCAAGTCCTCCTGTCACGTGCCGTCAGCTCACAGTTTTTCCTCTATCTTCCTTGTCATTTTCGTTTCTGTCTCATCTCCTAGTGTTCTTCTGTCTACCTCTACTTCTCTGACCCTGGGGATTCCAGAACAAGGACTGGCTGGTAGTGTTATCAACATATTTCCTCAGTGTGTTTCCAATCCATTGCCCGCGTCTTGTCATCTCTCTTTTAAACGCTCCTGTGGTTTGGTTATTATTTTTACAACTAGCATGTGGCGTACTCCCCCGACGCATTTACGCCAATAGTGCCTAGGCTTTTATCTAGGGCGCCGCGCTCTTAAGGACATCGCGGACATATGTGCTTGGCAATAAACTATGAATTTATTTAAAATGATGAGCATCTTAATGACACTCCTGCCTAGGACCTCTCACAACCTAAACAACGCCACTGGATACCCCAAGTTCAGTTATGCATATTTTATAGGAGACGGATACCCCGGTTGTATCAGTCCTGCTGTGAATTTTTCACGGTCTTCTGATGCCAGCGTTGTTGTCCTCTATAGCACGCAGGTAAAAGAGCGAAGAGGTGTCCCAGGTCGTACTTGTCTGAAATGCGAACTGTGTGGGTGAAAATTCCGTTAGGAAATGGCTGACTTTCTAAAACAATGTTATGCATTTCAGGATTGTGACTTTCATAGTTGGGGTCAGCGGCGTTACCAGGTTTACTAGACTTTGCTCAGATACAAGCATTCTACTAGTTATTCAGCGAACATAACTAAACGCGAACATATATTGTGTAGACGTTTGCCAGAGAAACCCAAGGAGAACCCTGCAGGTGGCAGGAAGACGAGTTTTCTGGCAGTCACAAAATAGCAGCCCATTGTTAGTCTGTACATATACAAGTCACAAAATATGGGCCACTTGTTAGTCTGTAAATATAACAAACAGTAAAGGTCGTTCCATAGCAGATATTGCTGTAAGGGAGTGAAGTGTCAGAGACTTCATTATACAAAATTCGGTTATTTTATGAGATGGGGTGACCTGTTGCCTTCCTTGCTGCATCTTGCCTTCCCTAACTCAAGAGCAGAACCAGGAATCCTTTTACAGTCATGCAAGTCATAAAATAATAACTACTTGTTAGCCTCTAAATACACTCTAGCTGCTTTGATGTTTAACTCCTAATTGTCTGAGAATAGAGAGAAGGAACACAGATTAAAGATGGACGCGGAATTATTGCACAGGAAAACATTGCAATCCAGAACTAGTTCCAGAACCTCAAATCCCCACCCCATCTCTCTCATTCTCACTCTTTAGCTGCACACTGTTTCACTCTGTACTCTTTTAGTTATTTATGAGATCATGTCATCCACTATTATGTAGCTGTCCAGCTTGAGCTGCCATTACTGATGCATCTCTTTCTGCGTGTATGTTTCTAAAAGATTCAAGATTTCTTTGTCAGCCAACTTGTTGTTCTGACATGCATTACACGGTTTTCCATTTTACCCTTTGTGGGTTCTATGTGAGGAATTTGTTTTATCTTTCTTGGTGGGGTGGGAGTGAGATAAGGAAGGAAGGAATTTTTCTTAGACTGTATCAGTAAATCTCCATTTTCGTCTTATCACATTCTCAGATTATTTTGGCCTGTTTCTATCTTCATCTTATTAACTTCTCAGATTGTATCAGCCTCTCTCAATTTTCTTTCATCTTATCATATTCTCATATTGTTTTAAGACTCTGTACTTTTAATCAGCTCACATTCTGTGTGTTCCATGATTTGTCTTTTTTCCCAAAATTCTGTATAGGGGATCAGGTCAAGCTGTACTTCGGGGATTAGTGGTGGTAGTCACGGAGGCATTCAACCTACTTTGTCAAGTAGCAGTTGATGCTCAAATGTCTGTACACCATAAACTTGCTCATTGGTCTCAGGAGATGAATTTGTGTGGTTCACAGAGCCACATTGTGAATGTCTGAATCAGGGTTGTGTAGTCCGCCCAGAAACATTCAGACTCCCGAAAGTTTAGAAGTTCAAATAAGTTTGTTTTATTAGTCATATGACATAAAATTTGAAGTCGAAGACTGGACATTTTTGATTGACTTTGACTCCAATTCCACTAAAAACGACCAACTCCACGACTCCCTACTCCGACTCCACAGGCCTGGTCTAAACGGTTTCCATTAACTCTGCCTTGGAAAGTTTTTAACTCTTTGGCTACAACATTTCCCTTACTCAGCATGTTGTAAATAGGTCTTCATATACATGCCACTCGTCAACGGTAACAGTGGCTTACTGAAGTTGTGGTAAATAAAATGCAATACATGGTGGCTGCCACCAACACTAGTACATCATTAAGACTGCAACTTCTCACGAAGTTTCTTCTTCTTGTTTTCCCCTGAATTTGTTGTACTTTTGCTTTCAGTGGGGGAAATAAATTTGCAATTTTTGTTTTGTTATGTTTTATTTAAAGTAATGTATGTTAATTAACCCTATATCTCTTTTTTTGTGTGTTAGTATTAGACTCATGATTTAAATTTGGTGATGAAATTGAGTGGTTGTTTATAGTGTTGTTTTTTTCTTTGTTGTAATTGATGTGTGCTTTAATTGTGCTTTTGACCTTAGCTATTTCATTATTTTTTATGATTTGTTTCAGGGAAATGACAAACACATTTTCTGTTGGGTTGTTGAATGTTTTTTGCTTATAATGAGTGGTTTTTTTTTCTTTAAACACATAAGACTACAGTTCGCTTGTACAGCTGTAGTTCATTACTGATTTTGTTGTAGCTGTTTGTTAATTATTATGTTTATTTATTTTTTAACATTCATTTGTCCTCTGGGACATGTATAAATACATTCTTTTAAAGAAAAACAAATCAATGAAGCAACATGTTATAAATTTTATATCGTGTTTCGCAGATCACGCAGTTACATTGTTACATATTTTATGAGTTAATTTACATTTACATTTGCAACACTTCCTATAGTCTTCAGAAAGAACAAGTGGTTTAAAATAATTACTGAATTAAGTTTGTGGCACATACACCAACAATTCAAACTACTACTAGAAAAACTACTTGATAGAAAAAGGTTACAAATTATGTTTTTTAAAAATGTGTTTGTTACACTGTTCTACTGTATTCTTTGTTGTACCAAATTAAGGTACTTTTCTGGTGCATGTCTTTTGTTTTTGTTTAACTACTCCTTGATGGTATCTTTGATATATAGTTCCCAGCTTGTGCTGATTATGCTGTCCTTACTTTGTGTTTCTTGCACGTCTTCTCTGATCTTTTACTTAGAATTTAGCTTAACTACATTTCTGTCATCTGTTGTCCACCATTCATTTTGATATAATACAGATACCTCAGTTTGATCACATGATGCTGACTATCTTTAATGATCTGTATAGTTGAGTATTATTTATTCATTACCCTTTAGCTGCTCCAGGAGCATGAACCTTCAACAAACACAGGTCTGGGTCGTCATATACCGTGCCATCTGCTTCAATGTCTTTCTTCTTCATAACCCTCCACTCCCAAAGGAGCAAGAACATTCAACAAACACAGGTCTGGGTCGTCATATACAGTGCCATCAGCTTCAATGTCTTTCTTCTTCATAACCCTCCACTCCCAAAGGAGCAAGAACATTCAACAAACACAGGTCTGGGTCGTCATATACCGTGCCATCTGCTTCAATGTCTTTCTTCTTCATAACCCTCCACTCCCAAAGGATCATGAACCTTCAACAAACACAGGTCTGGGTCGTCATATACCGTGCCATCTGCTTCAATGTCTTCCACATTCCCTTAATTTCTGTCTCCAGTTCTCTTCTCCATCTGTTTTTGATCTCCTCTACATTTCTTACCTTGATGATTTCAGAACTGGGACTGAATTATAATGCTATCAACAGGTTTTCTCAGTGTGTGTGCTATCCATCTCCATCATCTTCTTCTGATCTCTTGTTCCACTGTCACTCTCCTGGTTCTTGTCATCAGTTCCACATTGGTGAACTTATCATCAGTTCCACATTGGTGAACTTATCATCAGTTCCACATTGGTGAACTTGTCATCAGTTCCACATTGGTGAACTTGTCATCAGTTCCACATTGGTGAACTTGTCATACCATTTCAGTTCTTGTATTCTATGCAACCAACCATTTATGTTTGTTTTTATTCTCTGTTCATGCGTGTTATTGTCTTTTAGTGGCCCATAAATTCTAGGAAGTATTTTGTTTTCATAGCTCTGTTGTTGGCCTATATCTTGAATTATTGTGTATGAGATCTTGAGCTCATGAACATTGTAATATGGTTACTGTATTGTGTGCTTCCAGGTGCAGCCAACGAAATGAGTGTCAAGGAAGTGAACAGCCCAAGAGATGGCTGCCTTATGACAGTCAAGAGTGTCCAAAGATAAAGAAGATTATTCCTGACAAAATACAGAGAGACAAAGAGAGGCTGGTACGTTTTATATTTACGTTACATAGTCGCTTTTTGCCCATGCTCTATCCTTTTTTTTTTTTTTTTTTTTTAAAGTGAGTTTGTGAAGATAGCTTATCATTGTCCTCCTTTTGTGTGTGTGTATGTTTTTCCTTCTTTTTTTTTTGTGTGTTAATTTTAAAAAAAGACTGAAATTCAAACAAAAAAATGTTATGTTTATTTGACATCTATGAATTTGTACCTTGTATCAGTGAATTTGTCTTGTTTTTGTCAGTTTGTCTTGCTATCTGTAATAATAATGCTATGAAGTTCATTGATTGGCAGATTCGGACATGACCATTAAAAAACAAATTAATTTCATATTTGATTAAATATGACTTGTTCAAAGAATAATACACATTTTGTTTTCCTCAAGAACTAGCAGAATATTTTCCTTTTTTTTTGTTTTCTTATAATTTTTTTTCTCAGAACAATGTTGCCACAAAGTTATCAGTACTACTAAAATTAATGTAAAAAAATATAAAGAGTAGTTGTACCAGGTGGCACAGTTGTGAACATTGTTATTGTTGATCATAATCGGCCTGGTTGCACTCGGGGCAAACTCGTAGGTACTCAGTCTTCCTCAGCAAGTGTTGATGGGTATGAATGCTATCTGGGGACCCAAAGATGCAGCAATAGAGAATGCAGTCAGCGACCCATAATTGCATCAGGATCAGCGAACCAGAGCTGGTCAAGACCGTACTCCACCTCCACGTGGTGGTCCTGGAAACAGTCTGCAGAAGTGCAGTCTGGCTGAGTGAGTACGGATCGAAGAGGGAAGGCAAATCCGGTCCCAAAAAATGCCGTGCAGACGTCGGATGTGTCGACCGAAAGGTGCAGATATCACAGCTACGGCGTAAACAGACACAACGCAACCACCGTCCTTTTCAGGGCGAACAAGGAAGAGGAAGAAGAAGAAGAATGCTATCTGTTCCTGTAGCGTGCCCGTTGTATACACGTCAGAAGAGTTCTCTCATACGTCCATCTCTGCTAAGTCTTACGTTTGATGCCAAATTCCAGCAACCCTAGCCTTGTTGATTCATCTATTGCTGTGTCTTTCTCTAGCAGGTGATGAGCAATTGTCTTTAGTATTTCTCCCTTAACCATATCCAATATCTCCGCTTTGGGTGCCATCAAAGCTAGTCTGTCAGCTCTCTCATTGCCGCATATCCCTGCATGACCAGGCCACTTGATCCACACCAGTTTCTGAAGATTCAAGATATTTTTCATTCATGCTGGAGCCATCCATTGTGACCTTTCCATAGCATGGACTGAGAGCTAACACAATAACTGCCTTGGTTGATTGAGTTGTTAACATATCATCATTATCATACAGTGGTTTACTGATAGCAGACAACACAAAAAAATGGAAGAAATTGAAAAACAAAACTGAAAACATAATGTAACTTGTTATGGCTTGCCAGCATAATAGAAGCGGTTGTTTAATTATTAATAAATGTTGACATATTTAAAAACCGTTTTCTACCTAAAGTAAATAAGGTTTGTATTTCTTCTTTACATGATCTGGCAATTTTTGTGTTTTTGTTCAGAGGCATGCATTGTTGCCTGATAGGCAGGCATTTTTCTTGCTATAATTTCTTTGGAGTTTGTTTTTACATTGTTTTGATGTTACAGTTTGGCTGCTCTAATCCTCTCTATTCTTATTTCATCACTCGTAAACTTTCAGTTCCTCACAAAACATAGGTTTTACAGCAAACGTATGCCAAGTCCTTCTGTACAGTGGTACAGTGCCATCTGCTCAAATTTTTCCATGTCTTCCCTTTCATGCCTGCCTCCAGTTCTTTTTTCCATGTGTTCTTTGATCTCCCCCCCTCTCTCTGTCTTTCTCTTTCTCTCTCTCTGTCACTTTTTACCTCTGAGATTCCAGAACATGCCTTGTATTGCTATCAGCAGGTTTCCTCAGTGTATGTCATATTCATCACCAGCTTCTTCTTCTCATCTCTTGTTCCACTAGCACTTGTCTAGTTCTTTCCATCAGTTCCACATTGATGATGGTGTTGTACCACTTAATCCTCGTATTCAGTACAAGCAACCATTTGTGAAAGTCAGTATTTTTATTGTTATGCATCTATTCCTATTTAGTATTACATTATTTCATATTTTCAAGCAAATTTCTTCAGACAAATGTAGATTCTGCCTATTTCGTCAGTGATAAATTAGAGAAAACAGAATTTTATTGTGTCAAGTTTTTCATCCAAGCTTCTAAATCTTTGTTTTCAGCTAACATTGGATATCCAGCATATCCCAGACTTTCAAGTGCCTACTGTTTACAAATGTGTCTTCACGTCTATCAGCAGCCCAAACTCAGATCCTCTGATTACATTGGCCAATCGCACCAGCAGCAGTTTGCAGTGTTACACACCACCAACAAACCTACTACCACGATTTAATGCTGGCAATGGTAATGAAGTCAAGTAATTGTAGTTTTTGACAATTAAAGAACCCATGTGACCAGTATTTCATCTAAGCTGCTGGATGAACAAAAATAGGTCATAAAGTAAAGTACAGGACCAGGACAGCATAGTTTTGGAAACCAAATTTTTTTTTTTTGGTTTTCAGATGTCGCAAAATCTCGCTTGAAAAGTAGCCCAAATTTCACAGAATGGCCTAAATTCACCCAAACTGAGTTCGACAAATAGCCCAAAGTCAGAAATCGCCCAAATTGTTTCCAAAAGTAGCCCAATGAAACTTTTGATTTTCAGAATATTTCGGCTTTCGGGTGTTCGGATAAAAATGTATACACCTGTAGTAGTAGTTTTTGAGAATTAATGAGCCCATGTGACCGGTGTTTCATCTAAGTTAGATGAACACAAATAGGTCGTGTGTCTTACTAGGACAAAATAACTGTGTTACGGTCACAAAGCCTTCATCAGGGACAAATGAACAGAAATATAATATGCAGTCCATGTTTTTGGATCCTCATGTTAAGAGAATGGAGGAAACTGAAATAGGCAAGTCCCGACTCGAGGTGAGTTGAATCTCATATAAAAATGGAGTGGAATCACTGTGGTTTGAGTTGACAGCACTGGAAAGCTACGAAGGAGGAATATCCAACATGAGAGACTTGATATTATACAAAACTCATTGTTTTTTTAGATCACTGCCAAGCTATTGATGTGGAAAGTCTTCGCACACTTATCCTTTAGAACTATGTACAATCTAACAGGGAGGTTCTTCAAACCCACAATGACATCCTGTCTCAGTTATTAAAAAGTGTCATATTGTTTTTCAAGTCTTAGGGCTATTAACTTAATTTACAAACTTCAGTTAGCACTTGTTAAAGCCAATTTTTCTGTTTGTTTTAACCTGCAGATTTTGTGGCTATGAAACTGTCAGTTTTGATGAGTGACCTGGAGCTGGTACATGAGACAATTACATTCTTTGACTGTGGCATTTATCAATCGTAAGTTATCTTGTCACTTAATATAAGTAATCTTGTCACTTAATATAAGTAATCTTGTCACTTAATATAAGTAATCTTGTCACTTAATATAAGTAATCTTGTCACTTAATAAAAGTAATCTTGTCACTTAATAAAAGTAATCTTGTCACTTAATAAATCATTGTTGTTCATCATCATTACTTTCCTTTTCGCACACTATGGAGCATGGAGCGACCACTGGCCCTCTTGCAAGAAGCATCCACAGAGCACCCCCAGGGAAAGTTTACACAGGGGCTTGTTGTTCATACCATGTAAATTTGAAATCACAGAACTTGTCACCCCACCTCATAAAGCTGAGACCTAGTATAGTGAACACACTTCACTCCCCTGTGGCATAGCAGACACTGCCTTTACTTTACCATACAGATATTTAAACAGAGAAAGGTAGTGATACATTCTGCACACACGCGCATGTTTGGGGAAACTCCAAACTCACAACGAAGACCAAATCTGTGGTATATAACGCCTGCGTCACCAGCACACTCCTATATGGCAGCGAGAACTGGACAACCTATGCTAAGCAAGAAAGAAGGCTCAATACCTTCCATTTACGGTGTCCACGCCACATCCTCGGCATCTCGTGGAAAGATAAAGTGACAAATGTCGAGGAGTTGTCATGTGCTGGCCTTCAAAGCATGTATACACTGTTTAGACAGCGCAGACTACGCTGGCTTGGCCATGTTCGCCGCATGGAAGATGGTTGCATCCTGAAGGATATCTTCTATGGACAATTAGCAGATGGCAAGAGAACAGTTGGGCGACCACAGCTGAGGTTTAAAGATGTGTGCAAGAGAGATATGAGGGCACTGGACATGGATCCGGCTACATGGGAGAATGAAGCTGCTGATCGCAATAAGTGGCAATGCTATTTACGGCGCCACCTCAGATTTGGCGAAAAGAGGCTCACACAACAAGCAGAAGAGAGGAGAAAACGTTGAAAGGAACACCAGGAAAATAAGTAGCTGAGGGCTGTCACCTCAGGGGCGCATTCCCATAGTCAGTTATGACTGAAGGGGCTATTATTATTGTTATATATATATTTATAAAGTAAGGGAGACCACAACATCATTATGCAAACCCAGCTACATAATTATTCTCTACATCAGTGGTTCCCAAAGTGGGTGGTATCACACCATGGACGCATTGGGAGGACCTAAGGGTGAGATAAGGGAAAAGGGGGCGGTAGGGGGCTGTCAGTAGTAAGAGTGGGGTTGAGGATTTGTCAAGCGAAATTCAGCAAGATTACTTAATATAACGCTTGCCTGTTAGTTTGATTATATAGGGCCCTCACGTGAGCACTTAAAAGGAGGACATAGCCTAAACCCACTGCTCCTCTTTAATGTCCCCCGTCCCAGTTTCTCATACACCCTAAAGCAGAGGTTCCCAACTGGTAATATTTGGTAATTAACTGCATTAACCTGTTCAAATATTGCGTCCCAATGTTAGCAGAAAAAAAATTGTGTGAATTTGAGAGACAACATCAATAAGGTGTGGATGAGGCATGAAAGTTGGGAAAAGGAGGGGGCGCTGGGGATGATCTCTGGGAGCCAAGGGGGCAGTGACCCAAAAAAGTTTGAGAAACACTGCTTTTAAATAAATCCTCTAAAAATTTACAACTGTTCCAGTTTGTATCCCAGAAGCTGAATCTTTAGAAGACAAGAGTTTGTTCTGTTATACATTTATGCACCGGAGTTAATGAACACTTAAGAGACTCGAATCTGATTGATCTCACGTATAGAGCAGAAACATGGAAAGCATAGACAATTTCTGGCAGTGAATGTGACATGCATTTAGAAAACCTGTTGATAACATTACAAGGCAGTTGTTGTTTATCTAAAATTTTAGACACTTTATGTCATAATTATAACCCATCAAAGGTTGAACAGGATATTTTTCTTCGAAAATAAGAAGAAAAAAATCTTTGTATGTGTGTATATCTGCATATGTATTAGCAGTATTTCATTTACTTACAGGTGCACTACTTGCACCTCAAGCCAGTTTTCATGCACATGGTGCACTAGAAAACACATGTGTACAGAGAACACGGACCAGCACTGCAACATGGATGTGCTTATACCAGGAACAAGTGTAAGCCAGGTATGAGTACAGTCACTTTATTCTTGTATCTGAGAACAAGTGTATGCCAGGTATGAATCTTCTTCTTCTTTGATCTTTAGCCGCTGACCGTCAAAGTAGTCAGTGGCCATCACGCCTAGTGGCGTCTTGTAGGGCAACAACAAATTGATTCCACTTTGCTCGGTCGGTGGCCATCCTTCGTACAGTGCCCCACTCTGGTTCATTCTTTGCATCTCAGCCTCCACAGTCCTCCACCAGGTTGTTTTTGGTCAGCCTCTCTTTCGTTTTCCTTCAGGGGTCCAAAGCATAGCTGTTCTTGTGATGGCATCGGGGTCTCTTCTGAGGACATGACCAACCCAGCTCCAGCGTCTGCCAGCTATGATGGTGTGCATGTCTTCTTGCTTGCTACGAGTAAGCAGATCTTGGTTAGTGATGGTATTTGGCCAAAAGATTCGGTGAATTTTTCTTAGGCATGTTGTGTGAAAAGAGGACAATTTCGACATTTCCTTCTCTGTAACTCTCCAGCATTCCGCACCATAGAGAAGCACAGAAAGCACTTTCACCACTGACAGTCATACGAGCCACAGACTCCGAATGTCCATCCCGCAGCAAAGTTTGTTCATTTATTGTTGTTTCCGTAACTTCATTGTTTTTTTTACACAGACAGGGGTCCAGGTATGAATACAGTCACTTTATTCTTGTATCTGAGAACAAGTGTAAGCCAGGTATGAATCCATTTACTTTGTTCTTGTATCTGAGAGCAGATGTAAGCACAGTGGTTAGTGCACTGGCTTCCTAGCTCAGTAGTCCATGGTTTGATCCCCAGATGATGTGGGATTTTTTAGACTGCAAATGACTCTGGGGCAGACCTAGTCTCATGAATTGAGTACGGGAGCAACTCTGGGAAGGTTAAGGTGGCCGGCGTGATGCTGACCACATCACCCCTAGTGTGCCGATGGTCAAGAAAATATGAGCCTAACACCATATTCCCAATATGCCTCAATGGGCGTGTAACGGGATCCTTTTTTAACCTTGTATCTGAAAGCAAGTGTAAACCAGATATGAGTCGAATCACTGTGTTCTTGTATCTGAGAGCAAGCGTAAGAACAGGATGCTGGCAATAGACAAGACACACATTGAGGAAATCTATTGATATTACAAGGCAGATCTTTTTTTTGGAATCCCCTGAGTAAGAGAGATGAAAGGAAGCCAAAAAAAAACAAATAAAATAAACTGGAAACAACTGAAAGGAATAAGGAAGACACGGAAAGATCTTGAGCTGATGGCATGAGACAGAAGAACTTGGTATAAGTTTGTTGAAGGCCTATGCTCCTTGGGGAGCTGAAGAGTCATGATGAGGATTTAGCTTGTGCATTTATTATTATGAGACTATCTTTTGACAGCCTTCATATGAGTATGTGCGATTTATTACCACAAAAATACAGTCAGCCATCTGTTTATCTGTATTTCCAAACTGATTGATTGGTTGATTTCCAGACACCTTTAATATCAAAGGTCCACTTTATCATAGCACTGTGGAATTTAAAATATAAACGTTTACACCTTGAAATGTCATAAAAGTTTGTGTTTAAATTCACGGACGTTTAATGAAATAACACATTTCACTATTAAAATATAATAAATATTCAGCATAAAGTATGATATTTTGGAATATCGTAAAAGTTTGTTTGTTGAAGTATGTGTTATAAGTGTTATAAGATGAAATGTCATAAAGTTCATGTTTAAAATAACTACTACTTACTTAGTTGTTCGTCTTCCACCCTGGAGTGTAGAGGTTTGCCAGAAAGACCGCCAAAACTATCCCATCAGCTGGATTCCTCTTGGCCTGGTTCCAATCTAGTCCTCTGTCCTCCAGAGATTGTCTAATGTTGTCCTCCCAGTGAACTCTTGGTCGTCCTGGAGGTCTGGGTCCCCTGGCTTTTAGTTTCTTTTATTTGTCATGGTAGCTGATCTCCCATTCTGCAGACATGGCCAAACCATCGTAAATGGGACTGTTCTACTCAGGTCTGCATGGGCTGAGTTTTGATGCCATGTTTAAAATAACACATAATATTATACACTGAAATATAGTAAAAGTTCATGTTTATATGTCACGTATATTAATAAACTCAATTATCAAACTTCATGATTAAATATCACATACATTTGAAAATTAACATATCATAAATTCTCTTCATCAAATATCACGATATCACAGGCGTTTATAAATTGAAATATCATATAGGTTATGTTAAGCTATCACAGAAGCCTTATTCAGTATCACACTTCACATATTAAATATAATATTTTGGAATATCATAGAAATGTAGGAGTTGAAACATCAAAGAAGCTGACAGATGCAAAGTATCATGGAATTTTGTTTTCACTTTTTAAAAATAGCAGTTCGCAAAATTTCACATGTTAAAATTTCACAGAAATTTATCTTCTTAAATATTACAGAGGACTACATCTTGAAATATCACCACTGGAATATTTAAATATCATAAGACACATGTTTACTACCACAGAAGTTCACATTGTTTAATTTCACAGAAGTTCACAGATTGATAAATCACATAGATACATTAATTTTGTGTGAGTTCACAGATTGAAAGATCATATACTTTCATTAATGTGTCAGGAGTTCACAAATTGAAATGTCTTCTACATTCACAGGAGTACACAAATTGAAATATCATACACATTAGTTAATATCACACAGATTCACTGATATCACAGGAGTTCACAAATTGAAATATCACATACATTCTTTATTATCACAGGAGCTTGACTACTTTCAAATATAACAAAATTCTCTCTTTGATTATATTCATTTAATTGCACAGAAAAATGGCAGCTCAGTGAGTTGTCCCAAGATTGAGACAGTTCATGCTGGAGCAGAAATTCTTGTGGCTTCTGGATCCCGCAAAAGTATTGAAGTCATTGGTATTTCCTTGCAAGATTTTCAGCTGGACAACCTGCGATGTCAGTTCAATGATGGTGAGGTGCCTGCGAGGCTGAATGGCAATGCCAACAATGACTATTTGATCACATGCCAGGAGAAGACGGTTAGTATTCCACGAGACCATTTCATTAGAAACATTTGACTGCTAGTAGAGATTGTCAAATAAAATCTATTATTGATTAGAAACATCATTTTCCTTTTTTGCTCACTATGTTGCATGAGATGACTCCTGTAGCTGGCCCCCTTGCAGGAGGCCTGGAGAAAGCTTTCACATTCTGTGGTTTCTGTAGTTTGTTTTACATGATGAAGTCACCAACTCCATGCACAACTTTATGTCTTCTTGTACAACATACCTGAGTGAGCAGTAGTCATTTCAATTGGCCTTATTGGTACAATGCATATCTTCTTCTTTGATCCTTAACCACTGACTGTCAAAGCAGTCAGTGGCCATCACGCATCACGCCTGGTGGCGTTTTGTGGGCAGCAACAAACTGCTTCCACTTTGCTCAGTCGGCAGCCATCCTTCGTGCAGTGCCCCAGCTCTGGTTCATTCTTTACATCTCAGCCTCCACAGTTTTCTGCCAGGTTGTCTTTGGTCTACCTCTGTTTCGCTTTCTTTCAGAGGTCCATAACATAGCTGTTCTTGTGAAAAGTGCATATAAATATGACTATTTTAGGTCCTTGCTTAGAGTAGAAGGATGGAAGTAGCACAACAAGATCTCCAGTGTAGAACGAAGGACACAAACCAGGACAAGTGCTATTGTAACAAGGGATGAGAAGATGGACAAGATACATCAAGAAAACTGTTGATAGCTTTACAGGGCTGTCCTTGTTCTAAAATCCCCAGAGTAAGACAAGTAGAGGGAGACCAAGGACCACATGGAGAAGAAAACTGGAGACAAGAACAAATCATGAAAAAGATCAGAATATGGCACATGCATTATTTTAGACACATAATTCTTTTAATGAAAAACGTAATGGATGTTGGGTGGTGAATGCACAGGAAATTTTGCAAATGAGGTTGATGACAACAGCAATATAAGCAAAAAAGAATCATCAATAGATACCCATCTCTTGATGGGAATTAGTCAGTGTACTATCATACCTTGATGGGAATTAGTGTACTATCATACTTTGATGGGAATTAGTCAGTGTACCATCATCTCTTGGTGGGAATTAGTCAGTGTACTATCATCTCTTGATGGGAATTAGTCAGTGTACCATCATCTCTTGATGGGAATTAGTCAGTGTACCATCATCTCTTGATGGGAATTAGTCAGTGTACTATCATCTCTTGATGGGAATTAGTGTACTATCATCTCTTGATGGGAATTAGTCAGTGTACCATCATCTCTTGATGGGAATTAGTCAGTGTACTATCATCTTTTGATGGGAATTAGTGTACTATCATCTCTTGATGGGAATTAGTCAGTGTACCATCATCTCTTGATGGGAATTAGTCAGTGTACTATCATCTCTTGATGGGAATTAGTCAGTGTACTATCATCTTTTGATGGGAATTAGTGTACTATCATCTCTTGATGGGAATTAGTCAGTGTACCATCATCTCTTGATGGGAATTAGTCAGTGTACTATCATCTCTTGATGGGAATTAGTCAGTGTACTATCATCTGTTGATGGGAATTAGAGTATCAATATTCTGATGTAATGATTTAGTGCATACACACAACTCCCAGTTTTATAACATTTCTTTACCTTTAGATAATGTTGACAAAATGTCTTTGTACATAAACTCCCAAACTGTTTTTTTTTAAATTTTTATTATTTCTTAAGGTAATTTTGACATATGTCTTTGTACATAAACTCCCATTTTTATTGTTTTTTAAATATTTCTTGTCTCTAGATAATGTTGACATAATGTCTTTGTACATGCATACAACTCCCAGACTGTTTTAAAACATGTTGTATCTCTAGGTAATGTTAACATAATGTATTTGTATGTACATACACACAGCTTTCAAACTGTTGTCTAACACTTCTTACCTCTAGATAATATTCTTATTTTGACAGTTCTCCTACCTGCAAGATTCCATTTTACAGACTAATCACTTGAAGATTTTGTGGGGCGGAGGAGATAATGTCTTAGATAACCCCAGAGGAATATTAGGTATGCTTTTTTTATGTATTAATAAAATCATCTCCTACATTTAATCTGATGAATTAAAAGAATTAAATGAAATATATATACACAGGCACTTTCTCGCTCAACATTTTTTGCTCTCTCTCTCTTTTTCTCTCTCTCTTTCTCTCTCTCTCTCTCTCTCTCTCTCTCTCTCTCTCTCTCTCTCTCTCACTCTCTCTCTCACTCACTCACTCACTCACTCACTCACTTACTCACTCACTCACTCACACACACATTCACTCACTCACACACACAGAAGTGTTATTCAAACAGTAAAAGGTAATGGTATATATTCCCATTTCCCTTCCTCACTGCCTTTGCCTTCCCTAATTTAAGAGCATAGAGTCAGGTATGTATTTACAGCTGGGTATACTGGAGTGTTTTTTGTGTGTTGTTTAACTAGGGCTGATGAGCTTCTCACTCTTTTGCAGTGAATACCAAGTTAAAGTCGTTGGTGTTATCTACACCGTAGATCTAGACTTCCTGTGACTTTTCTGCCTTTCCAAAACTTTTTGAGTTGAAGTTATGAGCTCCAGTTTCTCCAGCTTGGCTTGCATTTAAAAGGTCACCACATTTGGTCCCAAGCTAAGAGGAAGAAGCATGTGGCATACTGTGCATTCCCCTCCATTCAAGAGGGCTCTCGAAATATGCAGAGCTAAATACTGTGCTCTGGTTCTGGGCTGTCCCAAGAAATTGACATGTCCTACACAGAGCCTTGCAGAAGACCATAACAGAATGGAGAGTTGAAGGCAAACGTGCAAGGGGAAGACAACGCTATAAGTGGGAAGATAACATCAAGAGATGGACAGGAAAGAGTCTATCAGAGTGCACCACCAAGACAAGAGACAGAAGACGTTGGAGATCCATTACAGTCAACCTTCGTTGTGGAGATGGCAACTGATGATGATGACACAGAGCCACTTTTCAGCTCCCCCTGCCTATAATGGGTCCATAGTGAGATCCTCCTACATGCAGCCAATCAGGTGAAAGCCAGAGTATGAATGGGGCTCAAGCGACTGCACCAGTGGGCATTGCTGGTTTCTCAATATGTTTCTCTATTGGGAGAATCCCTGGAAATGTGTGGTTGATTTCATGTGTCATTGATGATGTAATTAGCCTTACAGACAGGGGTTCACTTCCACATCTGCATACTTCAGCATTGTGCTTAGGCTGGAGTGTGAACCAGGTTTCTAACCCAGAATTTTGTAGATTAGCAGCGAGAGACTCTACCAATCAAATGCTGTAATAGACAACAGTATGAGGGGTTAATGATACCATTGGAAAATACAATTCTTGTGCAGTTCTTTGTTGTTGTTCTTTTTCTGCATTCAGTTTGTAGTCATGCTAAATATGCAGGCCTGTTGCAAGGATGAAGTCCACAGTCTTTTCTAGGTCAGCGAAGCAGCCCTATAGCTTCTGTCTGAGCTCACCACCCTCTGGCCAGGTCAGGTGTTGTAGGTCTTCATGGGTTCAGCAGTTTTGGACAGTATGTTCAGGGGTCTGGATTCCAGTTCCACATGGACATTCATTTGTATGAGATATCCTGAGGCAATAGAGTGGCCAGTTCTCAGGTGGAAAATGATGGTCTGCTGGTGTCTGTTGAGCTGGTGGATTGGGTCATATCTGTTGTATATATTACCTTCCTTCTTCCACTGGCATTTTTACTTGTTGTGGATTGTGGTTTTAGTTTCTTGATAGGGCAGTAGGTGGCTGAATTGTTCCCTTTTACTGCCAGTTCTAGATAAAGCATCGGCTCACCCATTTCCAATGATTCCACAATGGGAGGATAATCAATGAAAGGGCAGTGGTTGATGACCTTTGGGTAATGTTAAGCTCAGATGTGATCTCATGCATCATGTTTCCATTTCTGGTGTTCTGTATTGATTCCAGTAATGATCTACAGTCAGTGAAGATTACTATCTTAGCTGGTGGCTGCTGTTGTGATCTAGTGAGGATTCTCAGAGCCTGTAGTAGTGCCATAGATTCTGCCCTGAAATTGGAGATCTTTCCAGTTGGGAAGTCCTTACGGATGATCCTCCCGTTTATGAATCTGATAAAAATGCCTCCTCCACTATTCTTTACTGCCTCCTCTGTAGACCCATCTGTGTATACGTTACTCCACTCCTAGGGGTTGTACTTTTCTTCAATCATTTCCTGATCCAAGGTTTTTAGTTTTGGAGGGGTCTGGTGGCCTTTATTTCAGGGACTTCTGTGATGATAGATATATTTTCATGGCAATTATTTGATTTCTTGTAATCGGTTAACATTTTCATTTTGATAGGTTGTTGTGGGAGGAGGTCTTCATGACATGATGCACCAGTTTTGAGATATGAAAGAAGCTGGTTCTCTTCAGCCTGTTTTTTTGTTGAGCTATAGAGTTTGGCGTGCATTGGATGACTTGGCATTCATAGTAGCTTCTCGCTGTGAGCGAACACCTTTTTCTCATGTCTGTCGTTAAGGGAGCAGATGTTGGTGTAACTCTCCATTACCTGGATTGGAGTGGTCTTCATCCCTGCAATGATTACCGTAACATCTGGCGTATAATACGCACAATTTTTACTCATTTTTGCCCGCTAAAACTCGGGTGCGTATTATACGCGAGTACTAAAAAATACGTAATTTTCGATATCGAAAGTAACCTACATTGGAAAGTCTGTCAAGTTTTTGTCACAATTTGACAGTGAAAATGGCGCAAAATTGAATGTGCCATGTGTTTTCTTATGTGTCAGACATTGTTGCAAAACGCATTTCGCACTCTTGGTCTTCAATCTGTTTTGATATTAAGCTTGGTTGTGAAGTTTGTCATTTGATTATTTTGAGCTCTAAAAATGAATTCGAGAAAAGTTACTGCAGCAGAAAAGCTCTTAGTGGTAAAATATGCAGAATATAACGGCAATCGGGCAGCAAGTCGACATTTTTCCATTAACAAGTGCAACATTCGATTATGGCGAAAAAACAAAGAGGCGCTGCAAGTGTTGCCTAGTAAGAAAAAGGCGAATCGTGGGTCACACCACCAGATCTTCCAGACCTAGAAAAAAACATTATTGGAGTGGGTAATGGATAGAAGGTAACAAGGCATCGGTGTTTCATGCATTGAAATCCGACTTAAAGCTCTGGAACTTACAAAATCTAATACAGGCACAACAGCATTTAAAGCGTCATATGGATGGGCAGTTCGTTTTATGAAGCGACATGGTCTTTTAGTTCGTCGAAGAACTACTATCATGCAGCATCTTCCATCTTCTTTCAGTTTTTTAACAAATGTTTCATAAAATAAAATCTTGAAAAATGGTGGTGCGTATTATACACAGTTTTACTCTTGCTGAGGAAGTCCCGTATGCAGTTGAACAGCTTAAGGAGAAGTCCTTCTTTCCATACCTTATCATAAGCTTTTATCAGGTCCACAAAAACAGCCAGGTCAGTAGCTGGACTTGCTTGTTTTCTCCTTTTTTGTTTCTTTCTTACTTACTTAGTCGTTACCCTTCTACCGTGAGGTGTAGAGGTTTGGAAGAGAGAGAGCGCCAGACTATCCTATCAGCTGTCTTCCTCCTGGCCTGGTTCCATTCTAGTCCTCGGTCCTTCAAAGATTGTCTAATGTTGTCCTCCCAGCGGACTCTGGGTCATCCTGGGGGTCTTGATCCCTGGCTCTTTGTTTCCCACGCTTGTCGTGGTAGCCGATCTTGTCCCATTCTGCAGACATAGCCAAACCATCTTAGTTGGGACTGTTCTACTTGGGTCTGCAGGGGGTGGGATTTTGGGCCTTGACGTATCATCTGGTTGCAGACCATGTCTCTTCTTGTTACTTCAACCACATTCCTTAGATACCTCATTTCTGAGGTTTGGATCTGGCTTTTGTGGGTTGTAGTCATTGCCCATGACTCGCATCCATATGTAAAGACTGGGACATAGGTGGAGCGGTATACAGCCATCTTCGTTTTCTTACCAACCTCTCTCTTGCTGAGGAATCCTCGATTTATGGCCTGAAAAAGTCTACCAGCTGCTGCTTTTCGAGTGGCCAACTCTTCTTTGATTCCTCCCTTTCAGTCTGTAATAGCACCGAGATATTTAAAGTGGTCGACCTGCTCCAGGACCTGTTCTCCCAGCTTAATCTGTTGCCTTCTTTCTTCTCATGATATCACCATGGATTTTGTTTTAGAGCTGCTTATGACCATCCCTCTCTTCTCCAGCTCTTCCTTCCAGACTTGCAGGTTGGATTGGAGATGTGCCTCTGATTTAGCAATCAGGGCAACATCATCAGCAAATGCCAGCTCTGAAATACATACCTGCCTCATCTCCAGTACCCCACTGAATACTTTCTTGTTCTCTCCTTACAGGCCTTGATAACATCGTCCATGAGGAGTATGAAAAGATAAGGTGACAGGATATCACTTTCTTTGTTTCATTCTGATGGGAACAATGATTGCTTCTCATCATCGATCTGGAAATTTTCCAGTGCTCCATGATTGATTGAAGATTAGGCGGAGCTTGTGCCTGGCTACAGGTTCCAGGTTCTTGATCATATCATTTGTAATACCATCTTTCCCTGGAGCTTTCTTATTCTTTAGTTTTGTTATGGCAGCACTTAGTTCTCTCATAATGAAGGATGACTTCATGTAGGTATCTGGGTTTTGGTGCTTCAGCTTTTCTTTTATTACCTTAATGTACTTCTTGGATACGGGCATGTGGAAGTGATGTGTTGCTTTCCTCCTTGTAGAAATCTGTGAGGATGTTTGCTGCCATCTTTCCTGTGTGGTATTTTTTTCATTTTCCTTGATGGCAGCTTTGCAGTACCGGGTAGCTGGTTGATGTTCCTTCATTTATACTCTTGTCAGATTCCACAGCTTGCTTGAGTCATTGTCCATGTTGAGACTGCTGGTCTTCTGGTGCCAGCTCCAGGATGTCATTCCAGCAGGGTTTGTAGTCTCGATGTCTACCATGTGGGATTGACTTCTTTGCTGCTTGGAGGATTGCCTCACTGATAATGGAAATGTTTTTATTTATGCTGTTTGAGTGGGCAAAGTTCAGACAAAGTTTATTAACCTTGTCTTTAAAAATGACCCAGTTCGCTTTTTTGAAGTTCCACCTAGGAGTAATATTAGATGGTCCTGAACTTCCTACTTCAGATATCTGTAATGTGACTGGTACATGATCACTTCCTCCCAGCTGACTATTTACTATTCTAGTAGTGAGCCGATGGATGTCATCCGTAGCTATAACAAAGTCCAATGTGCTTGTTGTTTTCCATACTCTGGAAAAGAAGCTGGGCTTATCATTTGGCTGGTTTATTAGAATTAGTTTATTCTCCACTGTCCATTCTTCTACCTCTTCTCCTCTCAGATCCATTGTTTCATAGCCCCAGCTTGGTGAGTGGCTGTTGAAGTCACCCATAATGAGGTGTCTCGATTCTTCAAATTTCATAGCCAGAGTTGTGACTGGAGAGCTGTAGTAGATTGTGATCATCATGTCTCCAATGGGCAGCTGTAGTTCGGCTGTTATGTATTCAAGTTCATCCTCACCAGATCTGTATATCTCTACTGCTGGGATTTAAGTTTTAACCAGTGTGAGGATTCCTCACTTGATTCTTTTTGCCCTGAATTGGCAGAAGGAATACTAGCCACGGATGAACAATCTTTGGGTATCTTTTAGTTGAGTTCTTTGAATGTTGATTATATAAAGGTTTTTTCCTGAGGAATGCTTGTAACTCTGGTTCTTTATTCCTCACTCCTTCTGCATTCCAATGAGCCACTGTAAGATACGGGGTTGGTTTGTCAGTTTGTTTGTCCCCTGACCATTGGGTTAGCAAAAGCACAGGTTGATTGGGTGGGCCCTTTCAGGGCCAGAGGCCCAGCTGTGTTCCTCCCTAGTTGTAGCTGATAAGAGTGATGCCATGAAAGTTGAGATTGTTGCATGATTCCATACTACACAAATGCATGTGTGCCCTAATTTTTCCTAGTGTCTGCGCCTTAGTTGACACACTCATCTGTCAACAGGCCAGCTTGTTTTTGTTGTTCAAGGTTGCCTCCCATAGCCTTTCCATTTCCCGGTGGTAGCTGCAAGGCAGCAAGTTGGTTTGTTTACCTAGATTTACCTTACCATGGCTAGAGCAGTTCTTTGAAGAATCAGGTTATTGCTTTTCTTGATTTACATGATAATTCCTTAGTTATTCAGGTTGATTACACATTTAGATCAAGAGAAATTAAGTCCAACATTAAGTTAGAAATCTTGAACTCAAATGTCAGGTCATTCCTGTTGTATGGCTCTGAGACATGGACAACAACAAACACAACAACCAAAAAGCTATACACTTTCATAAATGGATGCTTGCATAGAATAGAAGAATTAAAATGGTATGACAAGATCACTAGGTGGAACTGATGACAAGAACCAGACAAGTGCCAGATGAGAAGACATACGAAGAAGACACTGGCAGTGGATTTGACTCACATTGAGGAAACCTACTGACAGCATTACAAAACAGTCATTGTTCTGGATCCCCCAAGTGTTAGTCATTCCTAATACACTTTTAACTTTGCCATATTGTCATTTAAAGAAATTGATACACTGCTGTTATTATACACTGCTAATGTACTTTTAATGTTGTCATATTGTCATTTAAAGAAATTGATACACTGCTGTTATTATACACTGCTAATGTACTTTTAATGTTGTCATATTGTCATTTAAAGAAATTGATACATTGCTGTTATTATACACTCCTAATGTACTTTTAATGTTGTCATATTTTTGCAGTTGTCATGTTGTCATATTTTTGCAGTTGTCATATACAAATGCAGTACCATGGCTCATACCTGTGGGGAATGTTTTACTATTGACCCAAAGTATGAGTGTGGCTGGTGTAATGACGCAAACTGTGTGACGAGCACTTTCTGCCAGGGTGGTGAATTCTTGAAAAAGGGGGCTGTGTGCCCCAACCCTCAAATACACAATGTGAGAATAAATTTTGGCTTTAAAAAAAAGTTTATACTGTTATTTATTTCAGCAAGTCTTTATTTAACAATTGCGTTACATGTTTTTGGTATGACAAGATCACTTAATAGAATTTAGTAGAACAGAAGAATTGAAATGGTATGGTCAGACCACCAGGGTGTGGAACTGATGGAAAAAACTGCACAGATATTAGTGGAACAAGAGATGATGAAAAGATACTAATGTTGGATATAACATACAGTGACAAAAACCAGTTAATAGCATTGCAAGGCAGCCCTAGTCCCAGAGCTCTCCACGTAAAAGAAGTTGGTGATCCAACACACACACAAAAAATGAACAAAAAACAACCAAGCAGTTGCAGGCTTTCATAAATGGGTGCTTGTATAGATAGAAAGATTGAAATGGCATGACAAGGTCACTAACAGTTAATTAATGCCAAGAACCAGACAAGTAGCAAGTAGCAGTGGAACAAGAGAAGACGACGCTGCGGATATATTGGACAAACAGGGAGGAAATCTATTGATCATAGTACAAGACAGTCTTTGTTATGGAATCCCCAGGGTGATGGAGATAGAGGGAGACCAAAGAGCACATGTAGAAGAGAACTGGAGACATGACAGGAATGAGGAAGACGTAGAGAGACCAAGCTGGTGGAACGAGACAGGACTACCATGTCATGAGAATGAAGCCCAATCATTTACCACTATGTGCCTACAGCAGTAGAAGATCTGGTTTCAGGGTATGGGGAAGACTAACACAGATGGACAGACAACATCACAGACATCCTACAACATCACAGATATCCTACAACATCACAGACATCCTACAACATCACAGACATCCTACAACAACATGGGCTCACAGCTGCCAGTTGGAAACATTTGTCTCTTACTTACTTACTTAGTCGTTCCTCTTCTACCGTGAGGTGTAGAGGTTTGGAAGAGAGAGCCAAACTATCTTATCGGCTGTCTTCCTCCTGGCCTGGTTCCAATCTAGTCCTCGGTCCTTCAGAGATTGTCTTATGTTGTCCTCCCAGCGGACTCGGGGTCGTCCTGGAGGTTTGGCTCTTAGCCTCCCATACTTGCCGTGGCAGCCGATCTTCTCCCATTCTGCAGACATGGCCAAACCATCTTAGTTGGGACTGTTCCACTTGGGTCTACAGGGGTTGGGCTTTTAGGCCTTGACTTATCGTCTGGTTGCGGACCATGTTTCTTCTTCACATTTGGCTCTAGAACACAAACTTCAGCTAACCACCACACTTCACAGCAAGAGTGGAAAGAAAAAGTAAGTAATAATTAATTATTTATGGTCAAGTCAACTAAAGAAAATAACTGTAGACAGAAATAAAAGGGATAAGGATTACATGGAAAGACCTTGCTTGAGCTGATGGTATGGAACAGGGAGATGGGACATGAGTCTTTTGAAGGTTGAGGCTCCATGAAGAGCTAAAGGGTAATGAATACATTAATTACACATTGCATAGAAGAGCTTAAACATATTTTTATTGGAAATTTCCATTTCTGGTCCAGTTTTCACCAAAGTCTGGGCCCACCCAGGGAGGCACACTTTTGACTATTCAAGGCAGAAACCTGGGAACCAACATTGATGAAGTGCAAGTCAGCATTGACAGGGTCAAGTGTAATGTCACGGAACTCCGACCCCCTCACAGGTAAGTTGATGCACGTTGATTTGTAGAAATAAAGTAGTTTTACAGAATTAAACGTAATTAATTGCACATTTTCTGAAATTCTTCAGGGTAAGAGAGATAGAGGGAGATAGAAGAACATGTGGAGAAGAGAACTGGAGACAGACATGAATTGAATAAAGAAGACATGAAAAAAACCTTGAACTGATGGCACAGGACAGGAAGGTCTGGCATTCGTTTGTTGAAGGTCTGGCATACGTTTGTTGAAGGTCTGGCATACATTTGTTGAAGGCCTGGCCTAAGTTTGTTGAAGGCCTGGCATAAGTTTGTTGAAGGCCTGGCCTAAGTTTGTTGAAGGCCTGGCATACGTTTGTTGAAGGTCTGGCATACGTTTGTTGAAGGTCTGGCATACATTTGTTGAAGGCCTGGCCTAAGTTTGTAGAAGGCCTAGCCTAAGTTTGTTGAAGGCCTAGCCTAAGTTTGTTGAAGGCCTGGCATAAGTTTGTTGAAGACCTGGCATAAGTTTGTTGAAGACCGGGCCTAAGTTTGTTGAAGGCCTGGTATACATTTGCTGAAGGTCTGGCATACATTTGTTGATGGCCTGGCCTAAGTTTGTTGAAGGCCTGGCCTAAGTTTGTTGAAGGCCTGGCATACATTTGTTGAAGGCCTGGCCTAAGTTTGTTGAAGGCCTGGCCTAAGTTTGTTGAAGGTCTGGCATACATTTGTTGAAGGTCTGGCATACGTTTGTTGAAGGTCTGGCATATGTTTGTAGAAGGCCTGGCCTAAGTTTCTTGAAGGCCTGGCATACATTTGTTGAAGGCCTGGCTTAAGTTTGTTGAAGGCCTGGCCTAAGCTTGTTGAAGGCCTGGCCTAAGTTTGTTGAAGGCCTGGCATACATTTGTTGAAGGTCTGGCATACGTTTGTTGAAGGTCTGGCATATGTTTATTGAAGGCCTGGCCTAAGTTTGTTGAAGGCCTAGCCTAAGTTTGTTGAAGGCCTGGCCTAAGTTTGTTGAAGGCCTGGCATAAGTTTGTTGAAGGCCTGGCATAAGTTTGTTGAAGGCCTGGCATAAGTTTGTTGAAGGCCTGGCCTAAGTTTGTTGAAGGCCTGGCCTAAGTTTGTTGAAGGCCTGGCCTAAGTTTGTTGAAAACCTGGCAAAAGTTTGTTGAAGGCCTGGCCTAAGTTTGTTGAAGGCCTGGCATAAGTTTGTTGAAGGTCTGGCCTAAGTTTGTTGAAGGCCTGGCCTAAGTTTGTTGAAGGCCTGGCATAAGTTTGTTGAAGGCCTTACATAAGTTTGTTGAAGGCCTGGCCTAAGTTTGTTGAAGGCCTAGCCTAAGTTTGTTGAAGGCCTGGCCTAAGTTTGTTGAAGGCCTGGCATAAGTTTGTTGAAGACCGGGCCTAAGTTTGTTGAAGACCGGGCCTAAGTTTGTTGAAGGCCTGGCATACATTTGTTGAAGGCCTGGCATACATTTGCTGAAGGTCTGGCCTAAGTTTGTTGAAGGCCTGGCCTAAGTTTGTTGAAGGCCTGGCATACGTTTGTTGAAGGCCTGGCCTAAGTTTGTTGAAGGCCTGGCCTAAGTTTGTTGAAGGTCTGGCATACGTTTGTTGAAGGCCTGGCATAAGTTTGTTGAAGGCCTGACCTAAGTTTGTTGAAGGCCTGGCCTAAGTTTGTTGAAGGCCTGGCCTAAGTTTGTTGAAGGCCTGGCCTAAGTTTGTTGAAAACCTGGCATAAGTTTGTTGAAGGTCTGGCCTAAGTTTGTTGAAGGCCTGGCATAAGTTTGTTGAAGACCTGGCCTAAGTTTGTTGAAGACCTGGCCTAAGTTTGTTGATGGCCTGGCCTAAGTTTGTTGATGGCCTGGCCTAAGTTTGTTGAAGGCCTGGCCTAAGTTTGTTGAAGGCCTGGCATAAGTTTGTTGAAGGCCTGGCATAAGTTTGTTGAAGGCCTGGCATAAGTTTGTTGAAGGCCTGGCATAAGTTTCTTGTTGAAGGCCTGGCCTAAGTTTGTTGAAGGCCTGGCATAAGTTTGTTGAAGGCCTGGCATAAGTTTGTTGAAGGCCTCTGTGGTACATGAGGAGTTGAAGGGTGATGAATGTTTGAATGACACTTTTGTTCAATTAATTTTGTTAAGTTTTTATTGCTTACTGTTTCTGCAGGATAGGGGGTAGTCAGCTCCATGCTCAACCCTCCTTGTTTGATAGAGGTCTTATTATTTTTATGCTTTGCTGCCAT
Source organism: Oreohelix idahoensis (assembly GCA_024509875.1). Lineage (NCBI taxonomy): Eukaryota > Metazoa > Mollusca > Gastropoda > Stylommatophora > Oreohelicidae > Oreohelix > Oreohelix idahoensis. The sequence continues at coordinate 120,987 of JAMPIV010007116.1, forward strand.
AACTGATGAGAAAAGAAGGATTGAAGTGATACAACACAGTCTGGTGTTGGAACTAATAGACCCAGTCAGTGGAACAGAAGATCAGATGAAGACATTGGCCATGGATAGGACACTTATTGATGACACCTGTTGATGACACCTGTTGATATCATGACCAGGAAGTCCTTTTTTCTGGAATCCCCTGGGTTAGAAAGGTAAAGGTAGACCAAAAACCAAACGGGGGAGGCAACTGAACACAGAAATGAAAGGTATGAGGAAGATGTGGAAAGACCTTGAGACAGGAGGACTTGGCATTTGTTTGTTGAAGGCCTATGCTCCTTGGGGAGCTAAAGGGTATTGTATGAATGACACTTACACAGGTAAATCTCTGCCTTAAATGTGTAATTGATTTGTGATCTTTCAGAATTGTGTGCAAGACTGAACAATCCAATTTTGTCCTGAAGGACAAAGTCAAGGTCATCATAGGTGCAGCTGGTGGAAACCAGTTCATGACTGAATCTGCTGAACAGTTCTCATTTGTGGTATGTCTGTAACATTTATTGTGCAGAGTAATTGAACAGTCACTTCCAATTTTTCAGCTATTATTTCTTCACTCATTTCCAACTAAGTTATATGAAACAATCATCACAACTGCCAGTTTTGTTTACGTAAAATGCTGTATCACATTAACATTACAGTTTCATGTGAGATCCGGTCTGTTCAACACATAATGTGATAGTAAAAAATAAATAAATAAATAAAGGTAAAGAATCCCATTACATGCCCATTGAGGCATATTGGGAATATGGTGTTACGCCCATATTTTCTTGACACACTAGGCTAAGGGTGATGTGGCCAGCATCATGCCCACCGCCTTAACCTTCCCAGAGTTGCTCTGGTACCCAGTTCATGAGGCTAGGTTGACCCCTGAAGCCGTTAGCTTCCTAAAAAATCCTGCCTCAACTGGAGATTGAACCATGGACCACCGAGCTAGGAGGCCAGTGCACTAACCACTGCGCTACCACGGCTCTTTTTTATTTTTTTTGTCCTTAGAGTGAGATCCGATCTGTTCAACACATATTTTGTTAGTGACCAACCATCTTTGCTGTATCCTGTAAATGTCAGATTGTAAAAGCTGTGTTAGATGTTATTTTTTTGTCCTTAAAGTGAGATCCGGTCTGTCAGCACATATTTTGTTAGTGACCAACCATCTTTGCTGTATCCTGTAAATGTCAGATTGTAAAAGCTGTGTTAGATGTTATTTTTTTTTCTTTTCTGGAAAAAGACCAATAAAATTTTTTGTTTTTAAATTATATTAATCAAATGGCAGTTATTGTGCTTTGTTTAGACTTTTGTTTCATTTATACACAAGCTCCAGTTTACCCAGCTGTAAATGGGAACCAATCATTTTGTAGCTGCCCTACAAGACGCCACCAGGTGCTATGGCCACTAACTGCTTTGACGGTCAGCGACTATGGATCAAAGAAGAAATGGGTACCTGACTTTGCTGTTGAGTTAGAGAAGGAAAAGGCAGCAAGGAAGGAAACTGCTCACCCCCACCTCTCGATGCTGGGCTTAGTATAGTGAAGTCTCTAACACTTCACTCACCTACAGCAGTATCTGCTATGGGATTACCTTGACCTTTTTCTATAAATGGTGGAAAGTGAAGAAAACAAATAAAGAGATCCTAGAAAACATAGACATGAGAAGAGAATTAATGAAGGAGATCAAAATTAGACAGCTAAAATATTTTGGCCATGTAAAAAGATATAACACTGGACACTGAAGACCATAATAGAAGGCAAGAGTTGAAGGCAAACGTGCAAAAGAAAGACAGCGTTATAAGTGGGAAGATAACGTCAGGAGATGGACAGGAAAGAGTCTATCAGAGTGCGCCATCAAGACAAGAGACAGAAGACGTTGGAGATCCATTACAGCCGACCTTCGTTGTGGAGATGGCAGCTGATGATGATATACAAGTGAGGATACAGACATTCAAAAATAGGAAGTGACTTGTCAATCAGCCTGTTTTTGTTGTATATTTTCTTCAAGTTCTCTTATATTTTCTTCAAGTTCTCTTATATTTTCTTCAAGTTCTCTTATATTTTCTTCAGGTTGTCTTATATTCATTTCTTCCACTTACAACATTTTTGATTTGAGTTGTCTATTTACCAGCTTTGGTGTTTATATTTGACCATGCTCTACACTTTTGCAGTCATCAGTCCTTTGTGTGTGTGTGTGTGTGTGTGTACATGCTAGATGTCCATCATCATCACCCTTTAGCTCCCCAAGAAGCATAGCCCTTCAGGAAACTTATGCGAAGTCTTTGAGTCCTGTGCCATCAACTCAAGGTTTTTTCATGTCTTTCTCATTCCTGTCATGTTAGTTTGGCTCCTGTTCCCTTCATTATGTGTTCATCAGTCTCCCTGTACATCTCAGCTCCCTGTACATCTCTGCTCCCTGTACATCTCTGCTCCCTGTACATCTCTTACTAGATGTCCATAGATATTATTTTGATATTATCTACTTTAGAAATACATCTTGATGTTTGTTGGTGCTTGCTGTTGTCTGTAGCCACATCAGAGGCAAATATCATGCCCCTGCGCAGTGGTGAATTAAAATAGATCCTACATATGAGAAAAATGGATGGGTGTGAAAAAAAATCGAAAAAAGGTAATTCGTCTTACGAGGACAAAAGACAAAAAGAAAATAGCCAACGTTGCGACCACAAGGCCTTCGTCAGGGAAAGGAAAGAAAGTGAAGGCTAGATAGGACACATAAGAACCTAAATAAATATAAAAATTAAACCTAGGTACTTCCCTGAAGGAAACTTCCCGCAAATGGACTGGCGTGCCCGGAAAAGGAAATGACTGTCACCACCGGATGTATACAATACATACTACGAAACTAAAAAACAAAACTGAACAATAAACTACCCAAACTTAATATTAATGGGGACTGGAAATAGAAGAGGACAGAATGAGTTGGAGATAAATAAATATGAAATAAAAAATCAAGACATATTAAAAACAGTGTATTTTATATTCATACATATTATTAGAAGGCGGCAGAAAAATAGGATAAGAGTGGAAAGAGTCAAAATGGAACAAGAGAGGAAAGGGGGGAGGGGGGGGGGGAGGGTGACCTCAGACAGAGGTGTGCAGAGTGTTAAGACCAGCTGGTTTTAGACACCCCATGCGGGGGATAAGACGGTTCTCAAGCTGTTCTCGGCTAGCAGTGTTAGAGGAGCAGGATCTGATCGCCGTGACCTGGATGTCGATGGGACCATGATGGTCAGGACCATTAAAGTGTATGGCAACTGGTGTGGATTTTTGCTGAGCAATGTCATTCAAGTGCTGGCTGAATCTGTCCCCAAGTCATTTGGCCAATATAGGTTATGCAGCAACCTTTACATATGATCGTGTAAATGACATTGCGCGACATATGAGAAAAAGAGATGAAACCAAACAAAAATCACCCTGAGAAGACAACTGGAGACAGAAATAAAAGGAACACAGATGATATGGAAAGGCCTTGAACAGATGGCACTTTTATCAAGAGCAGATATAAGAGCAAGTGGGAAGCAGCAGAGCATCCAGGCCACACAACAAATGATGCATATTACCAGCTTTGCAGAAGTGAACAACTGGTAATCTTCAGGCTTCGCACAAGCCACAACGAATTGGGATACCATCTATCAGTAACTTTCTTCACATCTCATCTCCACAGTGGGACCCAAAGATGCAGCAATAGAGAATGCAGTCAGCGACCCATAGCTTGACTGCTTGCATCAGGGTCAGCGAACCAGAGCTGACCAAGACCCTACTCCACCTCCACGTGGTGGTCCTGGAAACAGGCTGCATCACTGCAGTCTGGCTGAGAGAGTAGGGATCGAAGAGGGTTTGCCCCAAAAAATGCTGTGCTGAAGTTGGATGTGTCAGCCGAAAGGCACAGCTATCGCAGCTCCGGTGTAAACAGACACAATGCAACCAATGTCCTTTTCAGGGCGAACGAGGAAGAAGAAGAAATCTCCACAGTAACTTTGTTCATATGTCATCTTCTCAGTAATTTTGTTCACATCTCATGTCTACAGAAACCACGTATCACAGATATCTCTCCAGCAGTAGGCCCAGTTGATGGTGGCACAAGTGTTACTATCACAGGAGAACATTTGGATGCTGGATCTAATATTTCTGTCTTCATTGGCCAGAAGTATGTCTGCTCAGATCCAAAAAGGTAATATATTACATTAGATGTTTAGGCCAATTTTAGACACTCATTTCATCACTGTTCAACTGCTCAAGAAACAATTTTGTGCCAAGTTGCCCTGTCCCATGCCATCAGCTCAAGGCTTTTCCCATGTCTTCTTCATCCCTTTCATGCCTGTCTCCATCTCTCTTCTCCATGTGTTCTTTGGTCTTCCTCTACCTCTTTTACCCTGGGAATTCCAGATCAGGGTCTACCTTGTAATGCTATCAACAGGTTTCCACAATGCTTGCCCTTTCCAGCACCAGCGTCTTCTTCTCATCTCTTGTTCCACTGACAGTTGATGGTTCTTGTCATCATTTCCTCATTAGTGATCGTGTTACACCACTTCAATCCTACTATTCTACGCAAGCATCCATTTATGAAAGTCTGAAGCTATTTTATTTTAGATATATTGAATCTTTGTTCTGTGTAGTTGACAGGGGCCTGTGTGGAAACAGAGAAAGAACAGCACTACTGTTGGTTTCAGTAAGAGGCCATTAAATATGAGTTTGTGCATGGATCTGTCAACCTCATTATGTCAAACAAATTGTTCTAGAAACCACATCTGGAATAACCTGTCAATGCTTTGATGCAGGCTTCCAAGAATGGGGCTAACTGCAATGGTAGATCCATGCTCCACAGGGTGTGCAAAGGGAAATAATAAATAAAGTGTGTACATTTTTGTTGCATTAGTTTACAAAATGTTTACATGTTTGTTGCGTTAGTTTACAAAATGCTCATATTTTTGTTGCGTTAGTTTACAAAATGCTCACATTTTTGTTGTGTTAGTTTACAAAATGCTTACATTTTTGTTGCGTTAGTTTATAAAATGCTCACATTTTTGTTGCGTCAGTTTACAAAATGTTCATAATTTTATTGTGTTAGTTTACAAAATGTTCACATTTGTGTTGCACTAGTTTACAAAATGTTCACATTTTTTGTGTTAGTTTACAAAATGTTCACAATTTTGTTGTGTTAGTTTACAAAATGTTCACAATTTTGTTGTGGTAGTTTACAAAATGTTCACAACTTTGTTGTGTTAGTTTACAAAATGTTCACATTTTTGTTGTGTTAGTTTACAAAATGTTCACAATTTTGTTGTGTTAGTTTACAAAATGTTCACAATTTTTTTGTTAGTTTACAAAATGTTCATAATTTTGTTGTGTTAGTTTACAAAATGTTCACATTTGTGTTGCGCTAGTTTACAAAATGTTCACAATTTTGTTGTGTTAGTTTACAAAATGTTCACATTTGTGTTGTGTTAGTTTACAAAATGTTCACAATTTTGATGTGTTAGTTTACAAAATGTTCACAATTTTGTTGTGTTAGTTTACAAAATGTTCACAATTTTGTTGTGTTAGTTTACAAAATGCTCATATTTTTGTTGCTTTAGTTTACAAAATGCTCAAATTTTTGTTGTGTTAGTTTACAAAATGTTCACAATTTTGTTGTGTTAGTTTACAAAATGTTCACAATTTTGTTGTGGTAGTTTACAAAATGTTCACAATTTTGTTGTGTTAGTTTACAAAATGTTCACATTTTTGTTGTGTTAGTTTACAAAATGTTCACAATTTTGTTGTGTTAGTATACAAAATGTTCACAATTTTGTTGCGTTAGTTTACAAAATATTCACACATTATTTTGCATTAGTTTACAAAATGTTCACATTTTTGTTGCTTTAGATTACAAAATATTTACATTTTTGTTGAAATTTTGTATAATAGGTTAAAGATTTTGTTATGACATAATATATGGAATGGTAGCTTGTGTTATAAAATATTCAGATTTTTCTTTTGAGATAATGAATACAATTGTTGCATTCTGTTTAAGTTGTAGTTTGTGATGTTTAAAAAAATTGGTACTGGTCTTATAACAACAGCTGCATTTTTTTTTTCATTTTCATTTTTTGCTCCTTACGAAGCATGGAGCTGCCCCTACATCTTGTCCCTGGCAAGAAGCCTGCATCAAAGCACTTTGCTCCTGCAACAATGGTTTCTGTAGTGATGCATGTTACATGATGAGGTTGCCTGCCCCAACCTCACAGTTAGTCACCTTATACAACATGCCTTAATGAGCAGTAGTCCCATTCTTTGTTTGTGACCTCAGAGATCCCAGGGAGCTGCCCCAGACTTATTGCTCATTTACTTCTCATAATTTCAGTCTGAATGCCTCAGCCATCACCTGTAAGACTTCAGCCATGCCTCAGCCACTATCTCAAGCCTTGGAGGTGTCTATGAATATAGATGACGATGTCTTGCAGACGACAGGGGTGATCTTCGAGTATGTTGAGAACCCCAGTGTCACATCGATGTCCAGATATACGGTCATAAGAAGGTCAGTGATGTCAATTTTTTTTTATTTAGAAGCATGGAAACAATTGCACATGTTCTTGTCTCTATTTTTTGTTGTTGTTTAACTTGCTACTAATGACTGGATTCATGACGTCGCTAAACATTTTGTATATGAGACATTTTTAAAAACTCATTACTGTCTCTTTATAGGCTTTCAACAATATCTTACCAAGTCCTTGTGTCCAGTGACATCCCTTGTAGATGTTTCCATATCATCTTTATCCCTTTCATTTCTCTCTCTAGTCTCCCTCTACATCGCATACCTTGTGGGTATTTAAGAACAAGGATTGCCTTGTATTGCTATAAACAGGTTTCCTCAGTGTATGTAATATAATATGCACCTAAATTATTATATCTATTTGGTAGGTATAACATATATGTATGTAGTGTAATGAGCATGGAGGATGCATATTCCTTGGTAGCAGTATAGACATTGATGGAGGGACAGATGATATCAAAATAAGAATACAGAAGGCAAGAGGCAGTTTTATTCAATTGGGAAATGTGTGGAAATCAAAAGAAATGAAGTCCAACACAAAAATCTGAATTTTCATCTCAAATGTCCAAGCAGTTATATTGTATGGCTCTGCAGCATAGACAAAAACAAAATAAACAATGATGACCAAGAAATTAGACCAGCGTGGTCCAACTGCAGTCCTGTGGGCAGATGTGGCCTGCATAATATTGTTTTGTGGCCCGGACTCATACAAAAAATATTTCTTTAATTATATGGTATAATTAATACTTTTGAGATTAGACTCTAAACGTCAGGTGGAAAGCAGTGTTTTACTGCCTGCAATCAGCATCCGTAACCGTTCGATTGATATCGAGACTCTGGTTACAGAAAATCCACACCCCCAAACTTGCCATTAGTACGTAAGAATATAAAAAATAAATATTTTAAACACAGGCTTTTAATGCACTAAAAAGCCACAAATAATTTTTCAAGAAGTTTATAGCTTGCTGTAAAAAAATGTAACATCAAATTGACAAAAAGCATGGGGCACTGATTCTACCTGAAATTAACTTCTGCTTTATACTTCATTACACACTTATGGATAAAATATATGATAAGCGCCCCAGGCTTTTTGTTAATTTGATGTTACATTTTTTTTACTGCAAGCTATAATTTCCTTGAAAAATTATTTGTGGCTTTTTAGTGCATTAAAAGCCTGTGTTTAAAATATTTTTTAAAATATTTTCTATTTTCTTCTTTTTAGTGTTATTTTGTTGTTGTTTTTAAATTTAAGTCAGATGTAATTGATCCGCTAATGACATTATCAGTTTGCGATAAATGAGTCCAGAGCACAGGAGGCGGATTTCTTTATTCAGTATATTACACGGAAAATTAATATTTGTTGTTTAATTTTGATATAGTTGTAAATTACATTTTTTAAAATGTAGTTGTCAGTTGTGTGTATGTCTGTGCACGCGTGTGCGATAGTGTGTGGGGAAATATATGGAGGAGAGAAGAAGTTTCAATATTTCTCTCAAGAGGGACAATCTTGTTGGAAAGAATACACTTAGATTATTTGTAGTTATTACCCATTTCAGTGATGATACAATACACACACAAAAAATTAAATTAAATTTTATTATTTTTACGACTGATTATTGTATTGTCATGAGGAATACACAACTATGCCAAGTTGAGCTATTGCTCATCTGGAAGTGATTGAAAAATCGATTGCAAGATTTGAAGGTGACAAGAGAGGGACAAGAGAGTCTTCTTCTTCTTCTTCTGCGTTCGGTTTGTAGTCATGCTAAATCTGCAGGCCTGTCGCCAGGACGAAGTCCACAGTCTTTTCCAGGTCGGCGCGGCAGCCCCATAGCTTCTGCTGGAGCTCATCACCTTTTGGCCAGGTCGCACGTCGCAATTTATCATGGGTTGGACAGTTCTGGAGAATGTGTTCTGGAGTCTGGATATCAGTTCCACAAGGGCATTCATTCGTGTGGGATATCTTGAGGCGATAGAGATGTCCAAGTAATCTGCAGTGACCAGTTCTCAGGCGGAAAATTGTCGTCTGTTGGTGTCTGTTTAGGTGGTGGATTGGGTCATCTCTGCTGTATATATCCCCTTCCTCCTTCCACTGATTTTTGTACTTGTTGTGGATGATGGTTTTTGCTTCCCGATAGGGCAATGGGTGGCTGTATTGTTCCATTTTACTGCCACTTCTTGATAGAGCATCTGCTTTCTCATTACCAGCGATTCCACAATGGGCAGGTAACCACTGAAGGGCAATGGTTGATGACCTTTGGATGATGTTAAGCTCAGATCTGATCTCATTCATCATGTTATCATTTCTGGTGTTTTGTATTGATTCAAGTAATGATCTGCAGTCAGTGAAGATTACTATCTTAGCTTGTGGCTGCTGTTCAGGTCTGGTGAGGATCTTCAGGGCTTGCAGTAGTGCCATAGCTTCTGCCCTAAAATTGGAGGAGATCTTTCCAGTTGGGAAGGCCTTTCGGATGATCTTTCCATTTAGGAATCTTATAAAAATGCCTCCTCCACCGTTCTTTACTGCCCCCTCAGCAGATCCATCTGTGTATGCATGTGTCCACTCCTTCGGGTTGTACTTTTCTTCAATCATTTCTTGAGCCAAAGTTTTTAGTTGTTGAGGGGTCAGGTGGCCTTTCTTTTTTATTTCAGGGACTTCTGTGATGATAGATATATTTCCATGGCAGTCGTCTGGCTCCTCGTAATCAATTAACATTTCAATCTCAGTAGATCGATTTGGGAGGAGGTCTTCATGGCATCGATGCAAATGTTTGGAGATGTTTAGGAAGCTGGTTCTTTTCAGCCTGTTCTTTGTCACACTATGGAGTTTGGCATGCATTGGATGTCTTGGCATTCGTAGAAGCTTCTCACTGTGAGTGAATACCTTTTCCTCACGTCTGTCATAAAGAGAGCGGATGTTGGTGTATCGCTCCATTGCCTGGATTGGAGAAGTCTTCATCCCTCCAGTGATTAGTCTAAGGCCTGAATTTTGCACTTTCCCTAGACATTCTGTGTTTGTTTTAGATGCTGTGGCCCAGGCTGACATGCCATATTCAAGTACAGGTCTGACTGTGCCTGTATAGACTTTTTTTAGTATGTTGGTATTTGCCCCCCAACTTGTGCCAGCCAGTTTCTTCATAATAGAGAGCTTTCTTATTGCTCTCTGTTCTACTGCTTTTATGTGCGGCTTCCAGGTGAGTCTCTTATCCAACTTGACTCCTAGGTATGTTGGGTTTTCCTCGATTGGAAGTTCACTTCCATTTAGCTGCAGTTTAATCGTTTCTCGGCGATTTGACAGAGAGAAGCAGGTTGCTACTGTCTTGGAGAGGTTTATCTGTACTCCCCAATCTGATGCCCATTTACCGATGGTATTTAGCGCTGCTTGCATCCTGAACTTCGCAGTAGGCAAATGTTCAGCAGCACACCAGGCAGCAAAATCGTCAGCATGAAGAGCCCTGGAGATATGCCCGGACAGTTTCTCTGCAATATCATTTATATATATATGATAAAAAGTGTGGGGGAGATAACTCCTCCTTGTGGCACACCCTGTTGTAGAGTGACGCGATGGCTCAGTTTCCCGTCAAGTTTTACTCTTGCTGTGCGGTATCGAAGAAAGTCCCGTATCCAGTTGAACATTCTCCCTTCAATTTTGCTGTTGAGCATCTTAAGGAGGAGTCCTTCTTTCCATACCTTATCAAAGGCTTTTGTCAAGTCTACAAAAACCGCCAGCACTTTCTTTTTCTCCTGAAAGGCATTTTCTACTTCCTGGGCTAGATATACTAGTTGGTCTTCGGTGCTGCGATTTTTCCTAAATGCTGACTGTGTGTTATCAAGCAGATGGTTTTTTTCCAGATGTTTCAGTAATCTTGAGTTCACCATTCTTTCCATTACCTTACCCAGACAGCTCAGTAGGCTAACTGGTCGGTAGCTGGACTTGCTTGTTTTCTCCTTTTGTTTCTTTCTGATGGGAACAATGATTGCTTCTCGCCATTGATCTGGAAATTTTCCAGTACTCCATGACTGATTGAAGATTAGGAGGAGCTTGTGCCTGGCTACAGGTCCAAGGTTCTTGATCATATCATTTGTGATGCCATCTTTTCCTGGAGCTTTTCTGTTCTTTAGTTTTGTTATGGCAGCACTGAGTTCTCTCATAGTAAGGGGTGACTTCATGCAGATATCTGGGTTTTGGTGCTTCAGTTTTTCTTTTACTTCCTTACGTACTTCTTGGATCCGTGCATGTGAAAGTGATGTGGTGCTTTCTTCCTTGTAGAAATCTGCCAGGATGTTTGCTGCCATCTTTCCTGTGTGGTATTTTTCATTTTCCTTGATGACAGTCTTACAGTAGCTGGTTGTTGTTTCTTCATTTAGCACTCTTGTCAGATTCCATAGCTTGCTTGAGTCCTTTTCCATGTTGAGACTGCTAGTCTTCTGGTGCCAGCTCCTTTGGATTTCAGCTTTCTTTTGTTCATTGAAAGCTTGTTTTATGCTGTTGTGCCTCTGTGTGTTCTCTAATGTGGGATTTTGCTCCATAGTTTCCCGTGCTTTATTTAATTCACTATGGAGTTTTCCCAGGTTGTCACTCCAGTATGGTTTGTAGTCTCGTCGTTTACCTCGTGGAATTGACTTCTTTGCTGCTTGGATGATTGCCTCACTGATGATGGAGATGTTTTTATTGATGTTATTTGAGTGGGTAATGTTCTGACAGAAATTGTCAGCTTGTTCTTTAAAAATCCCCAGTTTGCTTTTTTGAAATTCCAGCTAGGAGACATATTGATTTCTCCTGCACTTCTTATCTCAGATATCTGTAATGTGACTGGTACATGGTCGCTACCCCCAAGTTGAGTATTTACTGTTCTGGTGGTGAGTCGATGTATGTCATCTGTAGCCATAGCAAGATCTGGTGTGCTCGTTGTTTTCCATACTCTGGAATAGAAGGTGGGCTTATCCTCTGGTTGGTTTATTAGAATTAGTTTATTCTCTACCATCCAGTCTTCCACCTCTTCTCCTCTTGGATCTGTTGCGTTATAGTCCCAGCTGGGTGAGTGGCTATTGAAGTCACCCATAATGAGGTGTCTCGATGCTGCAAGCTTCACTTTGTGTAGCTCCAGAGTTGTGGTTGGAGGGCTGTAGCAGTTTGTGATCATTAAGTCTCCACTGGGCAGCAGTAGTTGGACTGTTATGTATTCAAGTTCGTCCTCACCAGATCTGTGTGTCTCTACTGCTGGGATTGAGGTTTTAATCAGTGTGAGGATTCCTCCCTTAGTTCTTTTTGCCCTGTCTTGGCGGAAGGATTGGTATCCACGTACAAAGAATCGTTGGGTATCTTTTAGGTGAGTTTCTTGGATGCAGATTATATCAATGTTATTTTCCCTGAGGAATTCTTGTAACTCCGGTTTCTTGTTCCTCACTCCTTCTGCATTCCATTGAGCCACTGTAAGATAGTGGGTTGGTTGGTCAGTTGCTCTACTTTGCCTTCCCCCGACCATTTGGTTGGCAAAGGCACCGGTTGCTTGGGTGGGCCCTTTCGAGGCTAGGGGCCCGGCTCCGCTCCTCCCCGGTTGTAGCTGATAGGAGCGACGCCATGACGTAAGTCGAGATTGTCGCATGACTCCATACCGCAAAAGCGTGTGTGTCCTAATTTTTCCCGGTGTCTGCGCCGTAGCTAACACACTCCGTCTTCGGCAGGCCGGGTTGTGTTTGTTGTTCAGGGTTGTCTCCCATAGCCTTTCCATCTCCCGGTGGTAGCTGCAAGGCAGCAGATTGGTTTGTTTACCGAGGTTTACCTTCCCCGTGGCTAGAGCTTATAGCGGCTCTTACTCGCTTGATGCACCCGTCGTAGGACATATGTGTCATTTCAGTGGGGGTATCAGTGCCACCTGTTACCCCTCCCCGTCCTGCTGGGAGGACATCGCCGTTTGGTCCGCGACTGCTTATTCGTCCAGCTATGCTGACTTAATTCGCAGCTGACACACCATATCTGGAGGTCGTTCCACTATCCGCCACCCGTGGACGCGCCTGGTTGGGGTCGGTCGCCCCTTTGCCAGGGGACAAGAGAGTGACATACGTTGCAAGCTAAAGAAAAGTCTGTAAAAATTAAAATTATTTCCATAGAAATTCAATGCTCATTGTAATTGTTAATTTTTTTCTCTTTTTTCATTTCACACTCTTCGATTTTCATCTATTTTTCACTGAGCTTTTATTTTAAATAATTTTTTATCACAAATGGCCCACAAACTTTACATTTTTTTTTTCTCGGGGTAGACTAAGTTGGACCACCCTGAGTTAGACTTTCACAAATGAGAGCTTGCACATGGGATAGAAGTATTGAAATGGTATGACAAGATCAGTAACATGAATCTGATGGAAAGAACCATCCATATACCAATGAAGCAAGCATTGGATGGGACACTCGTTGAGGAGACCAGTTGCAACCATAACATGGCAGTCCTTGTTCAGGAGTCCCCAGGGTATATGAAATAGAGGATGACCTGAAAATGCACACAGAGGAGGGTATTAAAGGCAGGAATTAAAGGAATAAACAAGACGTGGAAACACATTGAATGGATGGCACAAGAGAAGAAGGTTTGGTATGTGTGTGTTGAAGGCCTGTTTCCATCACAGGTAACTGAAGGGTAATGGACGAGTGAATGAGCATATGTACCAATTTTTTCTTTGCAGTGGAGGACTCCAGGTGAATGTGTCTGGGGAGAATCTTCACAATGTTCAGCATCCACAGATGATCATCTGGTTTAATGGACGAAATTATACTGGTGTAAGTACAGGGCATTTGCTTGCTGAATTTGGCAGATTTCATTATGTTTAGAGATAAATGTTTTAGTTGTAATATATTGCTGTGTTTCTACTTATATAAAGGTTTCCAATATCACATTTTGATGTGAATCTTATATAAATGTTTACACCTTCACATTCTGATTTGTATATTCTCAACTGTCTATGACATCGTATATCTTGTATGACACTGAAACATAAAGAACAACAAATACAACAACCAAAAAGGTACAGACTTTCATAAATGGGAGCTTGCATAGAATCTTCTTTCTTCTTTGATCCTTAGCCACCGACCGTCAAAGCAGTCAGTGGCCATTACGCCTGGTGGCGTCTTGTAGGGCAACAACAAATTGCATAGAATAGAAGGATTAAAATTGTGCGACGAGGTCACCAATGTGGAACTGATGACAAGTGCCAGTGGAATGAGATGAGAATTAGACAAGATGATGGATAGGGCACACATTGTGGAAACCTTTTTATAGCATTTTAAGGCAGTCTTTGTTCTGGAATCTCCAGGGTAAGAGATGTAGACCCCAAAAAACACACGGAGAAGAGAGCTGGGGACCAACATGAAAATGATATTGAAGACATAGAAATAATTTGAGCTGATGGCACGTGACAGGAGGATTCGGCATGTGTTTGTTGGAGGCCTATGCTCCTTGGGGAGCTAAAGGGTATTGATTGATTGAATTTATATTGTGAGGGTTATCACAGAAACATCCATTGGCTGTTTTTTGTGCAGTTCTGAAACTTACAAATGCCATTTATCTTTTGCCTTCATACAGCCTTGTAAGTTTGCAGCTTTTCGTACATCCAACATTACCTGTATCTCACCTATGATTAGCGAGCTTGAGCCGCAGTTTGATGGCCCCCGAGAGCTGGACTTTGGCTTTAAAATGGATGATGTCAAGCACTTGGAGCGGTTGGACAGTCTCGGCAAAATCAAGGTGTATCCAGACCCCATCCTGGATCCGTACAAGGATGGGGAGAAGGTTCATCAACAGCTCCACGAGATATTGTTCATTGATGTAAGACCTGTAGTATTGATGTTGAATGATTTGGGAATGGGTATAAAATGTAACAGTTAACGTAGTCCCATAGCAGGTGCTACCTTAGGGGTGGGAAGTGTTAGATATTTCACTATACTAGGTCCAACTTTTTTATAAGATGTGTGGTGACCAGTTATTCAGTTGAAAATCAAAAAGCTTTTCAGGAGAAGGAAAAGATTGAGAAGCAGAAGCGGGAGAGAGAGATTCAAGCTGAAGAGCGAGAACTGCAAGAAAAGAAGATGAGAGAAGAGAGGGAGTTAGAATTGCAAGAAAAAAAGATGAGAGAAGATAGAGAATTGCAAGAAAAGAAGTATAAACCAAAATGGCATTCACATAATCCCAGCACCACAGCTGACAAAGGGACAGCGTCCTCACGGGACGGTAGACATCTCCTAGAATGCCTTCCCTCCAAAAGTTTTATATCCTCTTCCGTTCTGGCCCAACTGACCAAACGGGTTTTAAATTAGTATCAGGGTCGACACTCTACAGCGTGACCAACTTAATATTTTATAATATTTATACTGTGACACTAACTAAAGAGCAGTCAGGTACCCATTTACAGGTAGGTAGACAAGTGTGACGCTACCAGGTTTCCATCCCAGAACCCAGTAACTCTGCAGCAAGAGAGAAGTGCTCTAACCACTTAGAATGAGATAAACAATTTGAAACAATCAAACTCCATAATTCTCGCCATTTGTACATCAGTCACATCTAAGGGATGCAACTGTGGTTGAAAGTTAGACATTAATTGTATGGTTTCCTTTGTATGTACTCTCCCGAAAATATTAACACTCTACGAAGAAAAGTCGGTGAATTCTGCAACACAAAGTGAATGACAGTGATATATGAATAAAATTTAAGTTTTTGATTGTAGAACCCAGTTTCATTACGGAAACGGATTTAACTCTATCATTTTGTTAATAATAACCTTAAAATGTAAGTTTTTTATTGCTTCTTCAAGACGAAATTTTAATTTAAAGTGTTGCAGACTTATAGTTGGAGCTACTCGCTGGAAATGAAACAGTTTATTGGAACATAGATACCATGATTTCCGATGATCCCAATGACGCAGTTGATTTCCCAACCGAGTTCCTTAACAAGCAGTGCCCATCAGGAGTGCCACAGCATTTGCTGAAATTAAAGGCTGCTGCATGTATCATGCTATTGCGAAATCTGAACGCAAAAAACGGACTATTGAATGGCATGCGTTTGGTCACAAAAGTCTTGCATCGGAATTCCATTGATGCAGAAATTATCACTGACAGTAGTAAGGGAGAACGACTCTTAATTCCTCGCATTGACCTAGAACTGAGCGAGCGAAGTTTGCCATTTAGGATGCGGCGTCGTCAGTTCCCAGTGATTTTAGCATTTGCAATGACGATCAATAAGGCGCAAGGACAATCTTTTGATCATATAGGAGTTTTCCTTCCTGAACTTGTTTTCGGACATGGCCAGTTGTCGCCCTCACCCGACGAACAAATCATGAAAACTTGAAAGTTTTTGTTAAAAACACGTTTTATCAGGGAACATTCTTTGAAACAAATCCACGCACTTTCACAAAAAATGTTGTCATCAAATAACTTTTATATTGAATTTAAAAATATTATAAAAGTATATTACAGTTTTTGATTTACTTCCGTCATTTTTGACGGGTTATTGCTAGTATTGCCCATCAAAATAAAGACAATTAACTGCCATTTTTTTCATAAACTGCTATGTCTTTTCATTACAGCTTAACATCTGCTCAACACATAATTTCAAAGCAGGCAGTAATTTTTGCTTGCATTTGTGGTGTCAATTTATTGGTTTTCATTTATTTTGTTTCTGGAAATAAGAAATGAAAAAAATATGTATTTGTCAAATGGCAGTTATTTCTCTTTGTTTTCACATTTGTTTCATGTATATCCAATGGCTACCCAAAGAGCAGCAGCTGGGAGACTTTTCAGGCCATAGATCGAGGATTCCTCAGCAAAAGAGAAGTTGGCAAGAAGATAAAAATGGCTGTATACTGCTCCACATATGTTCTAGTCTTGACCTATGGATGCGAGTCATGGGCAATGACTACAACCCACAAAAGCCAGCTCCAATCCTCAGAAATGTGGTATCTGAGGAAGGTGGTAAAGAAACATGGTCCACAACAAGCTGGTATGGCAAGGCCTCAAAACCCAGCCCTGCAGACCCAAGTAGAACAGTCCCACTAAATCACTAGCAAAGACAAGAATTTTTACGGCTGCAATTGATTTAAAAAATCTGAATTGATTAATCTAATTTATTTAATCAAAGATTAATCGAACAATTGGATAAATTATAAAAAAAACTTCTTTTTTTTTAAAATCCACTAAGGACTTTATTTATTTTACTTGTTAGTAGGCAACATCGTCCTGAAAATATAATGAAAAAACTGAAAAGTTACAACCAAATAATTTATTATTATTGACCATAATTGCCAAATTTCATATCAAAAACCTCTAACATAACAAATGCTCTCACATTTAAGCAAAAAACATTAACATTGCTAAAATTGGAATAGTCAATTAAAATTTGTTTTTATCATTTAATCAGTTTTTTAAAATTAAACTGATTAATCAATTAATTAATTGCTAAAGATTCCAGCCCTCGAATGTTTATTTTATTTATATAAAATCATAAATTGCTGTGCAATGGTGTGACATCTCAGACTATACTGTGCGTCATGGCTATAGAAAGGGAAGATCTACCATAAAACTTACATAGTTTTTTTATTTTCTTCTCACTTTTACGACCATTGCATTGACTGTCACTTACATTATTCAGGGTCACAACCTTGTTCCTCTGAAAAGCTACGATGTCCGAGTCTACATCGGTAAAGAAGAATGTGTGGTCATCTCTGTGATCAATCCAATTATCACATGTAAGCCGCCCACATCACAGCCTGCAGCTGTTTCTGACAGTGCTTTCCCTGAAGTGATTGTAAGTTGTACCTTGTTTTCACTATAAATTTTGTTGTAACCTTGACTGCAGTTGTTATTGCTTTCAGTATAGTTGCTGTCACTTTCATAGGAGTCTTTGTTACTTTTACTATAGTTTTTATCAATTTCATTATAGTTTTTATTCACTTTCACTATAGTTGCTGTTACTTTCTCTATAGTTGCTATTACTTTCACTGTAGTTGCTGTCATTTTCATAGGAGTCTTTATTACTTTTACTATAGTTTTTATCAATTTCATTATAGTTTTTATTCATTTTCACTATAGTTGCTATTACTTTCACTATAGTTGCTGTTACTTTCACTATAGTTGCTGTCACTTTCATGGGAGTTTTTGTTACTTTTGCTATAGTTTTTAATCTTCATTATACTTGTAACTGCTTTAACAGCATTTTTTAAAAATTACTTTCACTATAGTTTGCATCACTTTCACTGTAGTTTAATTTGCTTTAACATTTTTTATCACTTTCACTGTAGTTTTTATCACTGTCGCTGTAGGTTTTTATCACTTTCACTATAGTTTTTAACACTTTCTTTAGTGTTGCTATCACTTTCATTAGAGTTATTGTTGCTTTTACTATAGTTTTCATCAGTTTCATTATAGATTTTAATCACTTTCATTATGGTTTTTATTGCTTTAACAACATTTTTCTATCACACTCACTATAGTATGTATCACCTTCACCATAGTAGGTATCACTTTTACTATCATATGAATCACATTCACTAAAGATTTTACCCCCTTCACTGTAGTTTTTATCATGCAAGACCACGATTGTAGGTTATTGCTTTGCCTTCAATGCAGACTTTATTTATGTTTTTCAACTTGTCTGCTATGGTGTAGTGCAGCATTTGTGTACTGAGGTTCTGCGAATCATAGGGATTCTGCGAGTGATCGTAATTGAAAAGAAAAATAAATGGGTTTTATCAGTCTTGTATTTAAACTGTGTTTTAGGCTATATTTTTTATTCATATTGCTTTATATTTAGTAGCTTTACTACACAACATTTTCAATAAATGCTCATGTTGTAAATAACATTAATTAAAATTACTGTGAGCTAAAGATATAATAATTTTTATACGGAAGTTCCATGGGACCTGAACAGTTATTTCAAGAGTTCCATCTGGGTAAAAAGGTTGAAAAAGGCTGGTGTAGTGCATTTGGTTGTTGTTGAAGAGTCCTTGGTATTAGCTACACTCTAGATCTAGGTTTTTCCTGTGGCTTTTCCGCCATTCCGAAACATGTTGAGGTGAAGTCATGAGCTCCAGTTTCTCCAGCTTGGCTTGCATATAAAGGATCATCATATCTAGTCCCAAGCTACGAGAAAGCAGCGTATGGCATACTGTGCATTTCCCACTATCCTTGGGGGCTCTTCAGATATGCAGAGCTGAAATACTGTGCTCTGATTCTGGGCTGTCCCAAGGAAAGGTCACGTCATAAACTGAACCACTTCTCAGCTCCCCCTGCCTATCTTGGGTCCATAGTGCAATCCTCATGCATGCAGCAACTAGATAAACGCCAGAGTTACATCTGGGGCTCAAGTGATTGCAATGCTGGCTTCTCAACATGTTTCACCACATGGAAAAACCCCTGGAATTATATGGACGACTTAAAGAGTCAGTGAGGGTATGATTAGCCTCACAGACTAAAGTTCACTTCCACATCTGTATACTATAGCATTGTGCTTAGCTGGTGGTCATATAAGGATGACTCCAGATATGCCTTCATACATGCATTTGGTTGTTCAGATATTGAATATAATGCCCTTGGTTGTACAAATATGAAACAAAGAGCCTCTTTTTGCTGTTTTCATGAGTAGTTAAATATTTAAGAGTTTTAATGCAATATAAGTCAAGACAGCGCTAGAGGCCACAGAATGTGAAAAATACCACGGGACAGCTAATAATAGTAACGAGAATGTCAAGAGAAGAGGCCAATGCACAAAGGAAGCTTATTACTCTCTTCACAAAGAAGCCATCCACTTTCATCTGGCTTGTAATGACAAGAGGAAATCTGGACTATATCAAGACAACTGGAAAGATTGAAAAACAAAAGAGACAGAGGACAGCAAATAAAGAAGATACTTAACAGCTTGACATTGTGGCATGGGAAGAAGTCAACAACAGAATTGACAAACAGTACTGGGTACAGGAAGTTGTGACGGTACATGATCACCTATGCCAACAGGCATGGTGTGTGAAGAAGAAGAATGCATTATATACTTTTGTTTTCTATTTATTTTATTTTTAAAGAGATTCTGTTACTAAAAAATTGGTGTTATTATTTGTGGCTTATTTATTTATATTCCTTTTTACAACAGTATATTGTCATCGGTACGTTCATTTTTACAACAATATATTGTCATCAGTAAGCGCATTTTTACTTACAAAAGATTGTCATCATTAAGTTTATTTTTACAATATATTGTCATCAGTAAGTTCATTTTTATTACACACTTTTCTTTAACTTGCCTTGTTTGTCACTGTCATGTCACCTTCAAATCGATTTTTCAATCATCTCCAGATGAGCAAAAGCCCTGAAACTTGGCATAGTTGTGTAATCCCGATGAAAATACAATAATCAGTTATAAAAATAATAAAATTAAAATTAATGATCATTTTTTTTATATTTTATTGTATCAGCGCAGAAATGAGTGATAACTGCAAATAATCTAGGTGTATTCTTTCCAACAAGATTGTCTCTCTTGAGAGAAATGTTGAAACTTCACAAAGTGCGTGAACTTTCGGCAAATCACTAAAAAGAAGAAAATAAACAAATATTTTAAACACACGTTTTTAATGCACTAAAAAGCCAAAAATAATTTTTCAAGGAGTTTATAGCTTGCAGTTAAAAAATTTAACATCAAATTGACAGAAAGCGTGGGGTGCTTAAGCACTTTTCATATATTTTATCCACAAGTGTGTAATGAAGTATAAAGCAGAAGTTAATTTCATGCAGAATCAGCGCCCCACGCATTTTGTCAATTTGATGTTACATTTTTTTACTGCAAGCTATAAACTCCTTGAAAAATTATTTTTGGCTTTTTAGTGCATTAAAAGCGTGTGTTTAAAATATTTTTTATTACAATATGGTATCCCTTCTGTTTCAGGTGCACATTGGTGAAAACCTGACCTTTAGCCTGGGAGTTCTGCGTTATGAGAAACAAGAAGAGCTCTCCCAAGAAGCCATTATAGGCATTGCATCTGGTGTTGCCTTCTTTATCATTGTTACTTGCATTGTCTGTACTGTCTGCCTGATCAAGTTCCGACGTAATGATGATATGATGAAGAAGATGAGGAAGGAAATGGATCAGTTGGAGTCTCGAGTGGCAAATGAATGCAAAGAAGGTGATCATTATGTGGGTTTTGTTTGTGGCTTAAAACTATGTGGCTTTTAGTTGATGACTAACTTTTAATTTGTCTGTCTAACTGCAAGATGAACACAGAAATAAATAGTTAAGGAAACCCCGAGGCCTTTCAGTAGTAAATATATTCCATAGTTGTGTAAAGTGTCATGAAAAATGACCACAGCCAGTGAGGCACTTTTAAGTACAGGGTGCTTAGTTGGATGTGTATCCTCTTTATTCACTTCCTTAACATGGCAGTGGTGCCTTTTGGATGGTCCCTGGATGAATTCCCCAGTGATCCCATCACTTCTTTTACTTTTCATTTGTCTAGTTGTTATGGGCTTTCAGGCTTCAATAATTGGGCTGATATTACATTTCAATTCCTGTATTCTATATTCATCCCTTCTGCCATCACGAAGTATCTTCTTGCTGTAACTTCAGGTTTATTTACGTAATTGTTATAATGTTCATTTCAGTGTTTCTACAATAAACTGTGCATTCGTATTATCTGACAGTGTTCATTTATTATTATTATTATTATTATCAGCCTGTATTTAAAGTGTTATGTTTTGAACTAACCTTGAAGGTTAACGGTTAACAGTTTATGGAACGTAATTGAACGTGTAGAACACTTCAGGAAAACAAGTCGCGTTTCGACGACTAAATATATTTAATACCATTCATCAGTTTCATCATGAATAAACAACACGAATGTTTCACGTTACAGAACACTTGATAAAGTACAGTATTATAGCCCATAGTCAATCAGACATTACACGTCGGTTACTTTCCATTTTCTTTAACGATCCATGTCTTGTAGCCAAATACTTAGAAACATTATTATTTATACGGAATTAATCCTTCCATTAGTAGTTCTCATAGGGTCGCTGCCCCATATATATATATATATATTTCACAAGAACTTTGACATATTCTTACTTTAATTTGGCATACACAGGCAGGCTCTATCAGCCTTTCATATTATAACTGCTCGTCTTTTCGCGACTTACGTTTTTCTATTATTGCGGTTAAGAATACCGTCTTCCATAAAACCTGGACTCACTGGTCCTTATACATTATCCTTTATATAAATCCAGGACTCACTGGTCCTTATACATTATCATTTAATAAGCTATTGATAGCCCGAACACAGATGGTTATCCATATACGTTAGTGGTCATGCCACATATTCTAAAAACACAGCCATAGGCTCCAAGGCCACACACAAGACTCTCGTAACTATGTCTAACGCGTCATGCATCCAAACACGCGATCTATTTCATTTATTTATTCAGCCGAGGTGTCACATGGTGCAACCATCCAAATCGAGCTCAAACCCAGATGCCTTCAAACCATGCAACAATCCTCAACACTAGTGTCCTCCTATCTGTCTTACGAGTGCCTACTGTTTCCCTATATTCATTTATTTAAAATTACTTTGGTTTGGTTTGGTTTTTTTAAGGACCATCTTCATTGCACATGGACAACTCCATCAGGGCTTCAACCTCCTCCCTTAGATCACACAAGGAGGATCTCAGCACAGTACATGAACTCCGTAGCACCAGCAAAAATACCAGTGTGTGTATATAGAAATCACACATTCTATAAATATTTTTGTGGTGGGCAGGTTTCCTAATTTTTTAATTTTGCCAAGGCAATGGCCTTAGGGCCTACTCTTTACGATTTCCAACTGCCGAGGGAATTTTAACATGCGCAGCTTGCACACGGGACCTCCTATTTTTTTCGCCCTTATCCGAGAAGGCTAGTCCTCCGATCTCACTACCCAGGAGATAAGTATGACTTCATTAGGACCCACTGATTCTGAACAAAGAAATTTCCATTAGTTATATTCCCTGTACTGGGAGCTAACATGGTACCTTAAGAATTAGAAGCGGACGTTATACCTCTTAACCACTCTGACCCCATAAATTACTTTAACCTTTGCATGTCACTTATCATCAGTTTTCTCTCTTTTCATTCTCCTTCTTTGCTTGTGAAGGGTCTGCTGTAATTGGTCTCTTGTAGGAGGCCTGTGCCAAAACATTTCATGTGCTCTTCAGGTAGTAATTTCTATAGCAGTTTGTTTGACATTATGCCAGCCCAAGAACAGCTGAACATTATCCACCAATCTTATGTCTTGTCTAAGGGAGCAGATGTCCTGCTCTTTCTTTGTCTCAACAGACATCTCCATGAATGGCACAGAGCATCTGTCAGCATAGTTGTTCTAGAAATTCTGACATGTTCTAGGTAGAGCCCCATATATTGTGTTTGTTGCTAAACCTTATTCAGACTCATGCAGTTCTCAAAGGGGGGTCTCTTATGGGACAAAGAAGGAAATGAACTACTGTTGTGGTGGCTCCATAGGGAGTCAAATTAGAAAATGATTGAAGCCTTATTCCAGTTTTTACCAGATTTTCTAATTAATATTCTGTCATAGCTCATTTGTGTGTGTCAGGTATTCATTCCTCCTGTAGTTTTGCAAATTTTAACATTTTTTTTTCTCCCCCTTGATTACTCAGCTTTTGCCGAGCTGCAGACAGATATGAGTGAATTGACCAGTGACCTGTCAGGAGGCAGCTCAATCCCATTCTGGGATTATCGCACGTACTGTATGAGAGTGCTCTTTCCACCGGAATGCAATGATCATCCAGTGATCAGAGAACTAGAGGTGAGTTAGATAAGTTCAGCTTCTAGCTTACATGCTAACAGAGTCATTTCTGAACTATTCATCCTTGGCCCAGTACAACCTTTCCTCTTAGCCATTGACAGATCATTCATTCATTATGTGGAACACAGGGCTTTAATCTCTTGTCATGTGATATTCATTAGGCTATAGTTCTTTCCATGTCGGACCTATCCTTTTTAAGTTAGCTTCCAGTTCTCTTCTTAGTGAATTTTTAGATCTACCTCTGTTTGTTTTACCCTGTGAATTCCAGAATGCAGACTTGCCTTGTCATGCTACCAGCTGGTGACTTCAGGGTGTGTCCTATCCAGTACCAATTTCTGTTCTTATTCTGCCAGCTTTTAAGAACGTACGGAAATGGCACGCATTGCACTGTGAAAGCTAAAATCAACACCCATTAAAAGAGCATGCAGGACTTTCAATTTGTTCATGTTGCATTGACCATTGTTCATAAGTAATATAAATCTGACTACAAAGATGCAATAATGTTGATATGGAATAGAAAGCAATGAAATGGCTACAGGGGAATTAATGCTGTCATTAGGACATGCAGTAGAAAGAGCACAACACAATTGTTTTCCATTATGTTTTGACGGGTTGCTTGCTTGTTATGTTATAAAACCTATAATTTACTTTCATGGACCTTGTATGATCATAAATATGCTATAAACCATATTAGATTCATGTATAAACCTTATAAGATCACAAATCAATGCTTGCTAGAATTTATATCATAATCCTTACTGTTGAATCTTATTAATCACAACCGTTAACCATAAAACTTAATGCTCAAGACCACTATTTTTATATCTGTCTACAGCTTGATTACCGCCACAGAGAAGAGACAGAACGTGGGTTAAAGTTATTCTTCAACCTCATTAGAAACAAAACGTTCCTGCTCATCTTTATTCGAACGTTGGAAGCAAACAAAGATTTCAGTATGAAGGAGAGGGTGAATGTTGCCTCCTTGATTTCTGTCAGCCTGCAGACGCAGATGGAGTACGCTACAGAGTGAGCTGAAATTATTATTTTATTGTATTTTTTGTTTTTTGGATAATTTCAAATATGAGAATCATTGACTTTTCCATCCATTATGAGGTATCTTAAAACATGGATGCTGCTTAATTTGTTAGCAGCAAGTCAGCAGACTGGTGAATAGCAAAAACAACCAAAAAAGACTGCAGATTTTCATGAATGGGTGCTTGTGTAGAATAGAAGGTATGAAGTGGTACATAGGGATCACCAATGTGGAAGTCATGACAACAACCAGACAAGTGCAAGTGCAACAAGAGATTGTTATTATCAGAATCAACCTCATTGCACTCTGGACAAACCCATAGGTGATCAGTCTCCCTCAGCAAATGTCGAAGGGTATGAATGATAATCATTTCTGTTGTGCGCTGATTGTATATATGCCAGATCGATCATCTCAAAGTGCATTCCTGCAAACAAGAGATGAGAAGAAGATGCTGGCAATGGATAGAACACACATTGAGGAAACCTGTTGATAGCTTTACAAGGCAGTCCTTATTCTAGAATCCCCAGGTGTAAGACAGGTAGATGGAGACTGAAAAACACATGGAGAAGAGAACTGGAGACAGAAATGTAAAGGATGTGAAAAACCTTGAACAGATGGCATGTGCCACAAGAGTACTTGGCCATAGGTTTGTTGAAGGCCTATGCTTCTTGGGCAGCTGAAGGGTGGTGATGATGGAGTCAGCAGATAACCTACATGAGGCATGAAACACTTGATGATGATGATGGAGTCAGCAGATAACCTACATGAGGCATGAAACACTTGATGATGATGATGGAGTCAGCAGATAACCTACATGAGGCATGAAACACTTGATGATGATGATGGAGTCAGCAGATAACCTACATGAGGCATGAAACACTTGATGATGATGAAGGTGGTTGAAGTAACAAGAAGAGACATGGTACGCAACCAGACGATACGTCAAGGCCTTAAATCCCACCCCCTGCAGACCCAAGTAGAACAGTACCAACTAAGATGGTTTGGCCATGTCTGCAGAATGGGAGAAGACCGGCTACCACGACAAGCATGGGAAACAAAGAGCCAAGGATCCAGACCCCCAGGACGACCCAGAGTCCGCTGGGAGGACAACATTAGACAATCTTTGAAGGACCGAGGACTAGAATGGAACCAGGCCAGGAGGAAGACAGCCGATAGGATGGTCTGGCGCTCTCTCTTCCAAACCTCTACACCTCACGGTAGAAGGGGAACGACTAAGTAAGTAAGAGGCATGAAACACTTGATGATGATGGAGTCAGCAGATAGCCTACATGAGGCATGAAACACTTGATGATGATGATGGAGTCAGCAGATAACCTACATGAGGCATGAAACACTTGATGATGATGATGGAGTCAGCAGATAACCTACATGAGGCATGAAACACTTGATGATGATGATGGAGTCAGCAGATAACCTACATGAGGCATGAAACACTTGATGATGATGATGATGGAGTCAGCAGATAGCCTACATGAGGCATGAAACACTTGATGATGATGATGGAGTCAGCAGATAACCTACATGAGGCATGAAACACTTGATGATGATGATGATGATGGAGTCAGCAGATAACCTACATGAGGCATGAAACACTTGAGGGAGAAATAATTAAAATAAATCCTCAGCCCCCAACTACATCACAATCACACATTCAGAGGTGTTAAAGAATACTGTATCGCAGAATACTGTATCACTGTGTGAATGAAAATGATGTTAAATGTTACATTAAATTTAATTGGACAAATATAGCAACATACATTATTTAACTTAATGATAAGAAAATGAGAGGGACTGGAGCAAGTTGATGATGAATCACTTAACAACAAAAAATTGGTAATGTGTCTGTCCAAGGATTAAAAAAAACAAAGAATATGCCTACTTTAGAGCCACATGGTCTTTGACAAGTACACATGAATAAAAAAGAAGAGAAAGAAAGTAAGAACTATTTAAAAACAAATAAATGATATGACCTATAAATAGAAATAACCTGTGTTGCTGTCAGCAGAACCAGTGTGGACCACTTTGGCGTGTCAACCACAGTGATGTCCCTACGTTCCTTAAGAAGAGCAAAATGGATATTCTATCTAATGACGTTTTAAAACTTCTGATTTGTCAACTGCAATAATGTCCCCATGCACCTTAAGAAGAGAAAAAAGAGATATTTTGTTCACTGACATTTTTAAAACTTCTGATTTTGTGTCTTGTTTTAATTGAAAGTGTTATTTCCTTTTTCCTCCCCAGAATTTTAAAGACCCTGCTGGCAGAACTCATAGAGAAAACAATAGAAAATCCAAAAGTTCATCCAAAGATTTTATTGAGAAGGTAAATAATAGAGGCCATCAAAGCAGATATCGACACGGCTACAGAGATGTTATATAAATTACTTGGTAAAGTCTGGGAAAAGGAAGAGATACCAGCAGAATGGAAGGAAGGATATCTGGTTAAGTTGCCTAAGAAGGGAAATTTACAAGAGTGCACAAATTATAGAGGAATAATGTTACTATCAGTGCCAGGAAAAGTATTAAACAGGATTATCCTTGAGAGATTAAAAGAGTCCATAGACAAGAAACTGAGAGATGAACAAGCAGGTTTTCGACAAAACAGATCATGTACAGACCGGATAGCCACTTTGAGAATAATAGTTGAACAAAGTCTGGAATGGAATTCACCACTATACATCGGATTTGTGGACTACGAAAAGGCATTTGACAGTGTAGACAGAGAATCACTTTGGAAATTGATGAGGCATTATGGAGTTCCCCTGAAGATCATTAATTTAATAAAGAAAACATATGAAGACATGACATGCAGAGTTCTTCACGAAGGACAGCTTACAGAACCGTTTGGGATAAGAACAGGAGTGCGACAGGGATGCCTCTTGTCTCCATTTCTTTTCTTGCTGGCAATAGATTGGGTTATGAGATCATCGACAACACACAACAGAAATGGAATCCAGTGGACTCTGACTAAGCAGTTGGATGATCTGGATTTTGCTGATGACTTGGCTCTTCTGTCCCATAACCGTAATCAGATGCAGGACAAATTGAAAACACTCGATGAGAGGTCACAGCAATTGGGTCTGAAAATACACAGGGAAAAGACAAAAATAATGAGAATAAATGCAGGTAATGATAACAGGGTTGAACTTGAAGAAACACCAATTCAAGATGTAGAATCATACACATATCTTGGCAGTAATATAGACAAAGTTGGAGGGACAGACAGCGATATCAAAATAAGAATACAAAAGGCAAGAGGAGCTTTCATTGCATTGGGAAATATATGGAGATCAAGAGAAATCGGATCCAACACGAAAATAAGAATCTTCAACTCAAATGTGAAGTCAGTCCTATTGTATGGCTCGGAGACATGGAGAACAACAAAGACAACAACCAAAAAGCTACAGACTTCATAAATGGGTGCTTGCGTAGAATAGAGGGATTAAAATGGTATGACAAGGTTACCAACGTGGAACTGATGACAAGAACTAGACAAGTGCCAGTGGAACAAGAGATGAGAAGAAGACGATGGCGATGGATAGGACACACACTGAGGAAACCTGTTGATAGCATTACAAGGCAGTCCTTGTTCTGGAACCCCCAGGGCAAGAGAGGCAGAGGAAGACCAAGAAGTACATGGAGAAGAGAGTTGGAAACAGAGGTGAAAATGATGAGGAGAACATGGAAAGAACTTGAGATGATGGCACGGGACAGGAGGACTTGGCATGTGTTTGTTGAAGGCCTATGCTCCTTTGGGAGTGGAGGGTTATGAAATGAAAAAAATGAAATAGTAGTTTAATATCTAAAGCAGATTATAACCAGGTTTTCTTCATTCATTCATTGCCTGTCAGCTCCCCAAGGAGCATAGGACTTAAAGAAATTTGATCCAAATCCTCCTGTAGAGTGACATCCCCTGAGGATCATTTCATGCCTTCTTTATCCCTTTCATTTTTATCTCCAGTTATGTCACATGTTTTTTGGTCTCCCGCTGCGTCTCTTACCCTGTGGATTCTAGAACAAAAACTTCCTTTTAATGGCAGTTGTCCTCAGTTGCCAGCATCATCATCTTATCACTCAGCCAAGACTTACTTTGTTTTAAACAGTTCATTCAAGCAGGAAGTGCTTCAAAAATTATTTTAAAGGATTACCATCTTGATTCTTCTTTAATCCATAGCTGCCAACCGTCAAAGCAGTCAGTGGCCATCACGCCTGGTGGCGTCTTGTAGGGCAGAAACAAATTGATTTCACTTTGCTCGATCGGCGGCCATCCTTCGTACAGTGCCCCAACTCTGGTTCATTCTTTGCATCTCGGCTTCCACAGTTCTCCGCCAAGTTGTTTTTAGTCGGCCTCTCTTTCGCTTTCCCTTGGGGGTCCATAGCATAGCTGTTCTTGTGATGGTATCAGGGTCCCTTCTGAGGACATGGCCAACCCAACTCTAGCGTCTGCCAGCTATGATGGTTTGCATGTCCTCCTGGTTACTCCGAATAAGTAGTTCTTGGTTGCTGATGGTGTGTGGCCAAAGGATTCTGAGAATTTTCCTTAGGCAGATTGTGTGGAAGGACAGTTTTGACATTTCCTTCTCTGTTACTCTCCAGCATTCCGCACCATAGAGAAGCACAGAAAGTACACAGCTCTCATACAGTCTTAATTTGGTGTTTGTGCTGTATTGGGAAGACTTCCAAATGTTGTTGAGACTAGTAAAGGTTGTTCTCGCTTTATTCATTCTGTTGTTAATGTCCTTGCTTGTTCTGCCATCAGGTGTTACTGTGCATCCTAGGTAAGTAAATGTGTCTGTTCTAACTTCTGGTTCCTTACTGTTATTGGCTCAGGATTGCCCACATTTAGTGTCATGACCTCTGTCTTCTTCAGATTGATGTTCAGGCCAACGTGCTGGCCATACTTATTCAGTCTATCGGTTTTTTCTTGGATGTGTTGATGTGAATGCGCGAGTAGTGCAATGTCATCTGCATATTTCAGGTCTTCCAATGTAGAAAACATTGTCCATCTAATTCCTCTTCGACTGCCCTCTGTTGTCTGGCGCATCACCCAATCTATGGCTGTCAAAAATAATGTTGTTGATAAGGGGCATCCATGTCGTACTCCTGTTTTCACTTCGAAAGTTACATTACTCAATCCAACACTGCACGTAAAGTTAGAATAGAGGTTTTTTATGATGGAAACAATGCAGCTGGGAATTCCATAAGCCCTCCGTATTTTCTATAGACTGTCCTTGTGTATGCTGTCGAAAGCTGTTTCGAAATCAACTGTGAGAAGTTAATGTGATTGAATTTACAACAGGCCCCAAGTTTCGGTTCCTAGCATTTTTTTTACGTTTTTAAGGAAGATTACGGTGGGATTTTTTATCTTATTCGTTTTTTTTATTTCTCTTTGTATAATAATAGAGTTTGGACTTTTTGTGTAGATTAAGAATTACGGTTTCTAGCAAAGATGGTAGTTTTAACTTTTAGACTGGCACCAGCGCGCTGTTTCATTGAGATAATTCGTTCATGGAAGATTTTCCAGTGTAACATAATGGCAGAGCATTTTCGGTTCTTCTCAGTGAGCGCGCTATAATTTTTAGTAAGGGTGAAATCAGATGGGGGTAGAGGGGGAGTTTTAAGCGCGTGGAAACAGGTCAGTAACGGAAATTTTCCGCTTGACCGTAAGTTCTAAATTTAGAAATGACCGTGGGCGATTCCTGGCACGTTGGTTGGTTCATAGATCGACCCGCTTAAGAACAAAGCCTAGCTATGACTCACGCGTAGCGTGGTCTGGGGTAATAAATAAGCGGGATTCCCTGGCAGAAGTGGGAGAATTTTTGAACTTCTACGCCTTGGGAAGGAACTGCCACAGAGCCGACTGCTCTTTCGAGAGAAATTCGTGCTGCAGATATTTTCCAGGCGTGGCAGCGAGGGCTACAGTAGTCCTACAGCTGGCTAGAAGTTCGCCGGTCTTCTCAGGAGAAGAAGAGTCGGCAGAGCCAGAAAAGAAAGTGGAGTGGTGACAAGGTGGTCACTGGTGCAAAAGTTTTGTACCCAAGAGAGAGCAGGGAGCTGGAAGCACAGACTTCTTCAGCAAGAACAGATGTTCTTACCAAAATTCGGAGCTAGTTACGCTCATGTTAAACACACACTGATCATAGGCGCAGGGCCTAAAAAGTGTCGTGAATTTCGGGCATAATAATCCCGACAGCCTTGAGCCCACGAGCAGGGTATCCGGGCTACTGCAAAGTAATAATTCGTCTATTTGGAAGCAGCAATAGACCACGTCCCGAGTTTAATTTACCAAGCAAGTCAGCAGCTACAACAGGCGGAGAAGAGGGGAAAGGGTTAACATCCCTCTTTACTGCACGAGATAGATAGAGAGAAGGAGAGTAGTGGAGGAGTCGTTTCTGTAGGAACTAGGAGTGTCAGACAGACACTGAACATAACATTAGAACTCAGCAAGTCATCTGTAAGTTGTGTCGGAGATGATAAAAGGGTTCTGGTCGTGGAGTCAGAGAATATTTTTGTGATAGTCAGAGAATATTTAGCCTATAGTGGAGCAGCGGTGTAGGCGCGTCATTTGTGTAGAACCACGTCTGCAGACAGACGGACAGTAGGAGAGTTAGGCGTGTTTACATGATATCAGGTTGATTAGGAGAAAGACGGATCTGGTGTTCGAGATCCTCCTTCACATGTTGTTGTATTACTTACCTTTCTTCCTTACAGGTTGAGGGGAGGGCGACTGTGGGGTTACCTTACCTAATCACTTGAAATTAATTGTTATGTTCTTTCCAGGTGTGTGAACACTCATGTTTATTCTATTTTGTAGTATGTTATATGAATTTTTTTTTTGTGGTGTAAATAAAATCCATTGTAAATTTTCCGGCTGGATCAGTCACTTACTTCAACCTATATGTTGTCTGTAAGTGGTGTCTGTGGTGTTAAGTAATTAAACCTTATCCCAGTCTTGGTAGCTAGAGGTAGTGAGGTTATCGCAAAACGTTACGTCACTTAGTGGCAAGGGAGAGTCAATTTCGGTTCTCGACCCTTGACGCCAATAGCCTCATCTCCCACAGTCACTGTTATTTTCTTCTGAAATCTATCTTCTTAGTCTTTCTTTCCACTAGGGTCTAGTCTATTTAGGTAGACAGCCTCTAGTCTTAAATCCACTTCGTGACAAAGTGGGTGCTATCGTCCGGTGAATCATCTTTGTTACGTTCAATTCTGTGATCTTGACAAGTGGCGGCGTTCGTCCGGTAGATCATCTTTGTTGGGATCAATTCTGTGATCGTGTCAAGATTCATAGATTGTTTCTATAGGAAGTTCTGGGAAATAGATTCTTTATATATCCCCTAGACTAGAGCTATATATAAACTGATCCAGCTAATAGTTTTTTTTTTCCACAGGAAGTTTCTCCACAGGGTGCAGTCAGATTGTAGCTGTAGTTAGTTGATGACTAGAGGTAACTGATGGCTAACTGAATTTTTCTTAACAGGAAGGTAAATTCGGGTTTTTAGGTAGCTGCTTAATGAAAATTTTTTCAGGTAGTTCTTCAGATTGGTGCTAGTCTGAGTTTGGGTTTTGGGACATTGGTTACACAGGGAGTAGTGCCCAGAAGGTAACAGTAAATTTTTCGTGTTCCTTTTTTGTCATTTCCCCTCGTTGTGAGTTACTGCTGATTTGTCAGGTAAGATGGCTGAATTGGTCAAGCTACTTACTGCATGGAAGGACGCAGCTAAAAGCATGGGGAT
Source organism: Oreohelix idahoensis (assembly GCA_024509875.1). Taxonomy (NCBI): domain Eukaryota; kingdom Metazoa; phylum Mollusca; class Gastropoda; order Stylommatophora; family Oreohelicidae; genus Oreohelix; species Oreohelix idahoensis. The sequence continues at coordinate 153,170 of JAMPIV010007116.1, forward strand.
GAATGAGGCCGAGACTAGGGCTTACATTATGAGGGAACAGGACCGACTGGCAGAGATGGACCTGCGTAAATTGGAAGCGGAGAAAGAAGAGAGGGCCCGACTGGCAGAGATGGACCTGCGTAAATTGGAAGCGGAGAAAGAAGAGAAGGCCCGACAGGCAGAGGAGAGAAAGGCAGAAAGGGAGGCGAAGGAAAGGGCCACAGAAGCAGAGAGACAGCATGAACTTGCCCTGCGTTCACTGGAACTGCAGTACCGATCTTCGGAAGGCAGTTCGGCTAACGGAGATTCTCCCGGAGCAGGGGCGACAGACACCTCAGGAAACGGAGGGCCCCGGATGGCAGCCATGAATTTTCCAATGGACTCTTTCCCTAACGGGAATGAGAAAATTGACATATTCCTGGAAAAATTTGAACGAATGGCAAAAGCGTATGGGTTGGATGAGAGTTTGTGGTGCCTCAAATTATCTCAGTCGTTGAAAAACCAGGCCTACGACATCTATAGTAAGATGCTCAGTGATGAACAAAATAACTTTGAGGCCCTTCGTAACGCACTGTTACAACGCTTTCAGTGGACTCCCCGTAAGTGCCAAGCTATGTTCAGGGAGAGCAGGCCGGAGAAAGGAGAAAGTTTTCCCCATTTCGCAGAAAGGCTGAAGAATTATCTCACTCGTTGGAGAGAATTGTCGGGTCTAGCAAAAACTTTTGAAGGACTCGAAGAGCTTGTCATGTGCGAACAAGTGAAAGCAAACATGTCTCCTGACTTGAGGAGGTATCTGGCGGAGCAGGGCGCCCAGCAACTGGACCAGATCATTCTTTTTGCTGAAAGGTTCCAGACGGCACAGGCCGAAGTACTGGGCCAGAAACGAAAACACCCAGACCTGCCAGCACTGGACCAAGGAGCATCGGCATCGCAGTCGTTTTCGTCTTCTGCTCATCAGCAGCAGGGGCCGTCTCGCAAGGAGCCCCATCCCATTCATAACCTGCGGCCCCAACCGCATAACAGAGCACAGGCGACAACGTCTCATGAACCTGCTAGAAACAGGGGAGAAAATGACAGGTACTGTCGCAATTGCCGTACCACCTCTCACTGGACTTCTCGGTGGGTAAACAAACCACCCACTCACCATACAGCGTGTTTAAGGGCGGTGAGAGTGAAAAAAGGGAACAATTGGGAACCTTTCAAATCAGAGAAGTGTTTCTCTAACAGTGGACCAGCAGTAGTGAATGGGACTGCTACCACTTGTTTATTTGACAGCGGGCTTACTTACCCGAGTATAGTCGCCCGACATTTGGTACAACCAGGCCAAATGACTAAGGAAAAGGTTGATATTGGTGGAGTTTTGAGGGGAGGGACCTCACAGCATCTGCAGATAGCCAATATTAAGGTGGAGAGCAGGTTTGTGCGTGGCACAATCAAAGCTGCTGTAATGGAACAGCCAGCTTATGACTTCATCTTGGGGGCCCCATATATAGTTTTGGGAAACCCCCCAGTCCCGATCCTTGCTGGTGCAAGGGGGCCTACTACAGGCCAGAGAAGTGAAAAGGGAATGTCCCGGATTCACGGAGCCCCACGAGAGCTCAACCAGCCACGCCTTGAGATGGAGAGGTTAAATACCTCCAAGGTTAGTGGAATGGTTTTTGCAGAGGCGTATCCCTCTGACAGCCCTGTTAAGCCGAAGGGCCAAACAGCGGCGACGCCTTTGATTTTGGAAATACCTTCGTTGTCGTCGGGAATTAGGCCCCCGATGGTATTACCTCCTGAGAGCGAGGAACATACTGACAAGAGTGGTAGAACGTATGTACACGACCAGCGCAATCTTCATAGGGCAGAAGACAGCGAATCGAGCGAACATATGTTTCCAACCAGCCCTGGAGCCCCATCCGACCAGCACTTTACTCAGACGGAGGAGGACAGTGATCTGAGAAACCGTTTGCCTATAAACGGAGATGGGCCCCATCCCGCTGCTAGCTCGCTAACAGAAAGCGGCTCTTGCAAAGAGGCAAGAAGCAAAAACGTACCACCAAATGCGTTCTGCTTAGTAGGGGAAACGGATGTCGCTGAGGTCAGGCGCAACCCAGTGAGAACCCCTGGTGGGAGAGTAGAGAAAGGAGCAATCTCTACGCAACCTCTAGGCAAACCAGAGGGGAGTGAAGCGATCGGAGAATTTATGCTGGAAGCACCAGATAGTTCGCACCTTCATCGCCATATACCTGCGGTCTCAAACCCGCCGAGATGCAGCAAGGTAGTCGCCATCGTCAGGCAGCCACAAAGCCAGTTGGTCAGGGCAGCCGACCAAGACAGTTTTTTTTTTTACGGACATAGCCAAGGAAGGTTCAGACCCACCATTGGATGGCACAGGTCCGAAGAAAGATCAACTCTTCCACCGGAGCATGGGAGTTGGTAGAAGAAGAAGAAGGAGGAAACGTAGAAGAAGAAAGTCGCAGGACAACCATGGGAGTTGTAGTCGCCAGGCGGAAATAACCAGTCGTGACCATGAGACTTCAGGACTGACAGTCAGATCTGTAGACTTGTATACGGGCCAGTCTGGAAATACAAGATCACATTAAATTAGATCGTGTACCACGAACTTGAAGAGGGGGGTAATGTGAGAAGTTAATGTGATTGAATTTACAACAGGCCCCAAGTTTCGGTTCCTAGCATTTTTTTTACGTTTTTAAGGAAGATTACGGTGGGATTTTTTATCTTATTCGTTTTTTTTATTTCTCTTTGTATAATAATAGAGTTTGGACTTTTTGTGTAGATTAAGAATTACGGTTTCTAGCAAAGATGGTAGTTTTAACTTTTAGACTGGCACCAGCGCGCTGTTTCATTGAGATAATTCGTTCATGGAAGATTTTCCAGTGTAACATAATGGCAGAGCATTTTCGGTTCTTCTCAGTGAGCGCGCTATAATTTTTAGTAAGGGTGAAATCAGATGGGGGTAGAGGGGGAGTTTTAAGCGCGTGGAAACAGGTCAGTAACGGAAATTTTCCGCTTGACCGTAAGTTCTAAATTTAGAAATGACCGTGGGCGATTCCTGGCACGTTGGTTGGTTCATAGATCGACCCGCTTAAGAACAAAGCCTAGCTATGACTCACGCGTAGCGTGGTCTGGGGTAATAAATAAGCGGGATTCCCTGGCAGAAGTGGGAGAAAAGTTTTTGAACTTCTACGCCTTGGGAAGGAACTGCCACAGAGACGACTGCTCTTTCGAGAGAAATTCGTGCTGCAGATATTTTCCAGGCGTGGCAGCGAGGGCTACAGTAGTCCTACAGCTGGCTAGAAGTTCGCCGGTCTTCTCAGGAGAAGAAGAGTCGGCAGAGCCAGAAAAGAAAGTGGAGTGGTGACAAGGTGGTCACTGGTGCAAAAGTTTTGTACCCAAGAGAGAGCAGGGAGCTGGAAGCACAGACTTCTTCAGCAAGAACAGATGTTCTTACCAAAATTCGGAGCTAGTTACGCTCATGTTAAACACACACTGATCATAGGCGCAGGGCCTAAAAAAGTGTCGTGAATTTCGGGCATAATAATCCCGACAGCCTTGAGCCCACGAGCAGGGTATCCGGGCTACTGCAAAGTAATAATTCGTCTATTTGGAAGCAGCAATAGACCACGTCCCGAGTTTAATTTACCAAGCAAGTCAGCAGCTACAACAGGCGGAGAAGAGGGGAAAGGGTTAACATCCCTCTTTACTGCACGAGATAGATAGAGAGAAGGAGAGTAGTGGAGGAGTCGTTTCTGTAGGAACTAGGAGTGTCAGACAGACACTGAACATAACAGTAGAACTCAGCAAGTCATCTGTAAGTTGTGTCGGAGATGATAAAAGGGTTCTGGTCGTGGACTTTGTGAGAGTCAGAGAATATTTAGCCTATAGTGGAGCAGCGGTGTAGGCGCGTCATTTGTGTAGAACCACGTCTGCAGACAGACGGACAGTAGGAGTTAGGGCGTGTTTACATGATATCAGGTTGATTAGGAGAAAGACGGATCTGGTGTTCGAGATCCTCCTTCACATGTTGTTGTATTACTTACCTTTCTTCCTTACAGGTTGAGGGGAGGGCGACTGTGGGGTTACCTTACCTAATCACTTGAAATTAATTGTTATGTTCTTTCCAGGTGTGTGAACACTCATGTTTATTCTATTTTGTAGTATGTTATATGAATTTTCTGTGGTGTAAATAAAATCCATTGTAAATTTTCCGGCTGGATCAGTCACTTACTTCAACCTATATGTTGTCTGTAAGTGGTGTCTGTGGTGTTAAGTAATTAAACCTTATCCCAGTCTTGGTAGCTAGAGGTAGTGAGGTTATCGCAAAACGTTACGTCACTTAGTGGCAAGGGAGAGTCAATTTCGGTTCTCGACCCTTGACGCCAATAGCCTCATCTCCCACAGTCACTGTTATTTTCTTCTGAAATCTATCTTCTTAGTCTTTCTTTCCACTAGGGTCTAGTCTATTTAGGTAGACAGCCTCTAGTCTTAAATCCACTTCGTGACATCAACAAAGTTAGTGTATAGCTGTCTCTGCCATTCTGAGCACTGCTCTATAATGTTCCTGAGGGTGAATATATGATCTGCACATCTTCTGTTCTTTCTAAAACCCGCTTGTTCTTTCCTCAGTTTATGGTCAACTGCTTTTGAAATTCTCTGGATGATTATCCTGCCTAGTATTTTGCTGGGAACTGAAAGGAGAGTAATTCCTCTCCAGTTGTTGCAGTCTGCAAGGTCGCCCTTCTTGGACAATTTGACAATTATTCCTTTACTCCACTCTGTTGGTGTTGTCTCAGTTTCCCAGACTTGTGCAAATAGTGGTTCTAATAGTTCTGCTGCTAGTTCAGGGTCTGCCTTGAATAGCTCAGCATTTAGATTGTCGTGACCAGGCGCTTTTCCATTTTTTAACCCTTTGATAGCTGTGATGATTTCTTTTCATGGAATGTCTGTATTTACGTCTGTCACTTTCAGCCTCAGGAACATTCAGCTGAGTCTCTGGTGGTTCCTTATTCAGTGTTTCTCTGAAGTGCTCTGCCCATCTTGTTTCCTGCCCCTGTGCTGGGGTGATGAGATTTCCTTGCTTGTCTCTTACTAACGTTATGTTGTTTGCACCTCGTTTTCCACTGATAGTTTTAGTTATTTTATAAACTGTGCTTTATTCTGCCTCTTCTGCCTGTCTTGCAAGGTCATCTAGAAATGTCCTTTTGTTAGCACGGGTTTGACGTTTTACTTCCTTGTCCAGCTGACTGTACTGTTCACTATATATTGCCTTTAACCTGGGAGACTGAGTGTCTGTTTTCTTTCTTTTCATTTCCTTTCTCTTCACTATGGTGTTTAGCGTTTCTGGTGTTATCCAGTATTGGCTCTTTCTTTCCTGGAATCCCAAGCATGACTTGCTGCTTTCCTTGTATATTGTTGAGATGGTGTTGAATTTCTGGTCGACATCATCAGTCTCAGTTCTTTCCTGGCTTTTGGTAATCTGATGTCTCTTTACGTTGACCACGAAAGCTTTTCTGGTGAGGGGGTCCTTAAGTTTCGTGATGTTATTTCTTTTCTGTTTGACTGCAACTGGTCCAGCAGCTCTGAGTTTCACCTTCAGTCTTGCTACTACTAGGTGATGATCACTTCCCACATCTGCGCCTCTTCTTACTTTCACATCTTGTTATGCATGTCTCCATCTGCCATTGATCATTATGTGATCTATCTGATTTCTGTCTCGTCCATTTGGTGATTCTCACGTTAACTTGTGCACTTCTTTGTGTGGAAAAAGTGTTCCTCCAATGACCAGGTTGTTAATACTGCAGAAGCTTATTAATTTGTCCCCATTCTCATTTACTGTTCGACTGCCGCATTTCCCCATTACTCTTTCGTTATAATTATTATGTGTTCCAACTTTCGCATTTAGGTCTCCCATTACTATAATAAGATCGTACCTGGGTACAGTTTCCATTTCCTTTTGTACCTGTTGATAGAACTCGTCCTTGATCTCTTTATCACTGTCGTTTGTTGGTGCATAGCATTGTATAATTGTGGTGTTGGTGAACCTCCCTCTCAGTCTTGTTCTTATCAGTCTGTTGTTGATGGGTTTCCATTCCAGTAAAGACATTTCCATTCCTTTCTTCAGGATAATGGCTACACCTTCGTTGTGCTGTTCAGAATGATGTTTTCCTGTTTTTATTCTCTCCCCCTAAAAACCAATTCTGGTTCTCAGCTTTCCTGCCTCATTCATAGTTCTGATGTTCCAAAAACCAATTCTGGTTTCATGTTTTGCGGTCAGGGCATCCATTTTCATGCCAATGGGTTCCTTTTGGCTTTCACCACTGGCAGTCATACGAGCCTGAGACTCCGGATGTCCGTCCCACATCAAAGTTTTTCCATTTGTTGCCATTTCCGTAACAAGTGCGATTTTTTACATAGACAGGAGTGTCGGCCCTGTGCTAAAACCTCCAACCTGGAGGACCAGGGTACCAGCTTTTGTCTGACCCCTACCCACGCAGACCAGTCCAGCTTGGTTGAACCTACCAGGAGTAAAACTCCCACTGGCATAGCTCTGGGGATTGTCAGGGTACACAAGCTGCCATACCGCTACAAGGTATAGGTATCATTGATGGCAGCCATCTTGATTGACAGGGCAGTATTTTTTTGAATAATTTATTAATACCTGTTTAAAAATAAAAAGAACAGGAAGAAGGGGAGAAAAATGAGAGATCAAAGCTCTTAATCTTTTAGATGAATGAGCACATTCCTTCACCTGCCTTAGAATATCATCTGGTTCAAGCCACAAGACTAATGGAATTGACTAATCATTGATTTTCTGTAGACATTAGTGAAAGAAAGAATATCAACCAACATCCTATTTGTGATAACTTGTTTTATAGACATGAATATTTTATGTATAAAATTTTTTAATTAAACATCAGGTGATGCATATTCTGTTTAATAGACATCAGACCTTATTTGACTTTTTACAGAATGTTTTCTTAATTACTTCAGAAATAAATCATTAAAATTATGTTTCATTTTATATGAGTAATGAGTCGTTGAAACATTGTCCATTTTGTTTCAGAAACGAGTCAGTTGCTGAGAAGATGCTAACAAACTGGTTTACATTCCTATTGTACAAATTTTTAAAGGTAGGTAGCCCACAAGTGAGCTTGAGTATATTTTATGACAATTCTCTATTCATTTTTGTTTGAACTTTTTTGTGTGTTAAACATTCATTGCAGAGTTTTGTTTGAACTTCTTTTGTTCAACAATCATTGCAGTTTAAAATTTTGATTGTACGTTTTTCTGTTGTAATATTTCTTGTTTAGATTTTTAGTAGGCCCAGTGCCCAGACTGGCTCATAACATTTTACATAACAAGTGGCTGTTGCAGGTCTTTGTGCATTCATGAAATAACCTGGTTATTTATAGTGACATGCAACAGAGATGTTTGCCATGATCATGATCCTTGACTTTGATCCACTGTCACCCAGGGTCCACTCTTGGTGAATCATCATGATCCTTAAATATGCATTACAGTTAACCCTCATTACAGCTGTTGTTGCGGAATAGATTATGTAGTTCATCTCTTTCATTAATTGCTTCTGTTTCTTTGGGTGCATAGTCAGTGACAATGCATCATTTTCTTAGTACTTATAACTATAGTTCATAATGTAGGTATATTTTATATAACATTTGCTCTGGAGACCATTGTTACAGTTATTTCTATTTCACAAATATTGCACTTGGCATATGTTTGTGTGCATGTCATTGCACTCCGGGCATACTCATAGGTTCTCAGTCTTCCTCAGCAGATGTCAAAGGGTATGAATGCTGATTTTTCTTGTTGCGCACTGTTGTGTGCATGCCGGATGCATCCTCTCATACGTCCATCCCTGTGATCAGTGTATGATCTTCTACCATTGGCTACAAACATTGTGAAATGTGGAGAATGTAAGGATGCTCAGTGCCACCCCCCCCCCCCCCCCCCCCCCCCCCTCCCCCCCCCCCATGCCCCAGTGCCCCCCCCCCCCCCCCCCCCCACCCCCCCCCCCCCCCCCCCCCCCCCCCCCCCCCCCCCCCCCCCCCCCCCCCCCATACCAAGATAGGAAAACACCAGAACATAAAATCCAGCTTGGATAAGTGTGGTAGACATTGCAATAAAATAAATTACTGTATGAGCTATCTGCTACAAAAAACACTCCAGTGTGATGAAGGCAAGCAGCAAAACCAAGCCTTATATTATAAATAAATTTTTTGTTAAAGCAGGACAGTCAGCACATCCTTATTAAAGAAACTTAATTATACTTGATGGTGCAATCATGATCATAAAGACAGCTGCTGCAGAAGCATGCGGTGAAGTCCGACTTGGGAACCAGAGAAAGAGGACACCTTGGTGGACAGAGGAAGTCAAAGAGAAAATAAGAGAGAAGAAAATGGCATGGAAACAATACTTAGGAGCTAAAAACACAACAGGACAAATGGAAAAATATAGAGAATATGTGACACTCAGAACAGAAGCAAAGAACAAAGTGCTAGCAGCAAAACAGAAGTCCTGGGAAGAATTTGGAGAAAAGCTAGAAAAAGATGCACAAGAAAACCAGAAATTGTTCTATAAGACCCTAAAGAACATGAGGAAGGAAAAACAATGCCCTCTCAAATTTATAAAGGACAAGCAAGGCAAATTGCTTACTGCCCCAAAGGAAGTAATGGAAAGATGGAAAGAATATTTCTCAGAACTCCTGGATGGTGAGCATGGTGAAGCATCAGAAATGATAACCACTAGCACAGAAGAGAAAATCAATGATGGTGAAGATGACATAAAGATGGAAGAACTGAGGGCAGCACTAGAGAAAATCAAGATGGGCAAAGCAGCAGGGCATGATGGTATAACACCAGAAATGGTTAAGTACATGGGAGCATCAGGCGACGTATTACTCTTAAAGGTCCTACAGGCAGCATGGTGCAACAAGACCATACCAAAGGATTGGGAGATTGCCATCATAACACCAATTTTCAAAAAGGGTGACAATCGACAATGTGGAAACCATAGAGGCATATCCCTTCTCATTGTCCCTGGTAAAATCTACTCTAGAATCCTAGAGCAGAGACACCGACGCCTAGCTGAGCCACAATTGGATGAGATCCAGTGCGGATTCCGAGCAAACCGAAGTACTCAAGACCTAATCTTCACACTCAGACAGCTGAGTGAAAAGGCCCTTGAGTATAAGAGTGAGATCCATCTTTGTTTTATAGATCTGGAAAAGGCGTTTGACAGGGTCCCCTGGAGTAAACTTTGGGACTGTTTGGCAAGAAAGAATATTCCAGCACCTCTGATTCATGCTATACAGAGCTTCTACAAGTCTTGCAGAAATTATGTGAGGACAGCAAACCATGAGTCAGAAGAGTTCAGGACCACCACTGGTGTAAGACAAGGTGATATCCTATCACCTTACCTCTTCATACTCCTTATGGACGATGTCATCAAGGCAGGAGAGAACAAGAAAGTATTCAGTGGGGTACTGGAAGATGAGACAGGTCTATATTTCGGAGCTGGCATTTGCTGATGATGTTGCCCTGATTGCTAAATCAGAGGCACATCTCCAATCCAACCTGCAAGTCTGGAAGGAAGAGCTGGAGAAGAGAGGGATGGTCATAAGCAGCTCAAAAACAAAATCCATGGTGATATCACGAGAAGAAAGAAAACATCAGATTAAGTTGGGAGAACAGGTCCTGGAGCAGGTCGACCACTTTAAATATCTCGGAGCTATTATAGACCGAAAGGGAGGCATCAAAGAAGAGTTGGCCACTCGAAAAGCAGCGGCTGGGAGACTTTTTCAGGCCATAAATCGTGGATTCCTCAGCAAGAAAGAGGTTGGTAAGAAAACGAAGATGGCTGTATACCGCTCCACCTATGTCCCAGTCTTGACATATGGATGCAAGTCGTGGGCAATGACTACAACCCACAAAAGCCAGATCCAAACCTCAGAAATGAGGTATCTGAGGAAAGTGGTTGAAGTAACAAGAAGAGACATGGTCCGCAACCAGACGATACGTCAAGGCCTAAAATCCCACCCGCTGCAGACCCAAATAGAACAGTCCCAACTGAGATGGTTTGGCCATGTCTGCAGAATGGGAGAAGATCGGCTACCACGACAAGCATGGGAAACAAAGAGCCAGGGATCCAGACCTCCAGGACGACCCAGAGTCCGCTGGGAGGACAACATTAGACAATCTTTGAAGGACTGAGGACTAGAATGGAACCAGGCCAGGAAGAAGACAGCTGATAGAATGGTCTGGCGCTCTCTCTTCCAAACCTCTACACCTCACGGTAGAAGGGGAACGACTAAGTAAGTAAGTAAGGTGCAATCATGAATCATGAGTGAGGAACATTGGCAACAAAGTTTAAGGAATGACCATATACATCGTATCACAGTTTCCATCATCATATCAGATTATAATGATTGAGGTAACAGTCTTGTTTGAATTTGGATGAGATTATATCTAAATGCACTCATTCAAAGTCATAGCTGTAGAAGTAGGTGCACAATGCCTTCTGGCCACCACAATATATTATCTGTTGAAACATTTGGGCTTGAAGTAAAAGTCGAGGACAAGGGGAAACTGCAGAAAAATCCTCATGTTGGCTGGGAAACAACTGCAGCTGGCAATGGAATTCAGGACATTCAGTTTATATACAACAAAATTCATACTTTCATGACTACAAAGCAGATAACACTAGGAATGAATGACCAGTTTAGTAATTGCAAACTAGGTGGAGTGGGTACAGTCCCCAGTGCAGGCAGAAAAAAAAATACAACAAAGATGAGGATGACAAATGGGAGTCATGACCTAAGTGCCCTACCTATCCATAAGAGTGTATAGAAGGTAAAAGATGTTCAGCTTGTTCAGTAGAGGTTAAGTAAAACTTCTGATATCAGATTACCTCAAAGACTGTCAGTGGCAACTGGACAATTCTTAAGTAACTTCAGAGCAGAGGCAGAGCCTTGAAAACTGCAGCAGAGGTTATATTGACAGAAGAAAGCACAGAGAGACAAGTTGCTTTCTTTACTGATGCACAGTCAGTAATTGCAACGTTGAAAAGCCAAAATAATACAGACCTGGATGACCTCAGAATAGTGCTCCACAAACTTTGTCAACAATTCAAATGTGTTGTGATCCAATGGATCCCATCTCATTGTAACATCACTGGCAATGAAGAGGCTGACAGAATGGCAAAAGAAGGTTCACATCTACCTCAGCCTGATGCAAGCATAACTTTTGAGGAGGCAAAGAGCTTTATCAGAATCAGATACATAAACAAATGGAATGTAGAACATTCAAGTCACACACAGAATGATGCTTACTACCAGCTCAACAGAAGAGAACAAGTGGTAATCTTCAGACTCCGCACTGGCCACAACAGATTGGGATACCATCTATTCAACAAGCTAAAGATAGGAACTACCGATCAGCGTAACTGTGGCACTGATAAAATGACTGCTGAACATCTGCTTCAAAGTTGCCCCTTATATGCAGTACAGAGATAGCGCATATGGCTGATGTCAGTTCCTTTCGTTTAAAAGCTTTATGTGGATTCAAATAGCCTCAAACTGACTACTGCTTTCTTTGAGAACATTCAAGTGGACGTCTGAGAGTGTACGAAGAAGAAGATTACCTCATGTAATGCTGTGTATAGAGTTAATGCTGAGTTGATCTTCCTGTTCTTCTATCTTTCTCCCAAACTCTTTGACTTGTCCTTGTTCACATTAATTATCATAAAGAGAACACTTGTGTCATATTGTGGGGTCCAAATTAAATAATGCTGCATCTTGTCATTCCAGGAGTGTGCAGGAGAGCCGCTGTTCATGTTATATGGTGCTATAAAGCAGCAGGTGTCCAAAGGTCCGGTGGATGCTGTGACCAGTGAGGCTCGCTACTCACTTAGTGAGGACAAGCTCATCAGACAACACATCAACTATAAAGCTATGGTTTGTCTTAAGAGATTTCTTGAAACCATTATTCTGCTGCATGATCTGTTTAAGAGATTTCTTGAAATAATTATTTTGCTTCGTGGTCTGTCTTAAGAGATTTCTTGAAACAATTATTCTGCTGCATGGTCTGTCTAAGAGATTTCTTGAAACAATTATTTTGCTGCATAGTCTGTCTTAAGAGCTTTTTCACAACTAATGTTTCGTCCAGTGCTATTTTTTTTAATAGAAATATCACCTGCCATACTTTTTTTTTTTCATGTTTTGTTTGGGATGTGTACTTATTTGTTGAATAAAATGTTCACAAAAACCCAAAAGCAGAAGTAAAAAGCACAAATGTTTGTATATATGAAGAATGAACAACATTGATAATTGTCAAGAAACAAGTAAAAACTGGGAGTTTTATCAGTAAACACAGTTTAAAACAAAATATGCATGTTTTCATCAGTAAACACAGATGTATGTGGCAGTGAACATGGTTTTGTTTTTAAACATGCTTTATTAGTAAAAGAACACATTTTTGTTAGTGAACATAGGCTTTTGTCAGAAACACTAATGTTTTTGTTAGGAAGAAGTCTTTGTCAGAAACACGTTTTTGTTTCTGAAGTAACATTTTATTTTTATTAAACACACGTTGAGGAAACCTATTGATAGCATTACAAGCCAGTCTTTGTTCTAGAATTCCCAGGGAAAGAGAGACAAAGGTAAACCAAAAAACACATGGAGAAGAGAACTGGAGATAGAAGTGAAAATGATATGGAAGACATAGAAATAACTTGAGCTGATGTCACGTGACAGAAGAACTTAGCATGTGTTTGATGAAGGCCTATGCTTCTTGTGGAGTTAAAGGATATTGATTGAAAAACACATGGCTTTGTCATATACATCTGTGTTAGTAAAGCCACAGTTTTTCTGTAAATACACAAGACTTGGTGGGTAAATACGTATTTTAGTATGTGGTCACACAGCATTTTGTCAGTAAATACATCACTTATTTGTAGATATAATCCATTTAATTGAATGTAATTTATATTACAAGTTTGTGTAATTTCTATTTAAAATATTCAAAATAAGTTTTATAATTAGCAAGTATGGAAGCGAGTCATGGAAAGTTAGTAAATAAGTAGGAAAAGCACCAGAGGCCACAGAGATGTGGTTTTGCAGAAGAATTTTAAAAACGCCATGGACAACTAAAGTGAATAATGAGGATGTCCTGAAAGAGGCCAATGTGCAACACAAGATTATTAGTCACAATAGACGGAACCAGTCGATTTTCTGTGGGCATGTTATGAGAAGAAGAAAGACAGAATGTGTCGTGACAAGAGGAAAGATTGAAGGAAAAAGGAGATAAGAGGACGACAAAGTGAGAAAATACTGGACAGTTTGACATCGTGGCTTGGAAAGAAATCAACAACAGAATTGATAAAGAGGACTGGAGACAGGAAGTTGTGGAGAGACATGATCACCTACACCACCAGGCATGGTACTTGAAGATTAAGAAGTTTTCATCATTTCACCATCTCCTATGTTTGCTCCTTATATAGTATGGAGTCACCAGTGCAGCTGGTTCCCTTACAGGCAGCCTGCTTTACAAGCACATGCTCCTGCTGCGGTGGTTTCTGTATCAATTAGTTTTACATGATGAGGTTTCCAGCCTCATGTACAACCTTACATTAGTCCCATCTTATGACATGCCTGCGCTAACAAGCTAAAGGAAACTACAGTTCTGCAAGTCCTCAACAGTGATAAACTGCCAGAGTTTAAAAAAAGCCTTATGCGAAGGAAATATCAAAAGAAGGGTAGTGCTACAGTGGATACCATCACACTGTGGGATACCAGGAAATGAGAGAGCAGATACGTTAGCAAAAGAGGGAGCAACACCTTCCAGGAAAAGAAGACCCTTATCAAGGTCATCAGGAAAGTTGACCAACAAAGAGACAACTATCACTATCTTGATCGAGCAAAACAGGTCATCCTGTTCCGAATGAGAACAGGACATAACAGACTGAACAGTCACTAATACAGACTGAGATTGGTCCCATCACCCCTATGTACGTGTGCACAGACAGCCGAACATATCCTGCAAGACTGCCACATGCTTAGTCAATTGCGGACTGAACATTGGCCCACAAAGACACACATCCATACAAAGCTGTTTGGGAGTCTTGAAGAACTTTCAACCACAGCAACATACATCCAGAGAACCGGACTTCTTGTGTAGACATTACTAAACAACAACGAACGAGAAGAAGAGGCAGTAATAAGTTTATGTAAAAGGGCATTTAGACATTTGCATACAATTCAGTTTGTAAGTATTTCTTGATGCTAATAACTTAGTTTCCATAAAATATGTCCCAATAGTTCTAATGTCCTATTTTCCTAATAGCCTGTCGTAATTTCTGTAAACGTCATCTTTATTCCAGCATCCTATCATAATTTCCCTAAACATCACCTAAATTCCAATATCCTATCAAAATTTCCCTAAACCTCACCTAAATTCCATATCCTTTTATAATTTCCCTAAACCTCATAAATTCAAACCAACCTGTCATAGTTTCCCTAAATCTGACCTAAACTCTAATATCTTATCATAATTTCCCCAAATTTCAACAAAATCCCAAATTCCTATAATTATTTCCCTAAACCTCACCTAAATTCCAATATCTTATCATAATTTCTCTAAACCTCACCGACATTCCAGATCCTTTTATAATTTCCCTAAACCCACATAAATTCTAATATCCTGTCATAGTTTCTCTAAATCTGACCTAAACTCCAATATCTTATCATAATTTCCGCAAATTTCAACAAAATCCCAAATTTCTATCATAATTTCCCTAAACCTCACCTAAATTCCAATATCTTATCATAATTTCTCTAAACCTCACCGACATTCCAGATCCTTTTATAATTTCCCTAAACCCACATAAATTCAAATATCTGTCATAGTTTCCCTAAATCTGACCTAAACTTCAATATCTTATCATAATTTCCGCAAATTTCAACAAAATCCCAAATTTCTATCATAATTTCCCTAAACCTCACCTAAATTCCAATATCTTATCATAATTTCTCTAAACCTCACCGACATTCCAGATCCTTTTATAATTTCCCTAAACCCACATAAATTCTAATATCCTGTCATAGTTTCTGACCTAAACTCCAATATCTTATCATAATTTCCGCAAATTTCAACAAAATCCCAAATTTCTATCATAATTTCCCTAAACCTCACCTAAATTCCAATATCTTATCATAATTTCTCTAAACCTCACCGACCTTCCAGATCCTTTCATAATTTCCCTAAACCCACATAAATTCTAATATCCTGTCATAGTTTCTGACCTAAACTCCAATATCTTATCATAATTTCTGCAAATTTCAACAAAATCCCAAATTTCTATCATAATTTCCCTAAACCTCACCTAAATTCCAATATCTTATCATAATTTCTCTAAACCTCACCGACATTCCAGATCCTTTTATAATTTCCCTAAACCCACATAAATTCTAATATCTGTCATAGTTTCCCTAAATCTGACCTAAACTCCAATATCTTACCATAATTTCCCCAAATTTAAAAAAAATCCCTAAATCCTATCATAATTTCCCTAAACTTCACCTAAATTCAAGTAAAAAGTAATGGTTGTCTTATATCAAAAACTGCCATTGGGGGGGGGGGAGAAGGGTTAGAGACTTCACGATACTAGGTCTAGCTTTTTAAAGAGTGACACGTTCCCTTCCTTCCTGTCTTTTCCTTCCCTAACTCAGCAAATTTAGGTACCCATTTACAGCTGGGTAGACTAGAGCGTGACACTGCCAGGCTTCAATCCCAGAACGAAGTATATGTGTGCCATGAGAGAAAGCACTGTATCCGCTTAGTCAACTGAACACTCTATCCTTCAGTATCCTATCATAATCGCTTATCCTCACATATCCTTACTTAAATTAAAATTCCCTGACATAACTTTTTCTGAACATCACTAACATTCTCATAGCCTCTCATAACATTCACATCTCTCCCATTTTCTCTGAATTTCCCCAAAGGTGCTGTATGTCATGGACCTTGACGTAGACAGGTGTTCTCAACCTGTCCACCCAGTCAAGGTGTTGGACTGTGACACAATATCTCAGGTCAAAGAGAAGATCCTGGATACCCTTTATAAGTCGGCACCCTTCAGTAGCCGACCTCCTAAAGAGGAGCTTGATCTTGGTGAGTGTGTGTGCTTTGTGGTTTATTTGTTTGTTTGTTATTATTATTTGTTTAATATACTAGTAGTTTCTTTACTTTGGTTATGTAAAACACACACACATCAAAGATAAACATACCAGCTTTTCTAAAGCTAATAGCAACTATCATGATGTTTTCCTTGTCTAATATCTTTTTTTTTTTATACATGGTGTTTCAAAATTATGTATACACACTTTAAAAATTTATATTTCCTGAACAACATACACAATTTTAATTTACTTTATCAAACTTTAAGCTACGTATAGAAAATATTTTTGCAATAACATAAATTTAGTTTAAATTTTCAAAATGCCAACCATCGGCATGAATACATGAGCGACATCTCTTACCAACTGATCTACAATTCTTTTAGAATTGTCTTTCTTCAAAACTTAACTGATTATTCTTTGTAATTTTTCATGTAGCTGAAAAATAAAACAAAATTACTTGATTGCAAAACAAGTGTCTATCTCTTAGCTTTAAAATGTGATGAAGAAAATTAAAATTGTGTATGTTGTTCATGACAAAAAATGTTTGAAGTGTGTATACATAATTTTAAAACATCCTGTATGTAAAAGGTTTGAACTTTTATTAAATAGCTTTACTCTGTAACCCATTACTTTTTTAACTTGCCTAGAATTGTTATGCTCGTAGTGCAGTACATAAAGGTCATTTAAATAATCAAGTTAGTCTTTGATTCACATTTTTTCTCATTATTTCATTACTGATATCTTTTCTACTTGGCTCATGGCACCATATACACTGCTTTATTTACATCTTATATAACCTCATCTAGTTTTTTTCCTACAGGGAAGTAGTTCATGCTTTTCCAATTTTGCTTCCTTCATTATTTTACAAATATCTCCTTCCTTCTTTTCCATGGTCTATTTCTAAAATGTCCTTTTTTTTAATCCAATCCATTATATTGTCAATATTTTAAGTATTTTCTTCCAGACCACCAAATTTTTTAATGTAGTCTTTAAACTTGAAGATATTGGCAGATCTTTAAGTTTTTTTGTTTGTCTTTTATTTTAGATGATTATTGTTTGGTTTAAAATAAAACTCTTAAAAATTATTTAATCTGTTTCTGTAGCAATCATGGTTAAGATATGAAAGAATTTTGTTTTAAGGCATGTCAGACAACAGTCACTTTAATAATCTATGATTATTCAGCTTACAGTCTATGTAGGTCCTAGGAGTCTCTGGTTAGACAAAGACAACTTACAGTCTATGTAGGTCCCAGGAGTCTCTGATTAGACAAAGACAAAGTCTATGTAGGTCCCAGGAGTCTCTGATTAGACAAAGACAATTTACAGTCTATGTAGGTCCCAGGAGTCTCTGATTAGACAAAGACAACTTACAGTCTATGTAGGTCCCAGGAGTCTCTGATTAGACAAAGACAGCTTACAGTCTATGTAGGTCCCAGGAGTCTCTGATTAGACAAAGACACAGTCTATGTAGGTCCCAGGAGTCTCTGATTAGACAAAGACAACTTACAGTCTATGTAGGTCCCAGGAGTCTCTGATTAGACAAAGACAGCTTACAGTCTATGTAGGTCCCAGGAGTCTCTGATTAGACAAAGACACAGTCTATGTAGGTCTCAGGAGTCTCTGATTAGACAAAGACACAGTCTATGTAGGTCCCAGGAGTCTCTGATTAGACAAAGACAACTTACAGTCTATGTAGGTCCCAGGAGTCTCTGATTAGACAAAGACAACTTACAGTCTATGTAGGTCCCAGGAGTCTCTGATTAGACAAAGACAACTTACAGTCTATGTAGGTCCCAGGAGTCTCTGATTTGACAAAGACAGCTTACAGTCTATGTAGGTCCTAGGAGTCTCTGATTAGACAAAGACACAGTCTATGTAGGTCCCAGGAGTCTCTGATTAGACAAAGACACAGTCTATGTAGGTCCCAGGAGTCTCTGATTAGACAAAGACAACTTACAGTCTATGTAGGTCCCAGGAGTCTCTGATTAGACAAAGATAACTTACAGTCTATGTAGGTCCCAGGAGTCTCTGATTAGACAAAGACAGCTTACAGTCTATGTAGGTCCCAGGAGTCTCTGATTAGACAAAGACACAGTCTATGTAGGTCCCAGGAGTCTCTGATTAGACAAAGACACAGTCTATGTAGGTCCCATGAGTCTCTGATTAGACAAAGACAACTTACAGTCTATCTAGGTCCCAGGAGTCTCTGATTAGACAAAGACAACTTACAGTCTGTGTAGGTCCCAGGAGTCTCTAATTAGACAAAGATAACTTACAGTCTATGTATATCCCAGGAGTCTCTGATTAGACAAAGAGAGCTTACAGTCTATGTAGGTCCCAGGAGTCTCTGATTAGACAAAGACAGTCTATGTAGGTCCCAGGAGTCTCTGATTAGACAAAGACACAGTCTATGTAGGTCCCAGGAGTCTCTGATTAGACAAAGACAACTTACAGACTATGTAGGTCCCAGGAGTCTCTGATTAGACAAAGCCAACTTACAGTCTATGTAGGTCCCAGGAGTCTCTGATTAGACAAAGACACAGTCTATGTAGGTCCCAGGAGTCTCTGATTAGACAAAGACACAGTCTATGTAGGTCCCAGGAGTCTCTGATTAGACAAAGACAACTTACAGTCTATGTAGGTCCCAGGAGTCTGATTAGACAAAGACAACTTACAGTCTATGTAGGTCCCAGGAGTCTCTGATTAGACAAAGACAGAACATCTCTACTGCTCCCTCAGGCGTGTCATATGAGGAGGCTAATATGAGGTTGTACATGGGGGACTAGCAACCTCATTGTGTAAAACAGATTGTTACAGAAACTACTGCTACAAGAACATATGAATGTTGGGTGTAGGCTGTGAGGACCAGCTGCAGTGGTAGCTGCATGCTCTATAAGGAGCGCAAAGGAAAATAATGATGATTCAGCTGCCTCCATATTACCTCAATACTCAGTTATTAATGTCTGTGTCTTTTAAATGTCTATGTTATTTTTTATGTGTTAAATGTCTGTTAATTTTTGTGTGTTAAATATCAGTGTTTTAAATGCCTGTGTTAAAATGACATTAACGTCATTCTACTCCTCACATCTATAGCTTATGTTGCGAAAGGTAATCTTTTCATAACATAAAGTTTTTGTCTTGAGTTTGTGACATTTTGTCAGTTTATTGATGCTGTTTTTTCAGAGTAAGGGAAGGTCTGCAGTGTGAAGCATTATAACTAGTTGTTTTCCCTCCCTAATAAATTTTTTTTTTTTTAATGTAAACTGATTTCATTTTGTTCATTATAGTCTCTTGTTTTCCGTATACCCCATTCAATATAACACTGACAAACAACATTTTTCTTTCTTATATAAGAATAAGTGTTCTTAGGTCAGTTTCTTGCGCTGATTTCAAATTTGAAATCCGTTTATCTCTATCACGTCGGGTTCTTAAGATATTTATGAATAAATATATTTTTGGGAAACCATTATTTGCTCCGTTTCATTTTTACTATATAACTTTTTAAAAATTAATAAAATGCAAAATAATTCTACTTTTTATACTGCTAAAAGATGCATGACATATGTTACGTTATATTTCAAATAGTTACTGTATTTTGAAATAATTCTGAGTGAAATATGGCTTCCAGAAGTTGTAGAAATTCGGCTGATCTGTTCTGTTACGTGTGCGGATATTTTACCGATCGTGTTCACCAGAAAAACTTTACAACATTGCTAAAGAAAGCATATGAACTTTATTTCGATTCAAAAGTTGATGATGCAAATAAATCTTGAATGCCAAATGCAGTTTGTTCGACTTGTGCAAATACATTGGCAGGTTGGTTACGAAAATCGCCGAAGCATAAGTCGATGCCTTTTGGAGTGCCAGTAATATGGCGTGAACCGACAAATCACGCTACTGATTGTTACTTCTGCTTGACAAATATCTATGGTTTCACTTTTAAAACTAGAAAGTCTGTGGTTTATCCAAATATTGAATCGGTTTCGAAACCAGTGCCTCATGATCCAGTCACGTGTCCGATCCCAGTTCCACCAGAACAATATCCGTTGGACGTGAATGAACCATCAGAAAGTGATAGTTTACCTGCTTTAGAAACTAATTCTGACTCGGATTATATACCAGTGAATGATGGTGTTCACTTAATTAACCATTCAGAACTTTCAGATCTAATACGTGATCTCGCTCTCACCAAAGGACAAGCGGAATTACTCGGTTCGCGACTCAAAGAATGGAATCTTTTAGCGCCCAATACTCCGATATCTAAATTTCGTCATAGACACAGAGAACTTGTTCAATACTTTGAGATGGATGATGACATTTGCTATTGCAAAGATGTAAAAGGTCTAATGGTGCACCTCGGTCATGAGCACATAGTCAACGAATGGCGACTTTTCATCGACTCTTCCAAGACTAGTCTAAAAGCCGTGTTATTGCATAATGGAAATTTATTTTCATCAATTCCAGTCGCCTACTCTGTTCATATGAAAGAAACTTATGACAATATGGCTATACTTTTGGCAAAAATAAAGTACAATGACTACCAATGGCGGATTTGTGGAGACCTAAAGGTCAATGCAATTCTCACGGGCATGCAGACTGGGTATACTAAATTTTGTTGCTTCCTATGTGAATGGGACAGCCGCAACAGACAGGAACATTATGCAAGAAAGGTGTGGCCTATCAGGGATCGTATGCAGCTCGGGCATAAAAATGTAATACACGAACCATTAGTTAACAAAGACAGCATCATTTTACCACCGTTACATATAAAGTTGGGGCTCATGAAGAATTTCGTAAAAGCGTTAGATAAAACGAGCAAAGCTTTCACTTATCTTCGAGAAAAGTTTCCGCAAATTAGCGATGCAAAGATAAATGAAGGTATCTTTGTAGGACCTCAGATTAGGAAAGTTATTGCAGACAAACAATTCGAGAACTTGTTACATGGTAGTGAACTTCGCGCATGGATGGCATTCAAATCGATCGTCGATAACTTTCTGGGAAATCACAAATCTGTCGACTATGTGCATATTGTTAAGCAGTGCATAGATGCATACAGAATTATGGGCTGTAACATGTCCCTCAAAATCCATTTGCTCGATTCGCATCTTGACTTTTTCCCTGACAACCTTGGCGAAGTCAGCGATGAACATGGAGAACGATTCCATCAAGATATCGCCGTAATGGAGTCACGTTATCAAGGATGGTGGAGTGTGACCATGCTTGCCGATTATTGTTGGATGCTTCATCGCGATGTACCACATGCCATTCACCGACGAAAGTCGACTGCAAAGAAATTCAAGCCTACATAACTGTTATACTTCTTGTACAAATGATGTTGTAATACTGTAAGCGTTGTTAAAAAACTTCAATTGCATATTTCTAGAGATCCCGACCTGATAGAGAAAAACGGTTTGCAGATTTAAAAACAGCGCATTAAAATTGACCAGAAAAACATAGAAATGTTAGAGAAAGAAAAAAAAAATTTTTTTTTGTTAGCCAGTGTAATTATTCAATCCATTTCCCTTAGCCCCCATACTTGATTAAAAATTTTAATTATTCTTATATTTAGCGTTGGTCTCCCTCTGTGCATCATTGTTTGTATCTAGTTTCTCTTATTCCTTAGACCACTCTACTGTTATTATTAATGGCATCCATTACTTCAAGTGTGCTTTGTCCTTTTTCTGTATTCACTGTTCCTTAGTTTAGTTTGTAGTCTAGCATGTAACGATTAATTGCTTGCATCATGTTTTACTTACTTAAAACTGAGAATGTCAGTGCTGGTTTATACCAGCGCCCCGCAACCTTTTTTTTACTTCATGGCACACCTAAGTGCCATTGAAAGTCTATGGCACAATGTAATATTTAAGTAGGTGGGTATTATAAATACCAGTATTTAAAAATTTGCTGCAGTCATAAGACTGGATGATACCGCAACTTAATATTTTAAAATTGTTTGTGTGAGATTCTTTCTTAATATTTTACCACAACATGTAATTTTGTATACCACTATATGGTGTATTCCATCTGGTGTCACAGCGTACTGTCCCATGGGTTGCAGATCACTGGACTAGAATACTCTCAGTTTTTATCCCCTCCACACACAAAAATCAGAGGAAGTTGTTCAATGAAGAACTATGTCATATGGGTGCCCCCATGTAAAATGTTAAATTAATAATTATGTAGAAAAGGATATCTAAGTAAAACTAATCAATGTCGTCAAGATAAAAAATAGTTCAGACGACATTTGCAAATTTTAAAAAAATTTAAAAAAAAAGAAAGAAAGAAAAATTTTAAAATATTCTTGCTGGAAGAGATAAAGGTTTAAAAAAAAAAAAAAGGATCCTGTTACATGTCCATTGAGAATATGGTGTTAGGCCCATATTTTTTTGACCATCAGCACACTAGGGGTGATGTGGTCAGCATCACACCGCCACCTTAACGTTCCCAGAGTTGCTCTGGTACCCAATTCATGAAGCTGGGTCAACCCCGGAGCCGTTTACGGTCAAAAAAATCCCACCTCAACTGGGGATCAAACCTGGACCTTCTGAGCTGGGAAGCCAGTGCACTAACCACTGCGCTACCTTGACTCTAGAAAAGATGAAGATTTGAACTGGGTGAATATATGGTTTCACATCATAGAAGAGTGGACATATCAGATTATTCTGCTTCTTCATTTTTTTGTGATAGTATTTTTCTTGTTAGTATTTCCATTGAATCATACACATTTTGTTTTAATTGAGTTTTTAATTTCTTGCTTGAGTCATAGATGGCTTGCTGAAGTTGGTACCTATTCTTTTTTAAAATCTTTGCTTTACATCCTTCATTACAACTATTAACCCTCATATTAGGTGATTAGTGTGGGGGAGATTGTACTTTATTGATTGTCCATTAGATCTTAATGATTTTGGAGGTGGGGGAGGGTAATGCTGAAAGGAAAAATAAAAACTGAGCCTTACATGTACAAGGACTTTCACCATTTTGTGAATGATACTGCCACCTAGTGGTCACTCATTAAATTACTTCACTCCTTTCATACAGAGAGTTTTAAGTGATTAGAGCACTTGCTTCTTGAGGCAAAGTGACTGGGTTTAAAACCTGGTAGTGTCATGCTGCAGTCTACTCAGCTGTGGATGGAAATCTGACTGCTCTTGAGTTAGGGAAGGCGAAGGCAGTGAGAAAGGCAACCGGTCACCCCAGCTCATAAAGCTGAAATCTAGCATATTCAAATCTCTAACACTTTACTCCCTTATGCCCGTATCTGCTATGTGACATACCTTTTATGTTTATAAGGATTCAATGATACATCATATTGTTCACTGTAATTAACCAGTTCTTACACCTAACAGCAGATTTTGTCTGTTCAATCTAAATTCTTCTAAACATGTCCATTATGTTAAGGGTTGGCAGTATTTTCATTTAGCTTTTATTTAACAGCAAATTTTATAGGGTTTTTTTCATGTTTTTTAGTGCAGAATTATGAGCTCATGTTATCGTTTTCATAAACCTGTCCAGCTGGTTTATAATGCTAGAGTAAAGGGCTGAACATTGTGAGGCTAACACAATAACAATAACAACGTCCAGCATGAGAATGGAGGTAGAGGCAGATACTGCAGCCTTGAGGTGGCTGTCAGAAACTTCATTAACAAGGGCAGTTATTGTATCAGACTTTCAGACTCACAATCCATGCTTTTGAAGGTCCAAAGTTGATGGCTCCGGCTTGAATGGAAAACCTCCATAGAAGCCTCAAATCTTCAGGAACTGGTGTGGATCTACTGTCCTAGTCATATAGGGGTATGCAGCAGTGAAAGATCTGACAGACTAGCTTGAAGAGCACCCATAGAAGGTGCATTGGATATGGATAAGGGAGACATACTGAGGGCAGTTAATGATTGTCAATAAATGAATTATCAAGACTAAGATTGCTGGAATTAGGCATCAAATGAAAGACCAGCAGGGATGGATGTATGAGAGGATGCATCCGGCATGAATACAACCAGCACGCAACAGGACCAACTAGCATTCATACCCTTTGACATTTTCTGAGGGAGACTGAGCACCTATGGGTTTGCCCGGAGTGCAATGATGTTGATTCTGATCAACAATAACAAGGCTGACAAACGTGACAAACATGACAAACATTGCTTACTTTCATTGTTGTGTGTTTCTCTGTCTTGTAGTACTGTATACTAGAAGTGACAGATAATTATCATTTAATATGGGTGCTCTAATTCTTTTAATGCTTCAACCTGAAATTAATAACCGTCTAGTGTGCTGTTCTTTATTTTAT
Organism: Oreohelix idahoensis; assembly: GCA_024509875.1. Taxonomy (NCBI): domain Eukaryota; kingdom Metazoa; phylum Mollusca; class Gastropoda; order Stylommatophora; family Oreohelicidae; genus Oreohelix; species Oreohelix idahoensis. Next base: position 177,634 of record JAMPIV010007116.1, read on the forward strand.
TATAAGTTTTGTATAACTAACAGAAAGTACATATCATCATCATCATCATCATCATCATCATCTCCTTTGTTGCTCTTGATGGAGCATGGAGCTACCACTACAGATGACCGGCTTGAGAAAGCTTAGACAAAAGCACAAACTCTGTAGTAGTGGTAGCTGTAGCAACTGGTTTTACATAATGAGGCGACCAGTTTTATGCATCTCATATTAGTCACCTTTTATGACATGGCTGACGGAACAGTAACTCTTTTATTTCTTTCTCTTAAGAGACCTTCAAGAACTATACAGGACAAAGTATAAATAGCGTAACAGTAAAGGACAATTTCCAAGAAAAAACAGATAGACTGAATAAGTATAGCCAGCAGGTGGGTCTGAACATCAATCTACAGAAGACTGAGGTCATGACACTCAATGTGGGCAATCATGAGCCAATAACAATAAGGAACCAGAAGCTAGAACAGACAGGCACATTTACTTACCTAGGATGTATAGTAACATCAGACGGCGGAACAAGCAAGGACATCAACAACAGAATGAATAAAGCGAGAACAGCCTTTGCTAGTCTCAACAACATGTGGAAGTCTTCCCAGTACAACACAAACACCAAATTAAGATTATATGAGAGCTATTTACTTTCTGTGCTTCTTTATATTGCGGAATGCTGGAGAATAACTAAACACAAATGCATGCACACATTAACAAAATTTATTTACAGACTGAAGTAATAAAAATTTGAAGTTAAGAATTTTCAAACAGAAGTACAATTACCAGATAATATATTTTTTTTAAAAATACTGTTTGGTTGAAAAAGAAAAAAAGGAAACCGTGTGTAACAGTTAAAAAAAAAAAAGTAATGAAACATATTATTTTGCTTACTTTTGCACAGTTGTTAAATTTCAGTTTGCTGAGAGTAGACAGTTGTTTACATGAATTTTTGAACACATACAAATTCAGTTTATTTGAAGACTAATTCTAAAAGAATGACAAAAGTGTTCTTTTATTAAAGGAAAAAATGCATTTATGGAACATTTAGGCTACAAACTATTGTGAGGGGTAAACAGCCAGGCTTCCATTGTTTAAACTATCTTCAATCTATATATGCTCTGGTACTTTAAAAATCATTTTTGTTTTTTCCCAGATGTGCATGCACTTTTTTCTTGCATGTTTTGATGTGTTTTCTGTATAACTCATTTCACATAGTTCATTTTACTTCATCTAGTGTTATCTTTGTCTGACTTACTGAATGTGCATCATGTTACTGTCAATTTTCATTTCATTTTAAAACATCAAGTCTGTATATGACTGAAGCAGCTTATGGGTAAGGGATAGCTTAACCCTATCAGTTCTGACCCCCTGAGAGTTATATCCCCCAATGCCTGAGTTTCTGAGCAAAATTTATGAAAACACATGTCACAGAAACCATGATTACGTGAAAACCACTCCAGATAAAACACAACATTTCAGGACATTACTATCAATAGGCTTACTTATAATCTAGCACCAGTATTCCGGCTTACTATGCCAGTCAGCCCAACAGGTAGATCCACTGCCAGCTAATAGAGGGCCCTGACACCAGTCACAGTGTCACTAAAATCCTGCTTATTATCACTGTCAGCTCTATTTTCTTTATCACTGTATTCAAAGTCACTTTCAGAATAAATTTTGTCAAATTTCTGTTCATCGTCTGAAAACGCATTATTATCTATTACTAAGTAGTTGTAAGCAACCTAGACCTAGGAATTTCCTATTCTAAGTACATGGTTCCTGACTGGCATGCTTTATGCTAAAAATAATCAAATTTTCTGTTCACATAATGACCACTGTTATTTGCTGCAGAACATATATACCACACTCACTACTTAAATTTAATGTGATTGGTTGATTATTTTGATTTTGGACCCCTGGAATAAGACTTAAAAGGGTTAAGTGGTAGAACATTCACTGAAGTAGTTTATGAGTAATGGGTAGGTTAAGTGGTAGATCATTCACTGGTGCAGTGAGAATGGCTTTTGGTGGAAATTATGAGTCTACTTCACATCCATAGCTTTAGACCAGTGTTCCTCTACTCTTTTAAAATAAAACATATTATCTTAACAAGTTAAGCGTTTCCCAATCTCTTACTTACTTAGTTGTTCCTCTTCTACACTGGGTTGTAGAGTTTAGCCAGAGAGAGTGTGCCAAACTATCCTGTTGGCTGTCTTCCTCCTGGCATTGTTCCATCTAGTCCTCGGTCCTTCAGAGATGGTCTAATGTTGTCCTCCCAGTGGACTCTGGGTTGTCCTGCAGGTCTGGATCCTTGGCTCTTAGTTTCCCATACTTGTCATGCATAGCAGATCTTCTCCCATTCTGCAGACGTGGCCAGACCATCGTAGTTGGGACTGTTCTACTAGGGTCTGCAGGGGGCCTGGTTGTGGACCATGTTCTGAGGTTTGAAGCTGGCTTTTGTGGGTTGTAGTCATTGTCCATGACTCGCGTCCATACATCAAGACTGGAACATAAGTGGAGCAGTATACAGCCGTCTTTTGTCTTCTTGCAAATTTCTCTTTTGCTGAGAAATCGTCAACTTTATGGCTTGAAAAAGTCTCTCAGCCAACTCTTCTTTGATGCCTCCCTTCCAGTCTATGATATTTGATATTTTGTGTGATCTCTACAACTAGAAAATGTAATTTTAATTTGTCGGACTCTCCTTAATCACCTGTGAAGACATGCTCGGTAGGGTCCAGTGTTATTCTTTATTCCCCTTTCAGGTCTCAGTAACATAAAAGCAATAATTATTGCATAATATGGCAACATTTGGGAGACTTCCTTTAGGGATATTTTATATATGGACATCATTTCATCCATTTAAACAAACATTAGATTCTTCCGACAAAATGAATACTTTTAGAACACAAGTGATCTAATAAACATCAATTTTGGGTCTGCATAGGTTTCCTTTCATTTTACCATAGCTTAATTCAAACAAACCGTGTACTTAAACTTGATGATGTCAAGAAACTGACCATAATCTGATACTTGATACAGGACAAGCTATAGTTTTAACCGCAGTACCTTTGTAAAAGTAACCTCAGTACCTTTGTAAAAGTAACCTAAGTACCTTTGTAAAAGTAATCTCAGCTATGTAAAAGTAATCTCAGTACCTCTGTAAAAGTAATCTCAGCACCTTTGTAAAGTAACCTCAGTACCTTTGTAAAAGTAATCTCAGTATCTTTATAAATGTAACCTCAGTACCTACATAAAAGTAACCTCAGCACTTTTGTAAAAGTAATCTCAGTACCTTTGTAAAAGTAATCTCAGTACCTTTGTAAAAGTAATCTCAGTACCTTTGTAAAAGTAACCTCAGCACTTTTGTAAAAGTAATCTCAGTACCTTTGTAAAAGTAACCTCAGCATCTTTGTAAAAGTGACTTGTTATATAATCGTAAAATTGTTCAGTAGAGAAGAGTTGTCAGATATCCAGCTGCAGTAAACTGTCATTCATGACTTGATGTTCTCATAACATTCAAATGCTCACACTGCAGAGGAGGGATCATTTGGTGATAACCAGGTTTTTTTCTTTTTTTTTCTTTTTTTTTTTCTTTATTTCCTCCCCCCTTCTGCTCTTCCCCATACCTGCCCTCCCCTCATGGGAACAGTCTTATTTGATCATCCGCCAGAGTGGATAGTAGGGGACAAGTCACAGGTTCCACTGAAGATGTTCCCAAACAAGGACACGAGGCGACTGGTGCTAAGTGATGAAGATCATACGACAAAGTCAGAGGGAGACTGCAAGCGCCTTAACACACTCAGCCATTACAAGGTGAATAATATATTCAGTTTTGTTAGATTATAGCAAGCTTTTTTTTAATGAAAATATTAACATTTTAACACTGTGGAGAATATCATTCAAAGTAGCCAAGTATAACGATCTGATCACGGACTTGAGACATGACAGGTTCACAGCACAGGTCATGGTTGTTGAGCTAGATGCAAGAGGTCTGGTGGCTGCCTCAGTGTATGATGTACTGAAACTATTGGGTTTGAAATTACAGACAAGAACAAGGGCACTTAAGAGATTCTGTGAAACTGCAGAAAGGGCATTGTGTTGGTTGTGAAGCTACCATAGCGGGCTATGGAATTTAGGACAGTAATTTAGTTACATTATAATGGTTGCTTTTACAACTGCCTCCAGCTGGCAGCATGGACAAACACAGGAGTGAAGTTGAAAGCTGCAACCAAGGTGGAGTGGGTTCAGTTCCCAGCAATGGGCAACAGGAGGCTGATACTTGGGAGTCATGACCCAAGTGGGTCCGCTCCCCTTAGAGTGTAAAGGAGATTCAATCAATCAATACCCTTTCGCTCCCAGAGGAGCATAGGCCAAGTCCTCCTGTCCTGAGCCATCCGCTCAAGTTCTTTCCATATTTTCCCTCATCATTTTCACCTCTGTATCCAGTTCTCTTCTCCATGTTCTTTTTGGCCTACCTCTGCCTCTCATTCCCAGTGAATTCCAGAACAAGGACTGCCTTGTAATGCTACCAACAAGTTTCCTCAATGTGTATCCTATCCATCGCCAGCGTCTTCTTCTCAACTCTTGTTCCACTGGCACTTGTCTGGTTCTTGTCATCAGTTCCACATTTGTGACTTTGTCATACCATTTCAGGAGATTAAAGGGCCAAAACACTTGATTGACCAAGGAGGGAAACCTTCTGATGGTCAGATTGCCTCCTGTTGTATCACCCTGTATAGAGTTTCCTATCATTCTCCTTGTCACTCTCTATGGAGCCACGACTGCAGCTGGTCTTTTACAGGAAGCCTGCACGAGTTCCGTGTTATTGTAGCAGTCTTCTTCTTCTTCTTCTTCTTCTCGTTCGCTGTTGTTTAGTAATGTCTACACAAGAAGTCCGGTTATCACCTGTTTTGCTTGATCAAGATAGTGATAGTTGTCTCTTTGTTGGTCAATTTTCCTGATGGCCTTGATAAGGGTCTTCTTTTCCTGGAATGTGAAAAGAAGTAGCAGTGATTTCTGGGACAAGTTTAACAAGAGTTTGACAGCCCCGTATTAGTCACCTTGTATGACATGCTTGATGGAATAGTAATTCTATTCTTCCTTTGTCTCATAAAAGACTTCCCGGAACTTCACTGGCAGAATGTGACTGTAGTCAATTTGAGTGGGTTTTTTTTTTAGCCGCAAAAAGGTAATGAGAAGTTTTATATAATGATACTTGCAGTTTGTTGTTAAGTAAAGTATTTCCTTACATTTGAATTTTTTATTTCGCCTTTACGTTTGTTGCTTCATGAATATTTAATGAGTGTGAAGAATTTAATATATAAATCATCATATTAAAATTTGTGGCTGTATAACATGATTTGAAAATAAAGTTGTGTTATAAGTGCAGTGTGTTTGAAAAGTCACTATCTACAGTGCAGTCCACTTAAGTGGAACTCGCTTAAGTCGAATTTTGCTTAAGTAGAAGCATTTCTGAAGGTCCTGGCCAAAAGTCTTCTTTGTCTTTGTTAAAAACACTCCGGTTAAGTTGAATTATGATAACTAGAATTTTCTGATAGGTTGAGGTGATTTGTCTGTTCCTAACTGAAATTTTGACTCGCATTGATCAGTAGAATTTGTGCCTTCATCGCCTAAGTTAAGTACAACATAGCCATACATAATTTTTCTAGTGAACAGGCGATAACAGGCTAATAAACGTGGGAGCATCCAGCAGTACTTTACAACGTTAATGTTCATTAAAACAATAAGGACGTAATCGTCAGGCTGACTGAGGAAACACTGGTTCACCTCGGTTGGTGAGAAAATGACTTGCTTTAAATTCTGACAGTAACAGGACTACGCTTTTAAGATATAAGAAAGATTGAAACCAGAGGCCTGTGAATATTAAACATAAACTAGTACTTGGCAGGCACTCATAAGAATGAAGAAAGGAAAACACTAGGGAATAGGTAACTCTTAAATAGGCTTACTTGTTATCGCTCTGGGAATCCGTGTATGAACCGTTTACAGGGCACACAGGAATACTAAGCCAAAAATATGATTCGACTGTTTTTACACTTGCTACTATGCTACTAGCAACTAATTTGACACTAAATTTTAGGCTTCATTAAATTGCTTTTGAAAACTTTAAAAGATGTAGAAATAAAAATTTAAAATCAAAATACCTGTTTCTGAATGGTTGAAATAATTGCTTCATGCATGAGCCCTTATTATTATGAAGTAAATATCCATCTTTGAGCAAAATTCTGATAAGTAGAATTTTGGATAAGTAAAAGTATTTTAGAATGGTTCCAGTGACTTCTACTTATCTGGACATCACTGTCTATCTGTAAAATGTAATATCCTGACTTTTATCTATTGGATGTATGTCAAACAAATGTCAAAACAAGGAGCGCAAGCTGCCATTTTACTGTTTGTTTCCGAAAATAAAATAATGTAAAACTGCCAATGAAAGCATGTTACAGTAGACAGCAAAAATGTTGGTGCTCTCAGTCAAGTCATTTGTTGAACAGGCCAGATCTCACTTCAAGCTGTACTGTTAATGTGACAGCATTTGATGTAATAAAATGACATTTAATTGTCTTTATCTTGACATTTGTTTCATATAGATTTATTGGATAAAAGTGAAGAATAACAGTTTAAAAATATAAAATGACTTTTCAGTCACCCAGTGTATTGAAATAATAACCAATATGAAAAGTCAAGTTACTTATCAGTAACTGATGTTTGTAGCTGCTTGAATATAGATTAGTGGTTACTGGAATACTAGGTTTGTGGTTGTTGAATACTTGATGAATGGCCACTTGAATACTTCAGCCATCTGAATAGTGAATTTGGTATATATATAGAGGTTTTCTTTCTTTCAGTCACTAATATCTTTGTGATTCATAACACTGTACACTGTTCAGGTAACTCAAGATAATGTCTCATTGTAGATTTATATTTCATTGCATGAAAAAAAAAATTGGGTAAATGTTTGCTGTCATAAAGTGTTACGTCGACGAATCATATTTGTTTTATATTTCTAGGTGCCTGATGGAGCATATGTTGCTCTTCATCCAAAACAAACGTCCATATACAACATGAGCATTATGTCAGAAAAATCTAAATTTAGTGGTAAGCCTCATTCTTGTCAATTTATTACTTGTGTTTTTGAGTTATTACTTGTTTTTGTCAAGTTATTACTTGTGTTTGTTGAGTTATTACTTGTTTTTGTCAAGTTATTACTTGTGCTTGTCGAGTTATTACTTGTGTTTGTCAAGTTATTACTTGTGTTTGTTGAGTTATTACTTGTTTTTGTCAAGTTATTACTTGTGCTTGTCGAGTTATTACTTGTGTTTGTCAAGTTATTACTTGTGTTTGTTGAGTTATTACTTGTGTTTGTCGAGTTATTACTTGTGTTTGTCAAGTTATTACTTGTGTTTGTTGAGTTATTACTTGTTTTTGTCAAGTTATTACTTGTGCTTGTCGAGTTATTACTTGTGTTTGTCAAGTTATTACTTGTGTTTGTTGAGTTATTACTTGTGTTTGTCGAGTTATTACTTGTGCTTGTCATGTTATTACTTGTGTTTGTTGAGTTATTACTTGTGTTTGTCGAGTTATTACTTGTGTTTGTTGAGTTATTACTTGTGTTTGTCAAGTTATTACTTGTGTTTGTTGAGTTATTACTTGTGTTTGTCAAGTTATTACTTGTGTTTGTTGAGTTATTACTTGTGCTTGTCGAGTTATTACTTGTGTTTGTCAAGTTATTACTTGTGTTTGTTGAGTTATTACTTGTGTTTGTCGAGTTATTACTTGTGCTTGTCATGTTATTACTTGTGTTTGTTGAGTTATTACTTGTGTTTGTCGAGTTATTACTTGTGTTTGTTGAGTTATTACTTGTGTTTGTCAAGTTATTACTTGTGTTTGTTGAGTTATTACTTGTGTTTGTCAAGTTATTACTTGTGTTTGTTGAGTTATTACTTGTGCTTGTCGAGTTATTACTTGTGTTTGTCAAGTTATTACTTGTGTTTGTTGAGTTATTACTTGTGTTTGTCAAGTTATTACTTGTGCTTGTCGAGTTATTACTTGTGCTTGTCGAGTTATTACTTGTGTTTGTTGAGTTATTTTACTTGTGCTTGTCAAGTTATTACTTGTGTTTGTCAAGTTATTACTTGTGCTTGTCGAGTTATTACTTGTGTTTGTCGAGTTATTATTTGTGCTTGTCATGTTATTACTTGTGTTTGTTGAGTTATTACTTGTGTTTGTCAAGTTATTACTTGTGTTTGTCGAGTTATTACTTGTGCTTGTTGAGTTATTACTTGTGCTTGTTGAGTTATTACTTGTGCTTGTCAAGTTATTACTTGTGTTTGTTGAGTTATTACTTGTGTTTGTTGAGTTATTACTTGTGCTTGTCATGTTATTACTTGTGTTTGTTGAGTTATTACTTGTGTTTGTTGTTATTTCTTGTGTTTGTCGAATTATTACTTGTGTTTGTCAAGTTATTTCTTGTGTTTGTCAAGTTATTTCTTGTGTTTGTCAAGTTATTACTTGTGTTTGTCAAGTTATTTCTTGTGTTTGTCAAGCTATTTCTTGTGTTTGTCAAGTTATTACTTGTGTTTGTCAAGTTATTTATTGTGTTTGTCAAGTTATTACTAGTGTTTGCCAAGTTATTACTTGTGTTTGTCAAGTTATTACTTGTGTTTGTCAAGTTATTTCTTGTGTTTATCAAGTTATTTCTTGTGTTTGTCAAGTTATTTCTTGTGTTTGTCAAGTTATTACTTGTGTTTGTCAAGTTATTTCTTGTGTTTGTCAAGTTATTACTAGTGTTTGCCAAGTTATTACTTGTGTTTGTCAAGTTATTACTTGTGTTTGTCAAGTTATTTCTTGTGTTTGTCAAGTTATTTCTTGTGTTTGTTAAGTTATTACTTGTGTTTGTCAAGTTATTTCTTGTGTTTGTCAAGTTATTTCTTGTGTTTGTCAAGTTATTTCTTGTGTTTGCCAAGTTATTACTTGTGTTTGTCAAGTTATTTCTTGTGTTTGTCAAGTTACTACTTGTGTTTGTCAAGTTATTATTTGTGTTTGTCAAGTTATTACTTCTGTCAGTGAAACCATACAGCTCAGTAGAATCGGGCTGAATATGTTGCTAAGTCAGTTTATGACAATGTGTGATACCCTGTCATACATGCATCTGATACCTGAGGAGCTGCGCTAGCGTAGTGGTTACCACACTGCGATGGCGACCGGGTGACCCAGGATCAAACACGGGCGAGGACATTTGAAGATTTTCGTTGACCAGGATTTGGACTGGATTAACTCCAGCCCTAGCGAGAACATTTGAAGAAGTGTCGTCGACCAGGGACTGGCGGCTCCTGAGCCACCCAGCTCTAATGGGTACCTCCGAAATCGGCAAGTATCTGCCTGAATGGCGAGGGACACCTCTCTGTGCAAGAAAAAAAGGATACTCACGTAAAATCAGTCTCAGGTTAGACATAATAACCTGAGATTTCGCCTCGAGTAATAGCGGGCGTACGAAAAAAAAAAAAAAAATCTGATACCTGGTATGCTACACTTGCATCGATGTCTCACATTGGACAAACATATCTTATGAGGTCACACAGAAGACACTTTGTCTTTTCACCGCCCGACTTGTGTCTCTCCCTCTGACGTCACACTTGTTCTCTCTGACATCATCTTTCACTACGCACGTAATGTATTATATCACACCGCACAACGATAATTGAAGAACCTCCATCAAGGAAACCCAAAACCTTCAATGATCATGATTGTTTTTTATTTCATCCATGATTTGGTAATCATTAGCATGTAGCATGTAGCATGTAGTGGTGAGTACATAATACAGTCTGCGAGGAGACAAAGACAAAATATGACTGTTTCTTCAGATGCATGTCATAAGAGGCTTCTAATGTGAGGTTGTGTTTGGTTTTAAGAACTATCTTCATTGCACACGGACAACTCCATCAGTGCTCCGATCTCCTCCCTTAGATCACACAAGGAGGATCTCAGCACAGTGCATGAACTTCATAGCACCAGCGAGAATCCCAATGTGTGTGTAAAGAAATCAGACATTCTATAAATATTTTTGTGTTTGTGGCTGGCAACTTCATCATGTAAAACAAATTGCTACAGAAACCATTGCAGCAAGAGATTCACTGGCTTTCAACAAAGAGATCAGCTACAGTGGTGGCTGGATGCTCCATAAGGAGCTAAACGTGAAATGACAGAATGACTTAAAACCAGCATTGCAAGTGTTCACTGTGTTATTGCTTTACTAACAATCTTGTTGTTTCTTGTTTTCAGATAATTCCTATTACAACAGAAGTCCATCCTTAAATAGAAGTCTCAACCCTCCGAATGTACACATTGATGTAGAGGGATGCAAGTTTTACCATCTGGTGAGTTTGTTTTTGATATCCGAATGTACACATTGATGTAGAGGGATGCAAGTTTTACCATCTGGTGAGATTGTTTTTGGTATCCGAATGTACACATTGACGTAGAGGGATGCAAGTTTTACCATCTGGTGAGATTGTTTTTGGTATCTGAATGTACACATTGATGTAGAGGGATGCAAGTTTTACCATCTGGTGAGATTGTTTTTGGTATCTGAATGTACACATTGATGTAGAGGGATGCAAGTTTTACCATCTGGTGAGATTGTTTTTGGTATCCGAATGTACACATTGATGTAGAGGGATGCAAGTTTTACCATCTGGTGAGATTGTTTTTGGTATCCGAATGTACACATTCATTGATTATCCTTCTGGTTCCTTAAGGAGCATAAACCTTCAACAAACTCACATGAAGTCCTCTACGTACATAAAAATGTATGTATATACACACACCATACATATACACACCTTTTTTTAATGACTAATAATAAAAAGAGAAGAGAAACAATTTAAAAGTAATTATAGAGGTCTGAACTCACACCTCCAGTTAGAAATACCTCTCCAGTTAAAATAAGGGGTATTATACATGCCAAACTGGCAAATATTTTAGAATAAAATGTATATTAAAAAAAAAGGTAGAGTAACCTCACAGCTGAAACTGAAGTGTTAGAGACTTCACTATTATAGGTCTCGACTTTTGTCTGGTGAGGTTACCTGTTTCCCTTCCTAGCTACCTTTGTCTTCAATAACTCAAGAGTAAAGTCAGGTAACCATTTACAGCTGGGTAGCCTGGAGCATGACACTACCAGGTTTCAAATCTTTAGTGATTAAAATATAAATGGTACTATCTGATGAAATACAAGAGTGACTTCTGCACTCCTGATAACTGCTGAGTTCTAAGTTTTCTATGATGAGCCTGTGCTTTGAAAGTAAACTTCATGTTACTGTCCTCATGTTACACCCACAGGTACGGCACCAAGATGTAGAATCAAATAACAAAGAAGGAGATAGAGGTAGCAAGATGGTGTCTGAGATTTATCTCCCTCGATTACTTGTTACCAAGGTGAGTGAAGTTTTTTTGTTTGTTTGCAACGATTTTGCAGTATAATCTCTACATAAATGCTTGTGTACACAATGTGGGAGATCATAGAAGGTAAAGTAATGATTCTTGTGTCTGTACGGGAAAGGAAGCCTTCTACTCTTGACATTCACTCTAAAGCTCTTGTAGCTAGCTATATGCTGCTGTTATAGATAGTTACCAGTGAGTAGACGTAACATTGGATTTGGGGATTCTAATTTTTTGGTAGACTTGATTTTTTATTTTTTTACATATATATTCCTCAGTGCAGTGAAAGTTCCTCTTGCCTTTTCTTTTCTTATTTTGATATCATGATCAGTTCCTACAATTTTTATAAGAGAAGATTAATTGACTAGTAATGGTTTTGTAACACAGTTAGGCACTGACATGGAGCACAGTAGTTCAAATTCATCGCCCTTCAGAGCTCCCCAATGAGCATAGGCTTTCAACAAGTTTGTCAAGTCTTTCTGTCCTGTGCCATCCTATCAAGATCTTTTCATGTCTGTATATAGTTCTCTTCTCCATGTGTTCTTCAGTCTCCTGCTAGAACACAGTATTTAGTTGTTAAATATCTGCCATGTTAATACAGGTCACTTTCAAATTCTCTTTCAGGGAACACTACAGACATTTGTGGATGATCTGTTTGAGCGTATCTTCAGCACAGCTCACCGAGGCACAGCACTGCCTCTAGCTATCAAGTACATGTTTGACTTCCTAGATGACCAGGCTTTGCACCATGGGATGGGGGATGAAGTGGTGCACATTTGGAAATCAAATAGGTAATGCAGCAGCCAGAAGATCAGTGTCACGTAGACATTTATGATCTATAAATTTCCTATATCCTCTTCTTCTTCTTTCACCCGTATCCTCTATTTTATTATCATTTCTATCCTTTTTCCTGTGTTTTCGCATTCGTTCATTTGCGACTATATACATTACTATTTTCCCATTCCAACGTTTACCTGTTTCTTTTCTCAAAACTGAGAACGCAGTTATGACGTAACGTGTCAGTCTCTACAGAGACGAGAGAGTGTTAAATGCATTTCTATTTGCATTAAATGGCAGGACACGAAACTGTGAATATTCGCTTTCGCCAGACATATAAGCAACACATTTGTCTGCATTTTCACCTGCCACAACGAGTGGTGTTGGCTGAACGCTGAGAAAGGCGCGATAACTGACATCTCCTCGACGCAGTTTGAGACATTTGTCTGGAAATCCCAGCTGACAAGGCAGTCACGGTTGGCCTGGTCCGCGCGAGGTGTGAAAACGCACGAGTGTCAGTTCATGGTATGCGTCTAAGTTACGTAAGTGATATAGACGGAAAGGGGGATTATTTCGTTTTGCGAAATAAAAGTTTACCTCTTGGTCTAGTAATAGATATAACCAGAATGTTAAACTAGATTTTCATTCTCGCTCCTAAATTCGCAATAGACAGGACGTTTCGTGCAAAGAGAATAAGCTGTATAGCGAAGTCTTAGTTTGTTCTTGGCAAAAATTTTGCCGAACTTCTAGACTACCAATAAATATAAGCATATAATTCCAAAGTTGTGCGATTGCCTGTAAATTCTGTGTGGAGGTAAAATATTATACATATTATCTAGTATTTCGTGTAGTGTTTAAAGTGTTAAATCGCTTATTTTATTTCACTAGTTAGATTTGGTGCAGAGCGCTTAATACATAAGTCTGTATTATTTTCTAGTGACGTGTTTCAGTGGAAAGCAGAATAAATTATAATTTCTAGCTTAAACAACAATGTAGCTATAATGAATTTAATTTTACTGCTAAATAATCAGACGAGAACATATTTTTCTAAACTAACTTATAAATGCTAGAAGCCTCATGAGTGTTGACGGAATACGCACGTATCCCTAATTCATGAGGATTGATGATTTTTTTTTAAATATAACTTATTCCACGGGAAGGGTTAACCCTTTGAACCCGAGGTCCCGAAATTTCGGTCCGTGCGTAAAAAATCCTCTCCCCGAGAGACCGTAATCTCGGTCTGACACACCTAGCTTAGCAAAATGGGGTGGGAATGGAAATGTGTAAAAAATAATGACCTCAGGAAGTACACATATCTCGTGGAATGTTAGACCAAGATGGCGGCGCCCACGACGTGATAATATTTTGCAATTTTTTAACTGTTTTCACAATGAAAAGGCGTGTTGAAAATCCAGGAAATAGCCATTCTAAAAGGCTAACAACGGAACAAGCTGTTGAACTTGTGCTCAATGATTCGGAGGATAATGAATTAGATTTAGATGGTGATTATTGTGAAAGTGACATCGAAAATGAATCGAGTGACGGAACTTGTGAATCAGATTATGATCAAACTAGTTCTAACCCTATTCCTGGCCCCTCAGGGGATCGGGCTACGGTGCAGGGGCATGGAAAGGGGCGTATCCCACACAATGTATCAAGTAAATTTGATACAGGTTGGTCTACCGCAAATATATTTAGACCTATGTTTACCGTAGACAAAACATTTGTGGAACAGATAGGCCCTAAGAATATTCCAAATTCCATTTCTCCTGAGAGTAAAGCCATTGAATTTTTGGAACTTTTCCTCGACAGTAATTTCTGGCACAATTTGTGTGAGCAGACAAACAGACGTGCTGAGCAAGTAAAAAGCAAAAAGCCAACCAGCTACTATGCTAAAAATTATAAAGATGTAACAGTGCCAGAGATAAAAGCATTCTGTGGACTGCGTCTTCAAATGGAGCACAGTGTGCATAAACCACGTTACGAATATTACTGGTCCAGCTCGTCTTCGAACTTCATTTCGCAAACTCCTGGATTTCGCACTGTAATGGAACGTGATCGCTTTCTTGCTATATGGACATTTCTTCATCTTGTAGATGAAGAGGACCCTGCTCTGGATAAAGCAGATAAACTGTACAAAGTAAGGCCCATGCTGAATTTGTTGCTTCCAAGATTTCGATATTATTATTCACCCTCACAACACTTGAGTTTAGACGAGGGCATGATCCCCACTAAAAGCAGACTTGCCTTCAAACAATACATAAAATCAAAGCCCGTAAAGTGGGGAATAAAGGCTTACATGGCATGTGAAGCGAGCTCGGGCTATATTCTAAATTTGGAAATTTACACTGGAAGAACAGAGGATGTTATTCCAGAACTCGGTGTTGTTGGTAGTGTCGTCATCAGGATTTTGACTTCAGGTGATTTGGCAAACAAAAACCATATTCTTGTCATGGACAGATTTTATAACAGTGTAACTCTCTTTGACAAGTTATACAGTGATTATGGAACACTTGCAGTAGGGACAGCAATGACAAATAGGAAATATTATCCAAAAGAACTGTCAGGAAAGAAGAAAATGTGCAGGGGGCAATCAGAATTTGTCTGTTTCAATAACATTGTTTGCCTTGTATGGATGGACCAAAGACCCATCAATTTTATATCTAATTATCATAACCCAACAGAAATGGGAACTGTTAGAAGGAGAAACAAGGATGGAACAACTGTGGATGTTTTAGCTCCACAACTTTGTATTGACTACAATACTTTTATGGGTGGCTGCGATGTCAACGACCAAGTTTGTCGTCTCAATAAAACGCGCCGGCATTATCGCTGGCCTCGACGGCTCATAGTGAAATTTTTCATGTGGGCATGCAATAATGCCTATATACTAATGAATAAATACAATACCCACAATGTAACTGGAAGACGCTACAGAACATTTGGTATGTTCATGAATGAAATCTGTTTATCACTCATTGGCGATTACAGAACAGCGGCAATGAAGCTTCACAACCGTGTTGATGCACATCAGAGGCTGCAAAATGTGGGCTTGCATCATCCTCAAGTGTCTCCACAAGCTACTGGCAATAACATTTGTGTTGTGTGTGCATACAAATTCAACAAACATGTTAGTGACTTCCCAGACATGGACTACAAAGACAGACCATTCAAAAAAGTGAAGACTAAATTCTGGTGTAAATATTGTGAGAGCTATCTGTGCCTAAAGGAAGGGTCTACATGCTGGGAGGACTGGCACACTAAGCAGGAATATTGGAGATGATAAGGTTAGTCAATTTTAAGATACAATAGTTAAAACTGACTATATTGTTGGGTCACAATAACTAGTTTTGCTTATGTGTCTGTTTTGTGCATTTTTTGCTCAGGAGCCCAGGGGAATGGGATTTTACAGGCTGGGTGGCCAGGGTTCAAAGGGTTAAACTATTAGACAAGCTATACGCTTGCAGTTTAAAAATGTAAGTTATATTGAGTACATAATATGTAAAATATTTCATATGTGTTTTTCTTTATTCAGTGAATACTGTGGTACCCAAACTTTGCCAGCGTTCTAGTACGTGAACATAATCTGTGAAGAACTTAAGCACTTTCATTACATGAACTATAACAGTTAAATGAAGTAAAAGGCCTATCGCGCCAGAATTAATTCTTCCAGAATAACACTTAAGTACAGATCAGCCGCTGTGACAAGCAAAATATCAGTAACATCCGACAGAGTTTTGACTAGTAGTGTGGTGACAAAATATAGTCATATACTGAGATACGGCACCCGACCTGACATTCCTCATTTTTTTAGAAACCTACGCTAGTGACACTGTGCTCCGCTAACTTTCGTGCCTGGACAAATTTTATGTGACTTAAACAGACATCCGAAAAATAAGAACACCCAAGGGATCGTTCCCTGAGACAGAGAATTCAGTACGTCTTTTTGGAACTGGGGAGTTCTTGGTCTAGACTGCATTTACGGGTCTGTGTGAAGGTCCTAAAACAAATTATGTTCCCAGAGGCAGCGATCAAAGCTGTAAGTATAAATGTGCGCACGTGGCCACGGCTGAATGAATAGAGTGAACGCAGGTCTGAGTGTTGTTTTACCGTTGTATTTTTGGCACCTATTTGCTGTCATAACTTTCTTCATGCAAGTTTGTTTTGCTAACAATATTTTCCCTTAAACTAGATTATAGTATCAGGTCTGTTCATACCTTAAACGGGGAAAACTCTTAGACTCAATCATATGTATCTGGGACTCTTTGTGCTATCATCTTTCTCCTAATGGGACTGTGGGCTATCCATCAAGGAAAGATCATAACTGTGGGACTACCAGTTCTTGTAGCATTCCTTGATTTGTTTATGACTTTGTGTATATGCCTTTTTGATGTAATTTTACATGTGACGTAAGTTTACAAATGATAAATAAACTTAACAATAAATTAATCAGCATGTTGGTCAGCTCGTTCTAAATATCTATATAATCATTTGTTATAGTTTCCCACGTCTGTGTGTCTACCTGTCGTCACTTGAATGTGCATGCACGTGAGTGGATATATATATATTTAATGTATATGTGTTAGACTGTCTGACTACTCTAGATCTGTCGTAGAAGATAGGTGAGAGAGAGAGAGAAGATTCCTCACTCTCAGAGACAGCCTCTATCACAATTCTACCACCTCACACGTGGAAATCTATTTTGTATTTCTATCTCACACTGTGACTATCACTCATTCCAACCTATTCAGAAGGGACCAACCCAAGTCTTAATTCTCCTATCAAAAATCTACGACAAATGTGGGCTCGTTTCCGGTTTTTGAACTTAGAATAGGAAGACGAGACGACAAATATCAGCTCGTCTGAGATTTTTCTTTATTCTGATAAGAGTGTGATGTCTTGTGAGTTTTGTATTTTTTAAAAATAAAACTGTCCCCTAGACGTAACGATCTGTTTATGGGCATGCTGACCACACGGCTAATAATTGTTTTTCCACAGCATTATTGAGCATTATACATTTGGTTTACAGGTTGATTTTGTCGGAATATATGTTAATTACTGATTTTGTAATACTTAACGCTGGTAAAGTTTTGTGAGTGTACATCATTCACAGGGTTTTGAAGAAGTAGGTGTTTGAGCTAAGCTAAGGAGCACGATCAGACTATATGTCCTGTAATTGCCTCCCTTACCCTAACTATCTTCAGGGGTGAACTTGTAGTGGATTTAAAAAAAAAAAAAATTAATTTAAGAGATTTTTTTTTCTCTTTAAATTTTTGCAATAATTATTTTGTTTCCACTGTAGCGACTTATTTTTCAGTGAGTAATCTTAACTACCATACCCTGGACAGAAAAAAAGACCAACAGAGAAGTACTGCACTCACTAAACGTACAGGAACATTGGCTCCTAAATACCATCGCAATAAGGAAGCTGAAATTTTTCGGTCATATAAAAAGACATAATAGTCTGGAAAAAACAGTGATGGAAGGCATGGTCCCTGGAAAAAGGGGAAGGGGTCGACCTAGACGACGGTGGACCCAGGACATCACAGAGAGTCTGAACTTGTCTTTGACTGATGCAGGTCGACTTGCCCAGAATCGTGATGCGTTCAGAGCAGCTGTAATGGAGACAACGTTCTGGAAAGAATATGTCACATGATGAATCTTAACTACCATTTATTTGGCGTAGTCGTCTGCATTAGATGCTTTATTGCCGATAAATAGCAGCGATAGTTAGATACTATATTTTGGAGGAGGTATCCCAGGAATAAGGATATCATCTTTTGTTTGGTATTTTTCTCGCAAGTGGTAGGAACCAGTGTATCCTTTTCTTATCTCTTTCTCGTCTAAATCTCAGCCACTGACTTATTATGGCGGAGAGGGCATAGCTTAGACAGCTCCTCAGGGACGAGGCGAGAGAAGAAGGTTTGGAAGGAGAAGAAGCGAAAGCTTTTGTCAGAGACGAACTGGAGAGATATGACGCGGAGAGGAAAGCAGCTGAAGCTAAAGAGGAAAAAGAAGAACTAAGGAGGAAAGAAGAAGCAGCTGAGAGGAAAGAAGCGGAAGACCGTCTATTACAGCAGAAGAAGATGGATGAGGAAATGGAAATTTGCAGGATGCAGCATGAGAAAAGAAAGAAGGAGAAGGAGAGACAGCATGAGGAAAGAGAGAAGGAGAGACAGTATGAGAAGGAGAGGGAACAGAGACAGCACGAGTTAGCTCTTAACACATTAACTACCGCAAGCCGCTGTCAGCGGCTCACAAAATAATCACATTTGGACCGCAAGCCGCTCAGAGCGCCAATCTAATTTTAGTAATAAAACGAATGAAAAATGTACTGAAACACTTTCTGATCTGGCTCGAGATTTTAAGTTGCCACCGGAAAACAAATTCCCAAAAGCATGGTTGTTGTAGAACACTGGAAAATTGATATTATGTTCATATTTTTCAGCGTTTTGGGTTAATTACCAAATCGTGTAAAACTGTTTACCGTGGCAACTAGTGATAGGACTACAAAATATGCGTGTACATCTTGTCTAACGGCTGAATAGGATAGAAACATGTTTCAACAATTGACTGATAGATCTAGCGACGAGGACAAGAGTGAAAACGATGTGCACATTGATTGAAATTGTGATTTTGATAGAGATGGGGCGCAAGCAGTTATAATTGTGAAAATATTGCAAGTCCTCGGCCATCGGAGGGCCGTTAAATAGCAACAACCTCTATTAGAGTTACAACCGGTGTTTATTGTAATAGTACATTCATTTATCTTTAAAGTGATGCGTAATTCATAAAAATCTGTAAACAAATACGAAAACTACAGCTTACTTTGTGCAAACACCTACAGGATGAAAATGTGAACAAATTTAATTCGGCCACAGCGTGTTTTTCAATTCAGTAGTTAATGTGTTAAAGCTCTAGAATTCCAAAGTCGTGGTGCTGCCTCTACCTCCAGCAATGGAGCATCTTCTCCTCATTCTTCCTTAACTGATCCTTCTAACACTCAATCTCTTCAACTCAACGCTTTGTCTTTCACTCTCGAGTCTTTCCCTTGTCCTAATGAGAAGATTGACACATGGCTAGAAAAATTTGAGAAAATTGCAACCCTGTACGGTTTAGAGAGGTCGCGTTGGAACATGAAGCTTTCTCAGGTGCTGAAAAGCAGTGCGTATGATGTTTACGCCAAACTGGAAAGCAGCCAACAAGACAACTATGATGTGTTGAAGAAAGCGTTACTGGAGCGCTTTGAAATGAATGCTCGCAAATTTCTGCAACTGTTTCGCAACAGCAGGAAAGAGAGCTCTGAAACTTTTCAACAGTTCTCATCTCGTTTGAAGGGATACCTAACAAAGTGCCTTGAGCTTTCACAGCTCCCCTCTACCTATGAAGGTCTGGAGGAATTTGTTATTACAGAACAAAAAAAGAACACTTTGTCTGCTGATACCCGGAGATTTCTAGCTGAGCAGGGTGCAGAAAAGCTTGAAGACATCTTAGAAAAGTCTGAGCGTTATCAAAATGCGCTGGTTGAACTACCGGCCACAAAACGTAAACCGACAGAGGAGCATTTTCGGAAAAATAATCTAGACCAGTCTTCTCATGCTTCTCACGCTTCCAACCCAAATAACCACCGAGAAACTGGACCTCAAAACCCCCCTCCTGAAAAATCCAAGTTCTACAAAAACAAGTACCCCAACCACAGTAAACAGTCTGATCAACCCGACCGCCCTACATGGCAGCGCAGCCAGAAAGGACAAGGTGGCAAAGGGAGAACCCCTGAGCACGGGACTAATGATCAGAATGAGCACACCGAGCCAAAACGCATCGGATGCTTATTAACAGTCTCGCAAGGTGGAATTATTGACAGTGATTCCCAACCTGTTGGGGATAGACCCTCAACGCGAGGTACTGTTACTTTGAACGGTTCTCAAACTTCTTGTTTATTAGACACAGGGCTTTCTTATGATTGCATTGTTGCCAGAAACCTGGTTAAACCCGGTCAAGAGACAGGAGAGACCGTCCAATTTTGTGGAGTTTCTAAGAGTGATGCACCTACAGCGCTTCCCATCGCATTGGTGGAGATACACTCTGACTTTGTCAGAGGCGTGATCAAAGCGGCTGTTATGGATGATCCCATCTACCCAGTCATACTTGGTGGTAGATACATGTGTATTGGGAAACCGGAAGAGCTGATTGTGGCAGCAGTAACTACAAGAGGGCAAACCAAGAAGGAACGGGAGCCTGCGCCTAATTTGTTACCCATGGAACTTAAAGAAGCGCAACAAAAGGACCCTACTTTGGCACCCTGCTTTAGGAAACTGCCCATGGCTAAGGAACCCAGACAGCACGGGGACATTTTTTCTAAGGATGGCGTACTTTATCGCAGAACGGGCAAGCCTGACCAAGCTTACAACCAGCTCCTAGTACCGAAACAGTACAGAAGCCAAATCCTAGAAATGGGGCACTCTCTTCCCTTCAGCGGACATATGGGACAGAATGCCACAAACCAACGGATAACCACTCATTATTGGTGGCCAGGAGTAAATACTGATATTATCAGATATGTCAAATCCTGTGCCCAGTGCCAACATGTGCCACCCAAGCAACGGGCACCCCCAGTCTCTTTGGGTGAAATGCCAATAGTGGGAACACCATTCGAACGGGTTGTGATCGACATTTTAGGGCCTTTCGAAAGGACTAAAAGAAGGAACAGGTTTATCCTGACCTTAGTCGATACATGCACTTTATGGGCAGAAGCTATCCTGCTAACATGCGCAGATGCCAAGCATGTCGCAGAAGCCCTCGTGCAGATTTTCACTCGGTTGGGATTCCCTCAGCAAGTGCTGGCGGATAACGGATATCCATACCGAAACCTGTTGATGGATGAGATCGTCAAGATCTTGAGGGACCAGCACATCTACACTAAGCCTTATACTCTGGCCAGAAATGGGCTAGTAGAACGTGTTAACGGAAACCTCAACATGATGTTAAGTAGACTGGCACAAGTGAAACCTGAAGATTGGGATTGTTGCATTCCAGCAGCTGTATTTGGCTACAGAGAATCTCCTCATACTTCCACAGGATTTCCGCCAGCTACGCTTTTATTCGGCAGACCTATCAAGGGGCCGCTTGAAGCCTTACTTTGGTCGCTGACAGACCAGAAGGCTGATGAGACAGTTGTCTCAGCCAGTAAATACGTATCGGATTTAAAGGAAAGGTTGAAACTAGGATGGGACCTAGCAATGACAAACTTTAAGCGAGCACACACAAAGCACGCTAACCGATACAGGAAAGTCGCGAAAGAGAGAGAACTGGAAGCAGGAGAGAAAGTTTTTAGACTTGAGTAGGAATTGAAGAGAGATGGAGGGGGGAGATGAGATGGAAGAGGACAGACACCCGGAAGCTACGGATATAGGAAATTTATTTCCATAACGTAGACATGGAGTGCTTCCATATCTTAAAGGGGGGACGTTCTGTCACGTAGACATTTATGATCTATAAATTGCCTATATCCTCTTCTTCTTCTTTCACCCGTATCCTCTATTTTATTATCATTTCTATCCTTTTTCCTGTGTTTTCGCATTCGTTCGTTTGCGACTATATACATTACTATTTTCCAATTCCAATGTTTACCTGTTTCTTTTCTCAAAACTGAGAACGCAGTTATGACGTAACGTGTCAGTCTCTACAGAGACGGGAGAGTGTTAAATGCATTTCTATTTGCATTAGATGGCAGGACACGAAACTGTGAATATTCGCTTTCGCCAGACATATAGGCGACAAATTTGTCTGCATTTTCACCTGCCACAACGAGTGGTGTCGGCTGAACGCTCAGAAAGGCTCGATAACTGACATCTCCTCGACGCAGTTTGAGACATTTGTCTAGAAATCCCAGCTGACAAGGCACTCACGGTTGGCCTGGTCTACGCGAGGTGTGAAAACGCACGAGTGTCAGTTCATGGTATGCGTCTAAGTTACGTAAGTGATATAGACGGAAAGGGGGATTATTTCGTTTTGCGAAATAAAAGTTTACCTCTTGGTCTGGTAATAGATATAACCAGAATGTTAAACTAGATTTTCATTCTCGCTCCTAAATTCGCAGTAGACAGGACGTTTCGTGCAAAGAGAATAAGCTGTATAGCGAAGTCTTAGTTTGTTCTTGGCAAAAATTTTGCCGAACTTCTAGACTACCAATAAATATAAGCATATAATTCCAAAGTTGTGCGATTGCCTGTAAATTCTGTGTGGAGGGAAAATATTATACATATTATTATACTTTTTCGTGTAGTGTTTAAAGTGTTAAATCGCTTATTTTATTTCACTAGTTAGATTTGGTGCAGAGCGCTTAATACATAAGTCTGTATTATTTTCTAGTGACGTGTTTCAGTGGAAAGCAGAATAAATTATAATTTCTAGCTTAAACAACAATGTAGCTATAATGAATTTAATTTTACTGCTAAATAATCAGACGAGAACATATTTTTCTAAACTAACTTATAAATGCTAGAAGCCTCATGAGTGTTGACAGAATACGCACGTATCCCTAATTCATGAGGATTGATGATTTTTTTAAAAATATAACTTATTCCACGGGAAGGGTTAAACTATAAGACAAGCTATACGCTTGCAGTTTAAAAATGTAACTTATATTGAGTACATAATATGTAAAATATTTCATATGTGTTTTTCTTTATTCAGTGAATACTGTGGTACCCAAACTTTGCCAGCGTTCTAGTACGTGAACATAATCTGTGAAGAACTTAAGCACTTTCATTACATGAACTGTAACAGTTAAATGAAGTAAAAGGCCTATCGCGCCAGAATTAATTCTTCCAGAATAACACTTAAGTACAAATCAGCCACTGTGGCAAGCAAAATATCAGTAACATCCGACAGAGTTTTGACTAGTAGTGTGGTGACCAAATATAGTCATATACTGAGATACGGCACCCGACCTGACATTCCTCATTTTTTTAGAAACCTACGCTAGTGACACTGTGCTCCGCTAACTTTCGTGCCTGGACAAATTTTATGTGACTTAAACAGACATCCGAAAAATAAGAACACCCAAGGAATCGTTCCCTGAGACAGAGAATTCAGTACGTCTTTTTGGAACTGGGGAGTTCTTGGTCTAGACTGCATTTACGGGTCTGTGTGAAGGTCCTAAAACAAATTATGTTCCCAGAGGCAGCGATCAAAGCTGTAAGTATAAATGTGCGCACGTGGCCACGGCTGAATGAATAGAGTGAACGCAGGTCTGAGTGTTGTTTTACCGTTGTATTTTTGGCACCTATTTGCTGTCATAACTTTCTTCATGCAAGTTTGTTTTGCTAACAATATTTTCCCTTAAACTAGATTATAGTATCAGGTCTGTTCATACCTTAAACGGGGAAAACTCTTAGACTCAATCATATGTATCTGGGACTCTTTGTGCTATCATCTTTCTCCTAACGGGACTGTGGGCTATCCATCAAGGGAAGATCATAACTGTGGGTCTACCAGTTCTTGTAGCATTCCTTGATTTGTTTATGACTTTGTGTATATGCCTTTTTGATGTAATTTTACATGTTGTGACGTACGTTTACAAATGATAAATAAACTTAACAATAAATTAATCAGCATGTTGGTCAGCTCGTTCTAAATGTCTATATAATCATTTGTTATAGTTTCCCACGTCTGTGTGTCTACCTGTCGTCACTTGAATGTGCGTGCACGTGAGTGGATATATATATATTTAATGTATATGTGTTAGACTGTCTGACTACTCTAGATCTGTCGTAGAAGATAGATGAGAGAGAGAGAGAAGATTCCTCGCTCTCAGAGACAGCCTCTATCACAATTCTACCACCTCACACGTGGAAATCTATTTTGTATTTCTATCTCACACTGTGACTATCACTCATTCCAACCTATTCAGAAGGGACCAACCCAAGTTTTAATTCTCCTATCAAAAATCTATGACAATCAGGCTGAAATTGTTAGCTAAACACAACACATCTTTAGGAGCCATCAAGTTATTACGTAGTCAGAGATGACGGAAGTATAGAAATAACAGTTTCACTCTGATCTAAAGCGGAAAGGACAAAAAAAAAAACTACAAGTAGGACATCTAAATCAAATGTTAAACATCCTTGGAGTTTAGAAAATGTCTCTGGGTCATATATCAATATTCATCCCCCTTCAGCCTCTCAAAGAGCTTAGTCCTTCAACAAACTTATGCCAAGTCTTCCTATCCGGATTTACCAGCTCAAGGTCTTCAGCGTGTGTCCTATCTGTCTGGTTTTTACCATCAGTTTCACAAAGCTTAATGATTCAACAGCTGGTATTAAATTATAAGATTATTATTTGAGCAAGACCAACTTTCCACAGGCAGATCTGATAACTTTATCTTCAGCATTCCCTTGCCACTAATATGATCTGTTCTTTTCCGTTCTTTTCTATCCTTGATGGTCTGTCCATCTTTTACATTTCCTAACTCTTCAGGATCCATTTTCTCTGTTGCCCATCCATCTTATTCTTGGCTGCCCTGTTGGTTTTGTGCTTAGAAATTGGCCAGACAAATAGCTTTCTCTTCACTGTGTTAGCCAACATTTATTATTTTTTAAACTGTGCCCTATTTACCACGCTCTCTTCTTTGATAACACTGTGAGAAGATGCTGATGTTTGATTGGACACACACTGAGAAAAACCTGTTGATAGCATTACATGGTAGTTCATGACCTGTTGATAGCATTACATGTTAGTTCATGACCTGTTGATAGCATTACATGGTAGTTCATGACCTGTTGATAGCATTACATGGTAGTTCATGACCTATTGATAGCATTCCATGGTAGTTCATGACCTATTGATAGCATTACATGGTAGTTCATGACCTGTTGATAGCATTACATGGTAGTTCATGACCTATTGATAGCATTACATGGTAGTTCATGACCTGTTGATAGCATTACATGGTAGTTCATGTTCTTGGATACCCAGGGTTAAAAAAAAACGTAAAAACAAAATAAGTGGAGAACACATGGAAAAAAACATGACAGGAATAAAGAAGGCATGGAAGGACCTTGAATAGATGGCACAGGTCAGGAAGGTTGGGCATATATTTGTTGAAGACCTTTGTTGAAAGGTCATGATGCTGATGATGAAAGGTCATGATGCTGATGATGAAAGAATCAAGGGGTCAGCAACAACGGAGAAGATGGAAAGGTTAAAGGGCTGGTAGGGAATGTGTTTAGAGAAGGGAAAGGTGATCAAAGGAAGACAATAATGGAAGAAGGATAGCTCATATTGCTGAAAATGTCTGATTGTGGTCATTATAACTCTGATTATACAGGTCACAAGTCAGACTTCAGGTAAATTTGAATGGTAAACAAGTGTAAAGGTACTCTTACTAGCAGATACTACTGTAGGGGAGTAAAGTGTTAGAGACTTTATGAGATGGGGGTGACCATCTTTCTTCCTCACTGCCTTCGCTTTTCCTAACTCAAGCATGAGTCAGATACCCCCCTTTAGAGCTTCACAGACCGGAGTAAGACACAACCAGGTTTTGAACCTGGTAACTTTGCCTTGAAATCAAGTGCTCTAACCACTCTGCCACTCAGAAACAATATTTAAAGGTCTTTGACCTACAGAATGAATTATTTTTTTTTGTGTGTTTTGTTCAGAGAAGAAGCATGTGAAATATATCTGTTTCATGAATCTTGATTGTCACGTAAAGTATTATACCCATTAGAGCTTTCTGTACCGCTGTTGTTTTTTTTTTTTCTTTCCTAGTCTTCCACTAAGGTTCTGGGTGAATGTGATAAAGAATCCCAACTTTGCCTTTGACATCTACAAGTCCAACATTGTGGATGCTTGCCTTACAGTGATAGGGCAGACCTTCATGGACAGCTGTTCTACACTTGAACACAAGCTGACCAAGGATTCTCCGTCTGGTAAACTCTTGTATGCCAAAGACATCCCTAAGTACAAACAGTGGGTGACCAGGTGAGTTCTTCTTTGTTTTTAGCACTCTATGTTGTTGGTAGGTAGCATTCAGGTTTAGGAATCATGTTGGAAATGTGTTTTACCTTTCTATTCTTATACACACGAGGAAATTTCTATGGTGCTCAGATTTACATAAATCTATGTTGGAAGTTAATCAGGCACGATTACCATTGTCACTGCTTGCCTGTTATACACAATAGCAGTGGCTCACAACCTATTATAACCATGGCCCAAATTTCACACTTGGTGAAGCTGGTGGTCCTTGTATCAAAACTGACAAGTAAAAATTCATTATAGGAATTCAGCCGAAGACATGCAGCTTAAAACTTTGTGAGAAAGTGAAAATTTAAGGGACATGACCTATCGTAATATTTCCCTGTAACCCAGTTTTGGGTCAGAGCACTGTAGGACCCAGAACAAAGATGTATTCTTGTTAATACAATTAACATTTTGAATATTTCTTTTGGTCTTTTCTTTATGGGCATTTTAATGCTCGAGTTGATAAACTCAGAAATACTTAGACTTACCTATGCAGACAAACCAGACTGGTAAATAGCTGTGTTTGGGTTACTCTCCAATGTGAAGTGGAAAATTGAATACAGAATAATAGACCTGCTCAAATAGTAGACTTAAATGAGATTTGGACTTTATAAGAAACTGCTGGACACAGCCAAGAAATAAGTCTTAAAAATTACTAATTGTTAGAAGAAAAAAACCATACACTGAGATTTAAAGAAAAACTACTAACTTTGCACATTTAGTAAGACAAAGGCCAGAGAGATTCTTGTTAAATGGTCAAAGGGTCATATGAAAGTGCACATCTTGTTAGTACAAGAAGGAAAACAAGAGTTAACTATGATATGTAGGCCTACTATAAAGAATAATTGAAAAGTCTCTTCCTATTTCTAAATTGTTATTTCTTTCCTCCTATCTAATTTATATGAAACAAACGTCAAGACAAACATAACAGAATGTCATTTTATTACACAAAATTCTGTCACATTAACAATATAGGTCAGCGTGAGATCCAACTTGCTGAACACATGACTTCATAGCAGCCAGCTTTTTTTTGGTGTCTGTTGTAACGTTTGTTTATTGGCCATTTAGATTTTATTTTATTTTTATTTTGTTTCCAGAAAGAAGTAATAAAAAATATTTTAAAAAAACCACTTATTAACCAAATGGCAGTTACTGCCCCTTATTTAGACATTTGTTTCACTTATATCCATTAGATACAAGCCAGGATATAAAACTGTCAAAATATGGAATAACTTTTCAGTCAGCCTGTAGAACAGTGATTCTCAATTTTTCTTTGACAGTGGACCACATAAACAAAGCAAAAGGCAAATAAATACAGTAGTCTATGTTCTTTATTGAGTACTTTATGAAAATAACAAGAAGAAGGAAATAATTTAAATGTGAGCTTTTAAAGTCCAAAGAGTTCACAGTTTCAAATCTGCCACACCTTTTTTGTCCTCCCTGTATTTTGTTTGTCTTTCAAGTGCAGTCTCCCTTTACAAGCTGTGATGTTGCTCTGAATTTCTGATTCCCTAGTTTGAGTTTAGTCATTGTTATCATTCTGTGATGATTATGCCACTTTTCTTATGATTAATCACTCATATTTTCATTTCAGATACTACCAAGATATTAAAATCATGCCTGCCATAAGTGATCAAGACATGACAGCCATGCTAGCAGAGGAATCCAGGGTAAACTCGCTAGGTTTAAATTATATTAGTCAGAGAATCTGTCTGATGTGAGAGGCTCGGCACAATGTTTGTACACTTATTAGATATATAAAGGTCACAGGTCAGGAGTAGAGCCAATTTGATCTTAATTGTGATAACTAGAATTTATTTTGAAGAAAAGTCTGAAACATTCTTAAACTTAATTCTGATATAAAAATTGTTCTTGTGTAATTTGGAGTATGTTAAAACAGTGTGATAAATTGTATGATGTGTCTGTATGTGTTTGTATGTGTCTGTATGTGTTTTTATGTGTCTGTGTGTTTGTATGTGTCTGTATGTAGGTGCTTGAGTTCATTTATTTTATTCATTACTCTTTAACTCCTTAAGGGGTTGTCATGGGGATGGTTAGTAATTTTTTTCTCTCTTCCTCCTTCATTTCTCTTCATCTCTTCCTTCTTTTTGTTCTTCCACATCTTCCCCTACCCCACTCATACAGTTTAATAATTTTGCTTCATTTAAAACATAATTTTTTTGAACACCAGCTTTCCAGTTAAACCCTTGTTTCTGGGTGTCTCTTCTTGTCTCAGTCCAAACAATTCCTTTTCTTTTTATCAGCCTGCAGAGTTTGTCTCCATGTGTTTAGGGCTTTCAACTTTTCATTTATTCTGCTGTTTACTTATCAGCATTGATTGTCTGTTGACATAATGCAGATTTGGGGAGTTCATTGAGTTTAGCCAGTTCTCTTCATTGTTATCTTATCTCCTGACTTCTGTCCTAATGTGTCTTTTTTGTAATCTGTGTCACTTTTTTTTCCTCCTTAGCCATTTTAAGTGCCATGCTATCCTTAGTCATTGACAAATTTGTAAAGTGTACTTACTGTGGCTTAGTGCAGTTCTCTCCTTAGAGGGTCATTGAAGAATTTTTCTTTTAATGTCTTGACTGTGGGTTACTGAAGTGCTGTGCTGGGACGGTCAAGGACAGAATAAAAAAAAAACAATTGTAATGTCTAGAGCGTTGATTGTCTATGTGTGTGTGTGTGTGTGTGCATGGTTGCATGTGTGTCTTGTCCTTTGCTTCATACGGTAGTGCAACACCGATGTCATGAATATTTTCAGTGTAGAGAAGGTCCTAGTTTTGTAATTCTTTTTTTTATTATCTTTCTCCAAACAGACACACCAGAATGAGTTCAACACAAACGCTGCCTTGCTGGAGTTGTACAAATATGTTAGAAAGCATTATGATGATGTACGTATGATTTTTTTCTTGTCACTTTGGTGCTTTTCTGAATTAGTGGTTGACATTTTTAATAAAGCAACTAGTGAGTAGGCCTTGCAGGATATGGCTGAGTAAGTTCCCCTTTGATTTTTTAAAAATGTGTTTCAAGTACTCCAAATATCATTTATCTTCTTTCTGTACCAGCATCTCGTTTTATCTGAGAAATCCTGTCTTGTCTTTTTTCCACTCTTCCTGTGGTTCCATCACTGTATCAGACATGTGACACTAGAAGTATTGTTTCCTCAGTTAATGTTCCATCTCCAGGACCACCCAGAAAGCGTCAATCTTCTCCAAAACTGTTTGTTGTATGGACATGAATTTTTGCATGCAGTCTTAGATTTTCCATGCAGTTAAGATTTTGCGATCATTACATCCACAGCTTTCGCGAAATTTGCAAAATGGTGATTTTCTTTGATCTTTTTGGAACATTTGCCTAAATCTGCCCACAACACTAATTCTTACAGTAAATCACAACATTTGCGCGATAAGATGGTTCAAAGGCATGTCCTAAATGTGTGATTGGTTGTTCACGTGATTTTGATACGAGGAATGATGATCTGATAATGAACAATGATAGCAGTAAATCATCAGGAAGCTATGACAAATCTAACTGTTTATGTGTTATTATAGACTGGCATATGAAATTAGTTTATCACAAACGAAGGAATGCGAATGACGTGCCTCATTCCGAATCGGACGACTCCAATAAGTTCACAACAGTTATTGGTTGGATAAACTGCAAGCCATCTCGCTGCCAGTAATCTTCTTCTTCATGGAGCACGTGTTCTTCACATTTAGCCCAGTACTCTGTGTCTATTCATGAAAGGGCCTCACGAGTCATGTCTTTAACATCGCACATTTTAAAAGTGGTGTTCTGGGCAGCCACTTGCCCTTTGGCCCAAAGCAGCTCTATTGGGTTAAGGTGAGAATGATAAGGTGGGAGTCGAAGAGAAACATGACCCTGCTCTTGGATAATTTTATCAATCAGATACACTTTTGTCTTATTTTCATAATTATGCAGTTTAGTTTATTAATATATTATACGCTGGTGTCGTTTTTGTTTCGTTGCAGCCAACTCATTGCAGTTAGAATACGCCGCTGAAATAATTACTCGCGACTGTGTACAATAGGTGCGCACTAGTGCGGACATGTAGTCACTACACTAATTCAAACAAAAAAAATATTGAATAGCACATTTCATCTCTTGTGCTGTGCTGCAACAAAAATTAAGTGCGAAATTGTTGACCGGATCTTGTAACTTTCCTGTAGAACTTATAAAAATTAACCCAGACAACGGTAAGATTTTTTTATGTAACTTAAAGAAGAAAATTCGAACATGACATGAGTTTTGTAAGGGCAAAAAATATATTAATACAGTAACTGCATTGATATCAGTAGACCACGTAGCAAATTTCAGTAACATCCGTCAAGGGGTTGCAAAGTCACAACGTTCGATGCGTGGGCACGAATTTCCGAATGGACTATAGTGCTCGGAATAATAGAGTGAAACAGTTCATCCTATTTTAGGTCTGTGGGAGTATCTGGATTTTTCTTAATGTTAGCCTTGTGTGATCTAAGGAAGGAGATTGGAGCACTGAGAGCATTGTCCGTGTGCAATGATGATAGTCCATAAAAAAAAAAACCAAACTAGCCAGATGCAGCACTGTCTTATTAATAGAACCTAACTTTCCTGTCATTGTATTCTAAATCAACAAAGAAGGTGAATGTAAGCTGACCATGCGTCATCACAACATGTGATGGCTTTGGTAAACACAAAAATTGTACTGGTTTGTAGACTCGAAGAGAAAATATAATTTGCCATCATCATCATGAGATGATTGTAAAGTGTCAGTCAGTAACCAGCTAAAAGCCCATGAGCAGTGCACAGTGAAGCATGCTGTTTCATTGGTTATGCCACATGTTTTGACAATGATAGGAAACTCTATACACAGCAATGGGAGGGAATCTGATCATCAAAAGCGTCTGTGCCCTTTTATCTCTATTACACTTCAAGGGGAGTGAGTCACTTGGGTCCCAGCCTCCTATTGATTTTTCCCACCTACACTGCAAATTGAACCCACTCCACCTGGCTGCACCTTCCAGACTAACTCCTGGTTTTTATCCATTCTGCCAACTTGAAGCAGCTGTGACAGTAACAGTTTTTCTGTATATAAAATACTGTCCTGGATTCTATAACCCATTATGGTTGTCCCACAGCTAGCATAATGCCTTTCACTAGATTCACCAAGCCTTTTAAATACAACAGTACTACATAGTGTTATAAGAGTGTTTTAGAATTACCAGATTCTTCTTTGATCCTTGGCCACTGACTGTCAAAGCAGTCAGTGGCCATCACACCTGGTGGCGTCTTGTAGCGCAGCAACAAACTGCTTCCACTTTGTTCAGTCTGCAGCCATCCTTCATACTGTTCCCCAGCTCTGTTTCATTCTTTGCATCTTAGCCTTCACAGTTCTCCGCCAAGTTGTTTTTGGTTGGCCTCTCTTTTGCTTTCCTTCGGGGGTCCATAGCATAGCAGTTCTTGTGATGGCATCGGGGTCGCTTCTGAGGACATGGCCAACCCAACTCCAGCGTCTGCTACCTATGATTTTGTGCATATCTTCATGGTTACTCCGAGTAAGTAGTTTGGTCGATCGATTGGAAGTGACAGGTTTAAGTATAAATACTTTCCCAATGTTGCTTTCATTAAGTAAAAGAAATTAATATAAATTTTTGTATCCATTTAAGGTTATGAATGCCCTGGAGGATGATGAATTTGCTAAAAGGAACCGCCTGACAACCAAGCTGGAGCAAGTTGCGTCTGCCATGGATGGGACCACCATCTGCTGACCAATTCAGTTCTGCAGAATGTTCTATTGAATGAGTGAAATCTTTACATGGGTCTACATGATTGCAGAGAATTTATTTTTAATGGACCTGACTAAATGTGATGTGTGATCACTTCAAATATTCACATCACAGATACAGTGGTGGATTACATAAGTATTATAAACAGTCTGAATGTGGCATAGACAGTAGTGAGTGTCTGGTTAATACATTTGTGTTATGCTCTGTTTTTATTGCCTAACTACATGGCTGGCAATTTTTGGTATTCTTTGACATGGATCTCATCATTCTGGACCTAGACAAAGGTTACATGCAGGTTCTCAGATTGTTGGCCACAAGTCTCCGATTGAAAGATACAGACTACAGTTCTGACTTTGTGCATTTATATTATACATGCTGCAGTTGATAGATTTTGATTCTGTTTTACTAGCAATGAGTTGTTACCTTTATGAGGCCTTTTTATTATTCACCACAGTCATTTGTTCAAGTGTTTTACTTGTTGAGACATCCTTATCATGCTAGAGGTCTTTGATTTTGTTGTTTTTTTCATGTTTTCTTGCTGCATCTGAAACAAATGTTTATGTTAGTTTGTCTTGGCTGTAAAACAAGAAATTTGTGTTCATTGAATGAAATTTTTTTTTTTTTTTTTGGGAAGATTGACAAGAAAACTTTTGTATTTTAAAAAAAAAATCCATTCTGGGCAGTCATATCTGATGTCACACCGTGTATAGGTCATTTGTTGGGGTTTCTTTTTTTTTTTTTTAATATAAAGAGATACTGGTATTACGTGAAAGCCTGGCCAAACATTTTAGCAGGTCAAATAGTTTTATAAAGTAATGGATGTGTGTGAGCAGCTGTGCGTGTCAGAAACATTATCTATAATTAGTACTGAATATTTTGACGTCGTCAACAATTATAATATCCACGTTCAAGAAGAAATTAGAATCTTTCAAGTTTGACTTGCCTACATCATCATCATCATCTTATCATGTTCCTTTCTGTTCGTTATGGAGCATGGAGCTACCACTGTGACTGGTCTGTTTGCAGGAAGCCTCCACCAAGGCATCTTGTAGCAATGGTTTTGTAGCATATTTCTTTTACATAATTAAGGTGGCCAACCCCATGCACAACCACATGATAGTCACATGACATGACAGAGCAGAGGCAGCACCTTTCTTTGTCATCTCAGAGACCCCTCCGAGGAACTATATAGGGTTGCCTACTTCAGGAATGTGTTAAATCGTGTTCCTGCAGTGGAACATGGATTTGTTAAATGACAGTAGGCAGCAGTAAGTTTTACTGGGACAAAGAAATGCCTCCATAGTGACAAGATCTTCATCAGGGACAGAAACATACAAACACTTGAAAAAGTACAGTGAGAACTAATTTAAATGCATGAAAACTTTTTTTTTGTAATGATACAAGCTGTAGAAGAAAATGGCTGATGTCACTGTGGAAAATCTCAGCAACAAATGCCATTTGAATGTGCTGTTGTTTTATATCATGTATAACAGAAAGAGTTAATGTACTGTTGTACAGGGGAGACCAGCTGTGGCTTCATGCTCCAGAGGTAGCAAAAGAAATGAAATAATGAATTTATTGCCTTTGCTTCGTGTTGAAGACATAGATACAGAGAATGTGGCATTGAGAGAAATACAACGGCCAGAATAGACAGTGAAGAAAACAGTTGACATTCTCAGAATAAAGTGACAATTCAGGAAATGGTTGGTAACTAAACAACCATAGACAAAGATGTATAAAGTGACAAATAAGGATTTTCCAGAGTGTCACCAATGATTTTCATTTATAGCTCACATCTTTTATTATTTTTTCTTCAGTGTTTTGGTTGTAAGAGTAGTCTCACTTGTCTTTCCTGTACTGTTTTAACATGTTTGTCCCTTGACGAAGATAGTACTATAACATGTTTGTCCCTTGACGAAGACTTTATGATAGTACTAGAGGCCATTTCTTTTACAACCAATGGTCATTTAACAAATCCATGTTCCACTGTAGACAGGGGTACGAGGCAATTAAAGAGCTGACAGACTAGCTTCAAGACCACTTATGGAAGGTGCATTGGATTTGGATAAGGGAGAGATACTGAGGGCAATTAATGATCGCCTATTAGAGAATGACACTGCAATCGATGGATCATCAAGGCTAAGACTGCTGGAATTTGGCATCAAACGTAATACCAGCACGGATGGAGGTATGAGAGAATGCAACAGGAACAATTAGTATTCATATCCTTCGGCATTTGCTGAGGCAGACTGAGCAGCTATGGGTTTGCTCGGAGTGCAATGACGCCGATCCTGATCAGCAATAACATTATAAAGAATAGATGATAGGTGAGGTTAGGTATTAATTTTACTTAAGTCTAATATACTGTCTCTGATTTGTAAACATTCATTTGCTATAAATCAGTGATTCAAAATCAGTTAGCTTTTGTTTTTCCTTCTCTAAGTCACTTGTTGACTAGTATAGGCAAGTATGTGTCTCCTTAACTGTCATCTGATACTTTCTGGTGCTGTCTATGATTTTTGTGTTGTTGGCTTTCTTGTCTGAGTAAGACTTTCTTGCTTACCAGTTTGTTAGATTGTCCCGTGTCTTTTTTAAATATTTATCATCCTATACCCTTGCATTAATATTTCACATTGGCACAATGTATTCAAACTTTGCTCATCTCTGATCATGCCCAATGAACAAATGGGCAGCCTTAGTGTTTAGTCATATATAACCTGAATATTTACAAGTTTTTACTTTGTATGTATATTTTAGGATGTATTTCATATTATGCTTACTGTCACTCCATACCATAGTCTTAGATAGCTCATCTCCAAAGAGATTCTTATAGGTCATCTGTACAGTGTGTCTCAAATGTCAGTCATTTGTCCATCACCTTGGCAGATTATGCAATATTTGCCTATTTTTTTTTTTTTTAAATTGACAGTTAAGTAGTTTGTACATGTACCACATAAAGTCATCTCACCACACTTTGGAAAGAGTGGTTCATACTCACAGTGGTAATTAGCTTTTATCCATAGATTAATTAAAAGTTGCAGCTAATTCAGAATTGAAAGCATGCATATATTTCTAAAGCCTATGTATTACTAGACAACCATTTCATAAATGTTTTCCAAGATTGACTGTCCACTGTTTCACATATTGTATGCATTGATGGGATGTGCTGTCTTCTATTTCACAAATTTTAGGACTGAGATGTCCACTACTTCACACATTTTTATAGACAATGCTTTTGGCGGTTTCACAAATTTTTAGAACTGGATTTTGTATTTTTTTTTCCCACAAATTTGTAGGCAGGTCCAAACTCTGAATTTTTTCACACATTTTTCATGCAGAGCTTTCTGTTATTTCACAATTATTTTTAGATTTTGTTTTCTATTGAGCTGTCTACTTTTTCACTAATTTTAAAGAACCCTTCTGAACTGTTCACAAAAATTAATGTTTGGGCTTGTAGTCATTACACAAAAATTATGGGCTGTCACAAAATTGTCTTTGCATCAGTTTTAGATGTTTTGTTTTTAAATGCACACACTTAGCCACACATGATTGATGATTTATTATATTTTAGCATGTAGCTGGTAAAGATGTAGCTATGCAGGAAAAAAAAAACAATTTTTCATTGTATACATGTATTCTTAAGATATTTTTGATGAATAAGTAGTCAAACATTTGTTTTGCCCAAGATGAAAAATGAAATACTGCATCCTTAAGATTGTTTATTACACTGGGTTGATTGTTTTTCAAGCATCATAAACAAACTTTTGTTCCAGAAATTGTTGCTTCCTGTCTTTACCTTGTATGATAGATTAGTCTACATTTGAGATATCTATCAAATAATAGGACATACATATGTGAAGCAGATGGCTAACAAACAAAATTAAAATCATCAAATACTGTGAAATAAAATAATTTTATTTAATGTTTATCCTGCTGTATTGTTGCTCTCAAGATCTGCTCTAGACATGGGGACAAACATTTCATAGTTTTATTTTACTTCATGTGTTTAATGTAGTTTTGTTGTCAGCCATTTTTGTGTGCTTCTCACGCATCATTTTCCTTAACAAAGATATTTATGTGATCATAAGGTAGTCAGTGTTTATGTAAACATTTTAAACTTTGCCTCACCTGCCACCAGGGCTTAGTTTTATCATGTTCAGAAAGATAAAATTAATTGAGAGGCTAATTTTCCAAAAAGCTACAGCAGATCACGTACACACTACAAAAGGTTGAAAGTTGAACAGAGGAAAATGTCTCTCTTTATGTAAAAATTCATAATGTGTAATTAATTTAATGATGTACTGAATTCATTATGTTTAATTATGTTAATTGACTTAATGATGTAATAAAATCTTTAACAACTGTAAGTCTTTAAGAACAGTAAAAAATAGGTCATGAAGGGAAAAACTCAAATATTTTCCTGCTTATGTTATCCGTGTCACGTGTTTTCTCCTCATTTCTTCCACATTCCTACTTTCATAGTCTGCATCTTGTTTTTAAATAAGGCAGCCCAAGGAATAAATGGCTGCTTCTTTCTCAACCTCTATTCTGTACATGTTCTGACTATACAGTTAATTTTTCTGTGCCTGAGACAGCTTTTATGTTAGAGGTTAGATAAATGGCCATCTTTGTCATAGTCTGTGTATAGTGTGATACATTTTTTTAACACTATTTAAGTATAAATTATTTGTGTATTTAGCTAACAGTATCATCATACAAAACTAATGGCATGTAGAGATCACCACTGTGATGGCACTTGACATGCTTTGGTTGCAGACTTTTTTCAAGGGAGCCTATTGTAGTTGTGGCAGAAGGAGCCAGTAATAGGTCATTCTTTCACCCATTTGTAGATTATTTTGGTTATATGAATTTATATGGGAGAAATATTTGTATGGATCACAAGGCTGTAGTAGATGCAGATATTCTTATTATCTTTACCAGCGTTGCTGTGAAACAATACATTTATAACAACATACATATTTGTGAAGACAACTACATTATCAGTTCTTATAAAACACACAGCTCACCTAGACAGTAAGATAGCAAGTTAGTAATTAATTTTTTTTCTTCAAATAAAGTTTTGCCTCATTTTAAAGCGAGGCACACACAGTTCAACCGAGACACAGTGTCTGTTAATTATATTAGGCCTTTTGGTCTGGAGCGTTAGTAGAAAAATAGTGACAAATATATCTTCACAGTGGTTGAAACATGAACGGTATTGAAAGCTAGAGTAAGTTTATCTTTTTTATTCTTTAAGTAAACACTTACAATTTTTTAAGTTGGGAATTGGAGACACTGTATATCCTAATTATAACCCATTAGAGGTTGATCTACATGTATCTTCCTAAATTAAACATTTTAAAAATTAAAAACTTTCAGTGAATTATGTACTTGTGATTAGTTAGAAATCATATATTCTTATATGCCACAAGTTTTACATTATTCACTGTGCTGTTTTTTCATGAAAACTCATGTGAATTCAGCTTGTAGGGCACATTTAACACAACAAGTTTATCAGTAAGACCTTTTTTTTTTTTAAACTTGAAATATTATATGTAAGTATAATAAATGAGATTAATTTTGTAGTCACATGTTGTAATTATTCATATTGCTTCCTTACTCTATAGACCCTTGTTCCAGGCTTATGGAGGGTCACATGCTGTGTCTGACTCAGACATGTTGTCTTGTGGGTCTTGTTTAGCAGTAGTGCTTACTGAGAATATTTGTTACATGTCTGATCATGTTAGCTGAAGCACTCATAAACCTAAGTATAGCCAGAGTGGTAGCAGTCCTATGCCTAGCTGAAGTGGTAGAAAACCTACGGTTAGCTGGAGCGGTAATAAACCTAAGATTAGCTGGAGCAGTAGTAAACCTAAGGTTAGCTGGAAAGGTAGTAAACCTGAGATTAGCTGAAGTGGTAATAAACCTGAGATTAGCTGGAGCAGCAGTAAACCTGAAATTAGCTGAAGCAGCAATAAACCTGAGATTAGCTGAAGTGGTAGTAAATCTGAGATTAGCTGAAGCGGTAGTAAACCTGAGATTAGCTGGAGAGGTAGTAAACCTGAGATTAGCTGGAGCAGTAGTAAACCTAAGATTAGCTGGAAAGGTAGTAAACCTGAGATTAACTGGAGAAGAGTAGTAAACCTGAGTTGGGAAAGTAGGGGGGTACCTGGAGCAGTAGTAAACCTAAGATTAGCTGAAGTGGTAGGAAACCTGAGATTAACTAGAAACAGTTACCTTGACATATAGTTTGTTTGTCTTTCTGTGAGCTGGTGTGTACATATGAGTGAGCTTTATGTACATATTATATGAACATTTTCCACTATTACCTTCATCAAACATTTCCCACTATTACCTTCATCAAACTTTTTGTTTGATCCTTAGCCGCTGACTGTCAAAGCAGTCATTGGCCATCACGCCTAGTGGCATCTTGTAGGGCAACAACAAATTTATTCCGCTCGGTCGGTGGCCATCCTTCGTACAGTGCCCCAACTCTGGTTCATTCTTTGCATCTCAGCCTCCACCGTCCGCCGCCAAGTTGTCCCCGGTCGGCCTCTCTCTTGCCCCCTCCCCCCAGGGGTCCAAAGCATAGCTGTTCTTGTGATGGCATCGGGATCTCCTCTGAGGACATATCCAACCCAGCTCCAGTTCATCAAACATTTCCCACTATTACCTTCATCAAACATTTCCATCATTAGCTAATGAATTTATGCCAGCTTTCTTAAATTTACCTTACAAGTTCACGTAGATATACTGATACCCCATGCTTGCTAGTTTTAGCAAGTTTTAGTTGCTTTCATGATGTTTCTATGTACAGGCCTGTAACTGCTTATCCAAAATCCAGTTTTGTTTTGGAAACCGGGTGTTTTCAAATGTCACCCAAATCATTTGAAAAGTACCCCAAACTCTGCAAAAATAGCCCAAGTTGCGCAATCTACATTAAAAATAGCCCAAAGTTGCCAAAATCGCCCAAATAGTGATTGGAAAGTAGCCCCTCTACACCTCACGGTAGAAGGGGAACGACTAAGTAAGTAAGTAAGTAGCCCAAAGAAACTTTTGATTTTCAGAATAATTCTTCGGATAAAAAATGTTATAGACCTACATGTCAGAAAGGTGTATGTCCTTTAATATGTTGTTGATCATGTCATATTAATTGGCTACAGTAAATGTGAAATGGTAACGTGGCTTCTTGATCATAAACAGTATAAATAAGGAGTTTGCCTCATTTTGATGAGGTATATCCACTTCAACCAAGACACAAGGTCTGTTATTTATATTTAGGGCCAGTATTCCGAATATAAAAGACCTTGTATTCTGATGAAGCCCTTTTTAAACATTTGATAATCTGTTTTCTCCTTCTCAGGTCCCAAAGGATCATGGGCTATCAGTCAGTTCTGTCTAAGCCCTCTCTTATTCTGGACAATACTCTCTTGTTGTTTCCATGTTTTCTTCCACTCTTTTTTTGTCAGACCCCTACTCTCATTATCATGTGTTCCAGGGTCTCCTTTCACTTCCTCCACCCTGGGGATTTCAGAA
Organism: Oreohelix idahoensis; assembly: GCA_024509875.1. Classification (NCBI taxonomy): domain Eukaryota; kingdom Metazoa; phylum Mollusca; class Gastropoda; order Stylommatophora; family Oreohelicidae; genus Oreohelix; species Oreohelix idahoensis. The sequence goes on from JAMPIV010007116.1 coordinate 217,200, forward strand.
CAAGCACTGCCTGCCTAAGTATGCCAACAGATGAACTCCATCCTCCATACTTCAGAATGCTTTCGTGCTGGACATCATTCTTCTATCCCTGATGACGGATTTGAATAACTTGCTGTTCTGCTTGAGAATTTCTCAAAACTTGACATTTTTGTATTTGTTTAAGTTTCTACAAGATTGGCTGACATGCCTGGGAAGTCCTATTCCTTGCTCCCTTCTGGAAGAATAGACTGGTGTGAAAAAAACTACTATACTTTCTTTCCTGGCAACCCCAAAAAAACGCAGGTCCACAGTAGACTCATGTTTGACTTGTCCAGTCAGATATTTTTGTCACAATGCATGTATGCTAATGCAGCATGCTTGCTGTTACTCATGTACAATTATGGAAAATAATGAATATCTCTTTTTTTTTTTAACCATGTGCATATAAAATGTATATGTGGTGAACTGCCTTCTTGTGTAAATAAGGTGTACAATTTTTAATGCATTATCATTGTATACATGGTGTTTTAGTTTATATCTTGATGTGCGCTTCCTTCTACCTGGGAAAATCTGTGTTGCCAGTTAGTATGTGCATGTCTTTTGTGACATTTGACAGTCTGCAAGTTAAATGATATTTGCTGTGCAGAATCACATGTTTATGTTAAATTTGCTTTGCTTATATGGGATCATATTTGATTTTGCATTGCAAAGATTGTTTTTTCAGTAGTAGGTTTGTGGTTACCACCTGTTGTTTGAAATGAGTATTGAAGAAATGGTCATGTTATACTTAGTAGGTCTAGCATTGCTTGCTCTTTCTGATGGCCATTGACTATGGTCTTCTTTTTTATACAGTTGTACTTTTTGTCTGTTTCCTAACTAGTTACAGACAAAGCTGCCAAAATATTATAGGATCTTGTCTGTCAGTCATCCCTCGTACATAAGACTAGATCTGATTACAAACGAGCTTTCAGTTTAATTTGAGCTGCTCTGTTGACAAGTCTGATGAGATTTTTAAAAACAGAGATCTGATGGCCAAAATTATTTCACAGTTAGTTGAATGCTTTAGCCAGAGTTAAAATATTTTTAAGACTGAAAATTGTGCATTATTTTGTATAAACTTGCTTCATGTGTGAATGTGTGTATTCAGGTGTCCATGTGTGTGTCTTCATGAGCTTCCATATATCACAGTGGTGCTTTACTGTATTACTATGCAGAACAAAAGGAATTGAATAGTTTCTTATGTTATACATTCTTTCACCTTTCCGAACATACTCAACATTTACCATGATTATGCCTACTGTCGCAATTTGTGCTCCAGAGGGAGGTTTGTATGAACATGTCTGCTGAAAGAGACAGTCAAGCAAGCATTTACCTCATTTTGCCGTTAACTGTGGTGGGGAGATGTACACGTAGCTTCGACTGAACCCTCAGGGGAAGAGAAGAGATGGAAAGCTAAAGAGAACCTGGAGAAGAATGATGGTAAAGGAAGTCAAGGCAACATGAATCTCATAAGCAGAGCTGAAGAATACTGCCTAAAATAGAAATCTGTGAGGAGCTGGATTGATTGGTTTGTTATCCTTAATTGTGGTCTATTTCTATTGCTGTCTGGTTTATTAGTCATTTCCTTAATTGGCGTCTATTTTATATTGCCGTCTGGTTTATTAGTTATTTCCTTATTTGGGGTCTATTTCTATTGCTGTCTGGTTTATTAGTCATTTCCTTAATTGGGGTCTATTTCTATTGCTGTCTGGTTTATTAGTTATTTCCTTAATTTGGGTCTATTTCTATTGCTGTCTGGTTTATTAGTTATTTCTTCAATTGTCAGTTTATTTGGGTCTTTGTTTATGGTTGTTTGATTACTAGTCATTTCCTTAATTGAGGTATATTTCAATTGCTGTCTGGTTTATTAGTCATTTCCATAACTGTCGCTTTATTTGGGTCTTTGTTTATGGTTGTTTGGTTACTAGTCATTTCCTTAATTGTCACTTTATCTGGTCTATTGTTTTTTTCCTTGTCACTTTCTCATGGTTTTCATATTTGTCTCATTGCCACATTCTCTGTGTCTGTGTCTTTAGCATAGCACAAGAACAATAATTTATCTTGACATTTGTTACATCCTATGGAGCATGTCGCCAGTGGTTTCCCTTTTAGGAAGCCTGTACCAGTGCATTAATGTTCTCTTACAGCAGTGGTTTCTTTAGCAATTTATTTTATATGATACACTCTCAGACGTCTGCTTGAATGTTGTTTACATGATACACTTCTTCTTCTTCATACACTCTCAGACGTCTGCTTGAATGTTGTTTACATGATACACTTCTTCTTCATACACTTCTTGTTGTTTACATGATACACTTCTTCTTCATACACTCTCAGACGTCTGCTTGAATGTTGTTTTGATACACTTGATACACGTTCTTCTTCTTCATACACTCTCAGACGTCTGCTTGATACACTTCTTCTTCTTCATACACTCTCAGACGTCTGCTTGAATGTTGTTTACATGATACACTTCTTCTTCTTCATACACTCTCAGACGTCTGCTTGAATGTTGTTTACATGATACACTTCTTCTTCTTCATACACTCTCAGACGTCTGCTTGAATGTTGTTTACATGATACACTTCTTCTTCTTCATACACTCTCAGATGTCTGCTTGAATGTTGTTTACATGATACACGTCTTCTTCTTCATATACTCTCCTACGGCTACTTGAATGTTTTCAAAGAAAGCAGTAATCAGTTTGAGGCTGTTTGCATATTTATACATGATAATTTTACACATTAGTACAAACATGGTATGTACTCCAGGATATGCTTAAAATTGAAACACAGAATTGTATAAATGTCAGTTTTACAGATGGATGAGAGCAAATTATGTTTTGGCAATGCCTGCATCAGTTTAAAAACCGCTTTAAAAAAAATATCAAAACACAGCACAGAACTAAAAAGAAATACTCAGAGAATTGATGCAAAAATAACTGATTGGTTTTGTATGTATGAGTAGTTTTAAAGTGTTAATGTTTAACCAGAGCATTCTTTGCAAATACACGTCCATCTCTAAAAGTGTATTTCATACCAGTGTGTCATTCACTTTTGTACCATCTTGATTAACTGCATACTCTATAACTGACACAGGCATGCAAAGTGGTTCCCCAACAACCACCAGGGCTACAGGCTCTAGGAAGAGAGGTTACACTTTGTGACAGTAGGTGTTCTGAGAATATAAGTTTGGAATATGCATCTCTTGTTTCTGTTAGTTTTAATAAAGAGTTTTTTTTTGTTTTTTAAGATATTTGCATGAATACTGTGCCTGGTATACGAAGCATGTATGTGTGTGTGTAAGTGCACAGTTCAAGTGGGAAAATAATATTTCTGTATTCAGTACTTGCATTAACTTATGAGTTCTGCCGCCTAAAATTATTAGTAACATTGTACATTTTTAAAGAATTTCATAGCAAGACTTTTACTCCATCTGACAAATTCTGTATGTAGAATGATAAGTCATATTTTATTATTCATATCTTACTGTTGTGCTGTTACAACTCACTGCTGCCCATAGTAAAAAGATTGTAACACACGACCTTGTCTCTTTTGACAGTGGGACATTTCTGAAATGTAATCAGTGTAATTAAAATATTGCTAGCAGTGTTTACAAACAGCATAATGGCTTCTTGACATCATGATGTAGCAAGGAATTACTTGACATTAATTATAAATCAAAATAAAAGTTACTTGTTATGCCATTTTTGTGGACTTCAAAATAGTATCATCATCATTGCCACCATTACTATCATTACCTTTGACCTACCCAAGGAGTAAACGCCTTCAACATTCATGGCTTGATCTACATGATTGTGGCATTCACTAAAGGTTTTTCCACATCATCTTTATCCATTTCATTGTAATCTGTCCTTCTCTTCTCAGTGTGTTTCTCTACCTCTCTTACCCTGGAGATTCCACAACAAGGACTGCCTTGTAATGCCCTTGATAAAACAAATTTAATAGTTTAACCTCCGTTAATGTTTAATGGCTGGGAACTGTTGATAATACTACGGTTGTGTGTTGGTGTCATAAGTGGGGTGTGTATAGAAGTACAGTCGCACACCACAGATACACACATCAGAAGCATGGAAGGGTGTAACGGCAGGTGTATTGTTAATGGACGTTTAATACACCACAACACGTTACATTAATACAGAATACACAGTTATAGTCGAACTACAAGTTATAGCAATACAACAATAAAGTACTTCTCACATCTCAGAATCATGCAGATACTACAATATCCATGACTTCCTTAAAGATACTCCTCAACTCAGCGCCATCCACCAGTCCTCACATTAGCGCTATAATATTCCAATAATGGATTCCAGCAAACGGGCATCATCGCCGTGCTAACATAAATATAAATATCCTCCTCACAGATAGCAAACGGACATCATCATCGCCGTGCTACTGCATAAATATGGTATCCTCCAGATACTCCTCACATAAGCGCTATAATATTCCAATAATGGATCCCAGCAAACGGGCATCATCGCCGTGCTAATATAAATATAAATATCCTCCTCACAGATAGCAAACGGACATCATCATCGCCGTGCTACTGCATAAATATGGTATCCTCCAGATACTCTTCGCATAAACGCTATCATAATCTAATGAGTCCTACCAGCAATTTCTCACACGACTCCATCCCCGGCAGTCTGCAATAATCTCGCCTTTACTCATTTTTAGCGCTATTATATGACATGTGTAAGTTAATGGACCCTTATCAAAATATTCACAATACTGCTCACCCAGCAGTTTGCAATAATATCACTTATCAACATGTCTTCACATAACACAATTATCCTCTATCAGGAAATAATGGCCTTACACAAATCATGGCCTCTTATATTCAGCACTGTACAGGCTTACTATCAAGAACACACACTATGGGGCCGACTCTCTCCAGTCGATGCCCAAACTCACTGCCCACGGGAATACACATCTTCCCCCTAAAACAGCTACGAGACCCGGCTGCTCAAAAAACATCGTTCAGTCTCACTACTTGCACGGGCTAGCCACAAATAGCTAAACACCCATAGCTCAAAACAGTTCGGAGTGAATAAACCTCCACAATTGAACTGACTAGCGTTCACACGCTTTGTAACTTTACTTCTACTATTACAATTTAACCTAACATTAAAGACAATCACGTCTTCAAGCAATGACAACCCATAATCTAATCTGCTCACCTAATATTTTCCAGATCACATCCCCTTCCATTAAAATTACTGGTAACAGCCCTCAACAGGTTTCCTCAGTGTATACTCTGTAGACAGCTGCTAAAATAAACTTTGAAGGATGGTCGTGAAGGAAGAGCCAATGAACAAAGAAATATATCATTATTTATAAAATCCCAGCTTTTTCTGTCACTAACGCTAAGGGATGCAACTGCGGTTGAAAGTTAGACATTAATTGAATTGTTTCCCTTACATGTACTCTCCCGAAAATAGTAACACTCGACAAAGAAATGTGCGCAAATGACGGTGTGCACAAAATTATTTATAGAATGTGTGATCCCATATACACACATTGGGATCCTCACTGCTGCTACGTAGTTTATGTACTGTGGTGATGTACATATTTTTAAAAATACTTTTGAATAAGTAAAATTGCCGTTAGGTATTGGTGCTTTTGAATTTAATTCCCATCTTATGACGGGCTTTTACACTAGTGTCTTCTTCTTCCGTCCTTAGCCACCGACCGTCAAAGCAGTCAGTGGCCATTACGCCTAATGGCGTCTTAGGGCAACAGCAGATAGGTTTTCTTTGCCATTGTTTCCCATCACGCCTATTGGCGTCTTTAGGGCAACGGCAAATCAATCTATTTGCTGTTGTTTCCGTAATCGAAGTGACTGGCAAACGGGTGATCAGCCCGTTGTTACACTAGTGTATATATATATTAAATAACAAATACAAGGAGATAACAGTTACCTTTATTGGAAGATTATCCTTTATTCTGTGTTCACTAGCTGAGGATGTCATGACTAAATGTACCCCAGTAGCCTGTTTTCTCGCCTCCGGTGTCGTGTATTGTTGGTCGCATTCATAATTGGATAGAGTTGTCTTTAGGTCTTTCTTAACAAGTTTCAAGTCTTAGTGCAAGTCTCAAATCAAGTCTCTAACAATAGCTTTCCTTGAACCATTAGTAGTTCCTCCATATGAAAACATTATGAATGTTGATGCGAAGTTGGTTCACCAAAATTGTGTCATCTTATGTCAGTAATAAAAAAACTGTAAAGTCAAGTCGAAACATTTTGGTGAATGTAAGCTTTTTTTTAAAAGATCCACACAACAGGTAGTATGACTAACTTGTGAATTTGTTCGTATTACTGACTCGTGAATTTGTTCATGTTGTAGCTTATTTTTTTATTACACTTACTAGTTTATGTGTTAACTCTTAAAGGCTGGAACGACGCTGGTAGCGTACATCCACAAAACCCCTAGAAGCCGAAACGACGTTGGGAACGTCACTTTTGTGTTCTGTGAAATTTGTTCCGTATTTTCATTATGACTCATAACTGAATACTATATGTAGAATATCACTAAAAATCCTTCATATTCTAATTCTACATTCATTTATCTTTACTGTGATATATAATATGTGTGTCTTTGTTGTGTAATAGCTCAGAAACTTTAGAATTTATAAAGGTACTGCTTTAAGGTACAAAAATAATTCTGGCAAAACTGATGAAAAAAATTCCGGCCTGCAAGAGTTAATAACAAAAAGCCCAGAAAAAGTTTGTGTGAGCTGTTACTTGATTTGTAGAATTTGTGGTGTAATGGAATGCAAACCTCTATTTTTATAGGAATTTGAATGTGAACAATATCTTCTTTTTATCCATTTTAGGTTTATGAGAGTTTCAGGAAAACATTAGTCATGTACACATTGAACTTAACTCCATTAATCAATTTACAGTTATTATTGAAACAGTCTGGGAACATCAAATCTCTAATGTGAAGTAATATATATTAAACAGTGAAATATCTATAGCATTTCACAAAGTGTGAATGATTGCCAAAGTTAATATCATTGCATATAACCCATGCATAGCAAAACTTTCAAAACATAAATCAGGAACAAATGTTACATATGTAAGTTACAAACAATCAAGTTATAAGAGTTAAATGAGTATATATCTAACAAAATGAAGGGATGCGTTTCGTCTTGGGCTGTACGTGAGATGCCCCATTGTGACGATGCAGTATATGTTTGACTTGCTGTCTATTAAAACCAGATATGCGAGTAACCACAGATAAAAGTCATCCCCTACACATGAACATAGTTGACATCAAGGGATTACGAATAAAGAGGGGGATGTCATGGATGGCACAGGCTGAGTCAACTATTCGACAGGTGACCACAGTTGAAAACATATTCAAGGGAGAGGAGTGGAGAGGTCTATTGAGAACTTGGCAACCTACCAACAGGTCATCATCAGCCTTGACAGAGAATGCAGAGCTTGGGGCAATGGAAAAGCTGAACTGGAGATTGATCAACTGATAAATGAAAATGTTGGGAATAATGATGCTGTTGTGTACACTGATGGGTCTGTAGCCCGTGGTGGGAAATCAGGATGGGGCTTCTCGACTAGAATTAATTAAGGGCATGATCCTCGCTGAACATAGCCGGGCCTACATGACAACAACCTCCAGTATGCGAATGGAGGTAGAGGCAGCTACTGCTGCTTTAAGGTGGTTGTCTGAAACTTCATTGACAAGAGCAGTTATTGTGTCAGACTCTCAGTCCATGCTTCAGAAGATCCAAAATGGATGGCTACGGCATGAATGGAAAACCTCCATAGCCGCCTCAAATCTTCAGAAACTGGCGTGGATCTACTGTCCTGGTCATGCAGGGGTACGCGGCAATAAAAGAGTTGATAGACTAGCTTCAAGAGCACATATAGTTGGTGCGTTGGATATGGATAAGGGAGAGATACAGAAGACAATTAATGATTGCCTGTTAGAGAATGACACTGCAATCGATGAATCATCATGGCTGAGATTGCTGGAGTTGGCATTATGCTTGGGACTGGCAGGAATGAACATATGAAATCAGTCATATAACAATAAAACAATGAATATAGCTCAGTGTTACAATAGTTCGTTTGTTCGTAGCCGTTTCCTCTTCTACCATTTGGTATAGAGGTTGCCCAGGGAGCACAATGTCTCTCAGGGTGAACACACAATCACATATTAAGACAAACTGGTGATTGGCCTGTTGTGTTGGGACTTGCCATCTAACAGACTGCAATATATCGATATGAAACATATGATCCTACATGGTTCCATTCCAGCCTTTAAACAGCAGATTTAACTGCTGGACTTTCATTCCTCTTCTACCCAAAGGTGTAGAGGTTTGCCGGAGACAGTATCATCTGAATAGACATGCAACCACTGCTTCGCTATCTGAAACTGAGAAGGCCGGTTGCCTGGAATACTACACACAGTCTTTCAAGACAATGTTCACCTGCGACAAAGTTTTACTGTAGAATTATAACACTGTGCATATGGACGGAAACCATTCTCAGCTACGACATGCATCTTTCTGAAACAAATGACAAAGATAATTGCCACTGTTGAGGCTACAGGTAAAAAGCAGGCCTCGTAAGACAGAAAGGAGGAGGATACTAGACAACAGAAAAGAAACAAGTGGTAGGCTCACCTGGGTATCAAACCAGAGACAATCTGAACAGTAACATCGCTTACCTGCGAGAGTGAATCATTAAAACATATACAGCCATCTCAGCACCCCTATCTACCTATAGTCATTTATCTATATTCGTTTATTCATCACTCACAGGCCCCAGGTTTCCTTCATTATTTATTTATATTATGGTCACAAGGCCGTCGTCAGAGAGAGTGGCCATTTTATTGACAAAAGATTTTCTCAGGAGCATCGCCTCTTACTTCTATTTATAGGTTATATATTTTTTTTTATTTGTTACAAAGTTAACTTATTTCTCACTTTCTTTCTCTCTTGTTTTCGTTTGTTTCTCTCTGATGAAAGCCTTGCGGGCATTCTTCTTCTTCTTCGATCCTTAACCGCCGACCGTCAAAGCAGTCAGTGGCCATCACGCCTAGTGGCGTCTTGTAGGGCAACAACAAATTGATTCCACTTTGCACGGTCGGTGGCCATCCTTCGTACAGTGCCCCAACTCTGGTTCATCCCCTGCATCCCAGCCTCCACAGCCCTCCGCCAAGCTGCCCCTGGTCTGCCCCCCCCCCCCAGGGGTCCAAAGCATAGCTGTTCCCGCGATGGCACCGGGGTCTCCCCCGAGGACACGACCAACCCAGCCCCAGCGCCCGCCAGCCATGACGGCATGCACGTCCCCCCCCGCTCGCCATGAGCAAGCAGATCCCGGCCGGTGATGGCACTCGGCCAAAAGATTCTGTGAACTTTTCCCAGGCATGCCGTGTGAAAAGAGGACAACCCTGACACCCCCCTCCCCGCGACTCTCCAGCACTCCGCACCACAGAGAAGCATGCAACTCCGGTATAATCCTAACTTTGTGCCCGTGCTGCACTGGGAGGACCCCCAGATGCCACTTAGGCCAAAGAAGGCCGCTCTTGCCCCATCCACTCCGATGCTGATGTCCCCGCCCGCCCCACCGTCCGGTGTCACCATGCCCCCTAGGCATGTGAAGGCATCCGTCTGCACCAGCCGCTGACTCCCCACCGACATGGGCCCAGGGCTGCCCATACCGAGCGCCATGACCCCAGACCTCTCCAAACTGATGTTCAAGCCCACCTCCTTGCGCGCATACCATAGGCTATTCTCATTGTCCTTTGTTCCAGCAAGATGAATCACTCATGTTCATTTACATGATTTATCACTGTCTTACTGCAGAACTCCTCAGCTAGAACATCCAACAAGGAACCTAGAAAGTAAGCAAATCTCAACAAGAATGAACAACAAAATGCATAAATTGGTAGAAAAAATGTACACTTCAAAATAGAGACAAAATAGAAATAGTAATAAAAAAAAAAAAAACTTACATATCAAAATAGACAACTAAATATTGAAACTGAAATTTAAAACAAAATAGACAACTAAATAAAAATTGATATTTATAAAACATCAAATGAATACAGTAACTCCAATATTTATAACAATCCTAAAGAATAACAAAGTATATACTTTACAAATACATTAGATGCATAGTTTTTAAGTGCTTTATAATAGTTTTAAAAATGATATACACATACATTATTCAAAAGATTTCCTCAGTTAATTAAATGCAAATCTAGTTTATTCTAAAGTCCATTTAGATTTCATCCATGAAGGCGGCAAGATATTTAAAAAAGTTGTAACATTGTTTCCGTAAATTTTTTTGCGTATAAGCCTACATAAAAATATAAATAATAATGAAATGCAATTAAAAAAACATGGAACAAAATGAATGAATGAACTAGGGACTTCTAGGTGCAAAAGTTTATTATTAGATGTTGTGTTAACAGAGTTCTAGCACTGCAATAAACGGCATAGTATATAATACAATGAAGGGACTGAAACATATAGGTACGTACAGCCCCTCTCCCTTAAAATGCATTAACTATTCATTCTTGAAATATGTTCGCTGAAATCAAATCATATTTAGGGTTAAATTACTCCATCTGCAAGAATTATTCTCATTACCTCTAATATATTTGAAGGCGTTGATGCTAGAAATAAACTGATGTCCCCATCAGATATTTATTATCAAAATTTGATTAGTGTATCTTTATCTGATATTCCTTCACATTTTTTAAAGTTCTCTGACCTCAGATATTGTATTTGTTAGTTAACACCACTATCTTCTCAATACATTATGAAACTGATATCCACACCAAACCATTCTTCTTACACTAGGTCTATTTCTATATCCACATTTTAACAGCCAGGTTAAATTGATATCATTTTAGTTCTTTTCAACTACTTCAGCTTTTAGCATTATCCCTTCTTTATACTTTCAAATATTTAAACTGAACTGCTTTTTTTGTTTTGTTTTGTACTTTAATCCAAGAAGTAAATGCGTTATCTCTTCCACACTTGAGTTATCAGTGTTAAACTGTTATAATTAACCCATTTCAAGCTGTAAGTCTGGAAGCTAATGATTTTGCATTAAGGGGTAAAGTTTTCTTCAGCCTGTATGCCAGTGCTAGGACATAATACTGCTATGGTTTAACGTGCTCCTTGCACAATTGATGGAAACTTATAAATCATTTCTTTAACAATGTTTTCCACACATTTGACTAGAATTCAGTGCAGTGTTTTTTAAACTTCTACAAGTATTACTGCACTCTTTAAGAAAGTAGTTCTCAACTGTACTCTTGCGGGAACATCAGATGTTGTATTCAAAATGGCAGATGTTCATGTGCTTAATTTTTAGACAAATATTTATCAGCTAACTGCAAAATCATTTAGATTTTAAATTAATATTGCAAACTTAGGATGACACTATTTCTATCGTTACAAGGAGAGAGAGGAAATAGTAGAATTTCAAAAATTAAAAAAACACTAGTGTTATATTTCCTAAGGACTTGGCTGACCCACAAAAAAGTTGAGAACACATACTTTAGGATATGCAAATTAATATGTGCTATATTTGTTTATGATAAAGCGAAATTTGTTGGCATTATTCATTCAACCTCTTTATTAAACCCATTAAATATGAGGCATAGGGATATAAATCATCATGACAGTTTTTCACTCATTGTGAACCGACAAGCACCGTCTTCATAAAAATGAGCATTTTTATAGAGCCTCTGATGTGAAGAATATATTTTAAAACTGCAGTTGTAAGTTAACAAAGCACAGAAAATGGTCAAGATTAGTTACCAGGCATGTTTATATAACCAAAACTTATTAACTCATGGAAGTAAATGGTCATTTTTTAAGCAAGATAGTGGGTTGTGTTTTTATTTCAATTAAACATTATTTTCTACAATTTTTAAAATAATTTTTTTTGAAAAATCACCATTAATCACGAAAAATGCCATTTTCGATTAAAATTTGTTTGTACAAAGTATTACATTTTTATCTTTTTGAATCTCCAAGACAGAAACAATTACGATTATACCCTGCAGATATAGGGTTATTGTGTTTTCTAGACCCAAATGAGAATTTCACATGTAACATCATAGCTGTCGCCTACTATACTTTGGACTTAAAACTCTCTTTAGTTACATTTTCCTACCTTGGGTCTCAATTTTGTTATTTTGAAGTCTACTACATATCACAAGTTGTATGGTTTAAGCCAAGAGGCAACAGTGAATCACAGAACATTATGTGGTTGACAGCAATATCACTGAATCAAAGCACATTTGACTAACAGCAACATAAAACAGCATATCACAGCACACATATAGCAACAGCCAATTATTAAAGAGTGGAGCATACAGCACATATATGGCTAATAGCATTATAAAACAGCATATTGTATCAAGATATAGTTAGCTAACAGCCAATATTAAACAGTAGATCTCAGCACAAACATGGGCTATTAGCCAATATTAAACAGTGGTTCATAGAACACATTTGGGCTATCAGCCAATATTAAACAGTGGATCTCACCACATATATGAGCTATCAGCCAATATTAAACAATGGATCTCAGCACATATATGAGCTATCAGCCAATATTAAACAGTTAATCTCAATACATATATGGACTTCCAGCCAATATTGAACAGTGGATCTGGGCACACATCTGGGCTATCAGTCAATATTTAACAGAGAATCATAGTGTAACAAGTGAAGTCTATTCCATACCAAATATCAATATCTTATGTGATCATTATAAAATACTATTTGAGCATCGCGAAGCACTGCCATCAATACTTGAAAATGCTAACTAGTTTTGGTGACTTCGCTTCTCCATTTCCTAAGGTCTTTAATCAGCTGTTCTTTCAATTCTCTCTCTTTGCTTTGAGCATCATGAAGGAAACCTCAAAGATGCCATAAGAAATGCATACTACAGCAACATACCAAAGGAGAAAGGTTTTACGCCAAAAAAATCCATCCAGGTCTGGGTGTTGTCGGACTGGATGCACGATTAAAACAGTACATATTTTACAAAACAACTGGTTGTATGCACTATTAAAGCAATACATATTTTATATTCAATTTCTTCATAATGATAGCATCCAGTCCTTTGACTATTTAACATTTTGATAGCGTTCAGTACTTTTGACTTCTTAACATAATAACATCTAGTATTTTTTACTTCTGAACATAATGATAGCATCTAGCACTTTTAACTTCTGAACATAATGATAGCATCCAGTACTTTTAACTTCTGAACATAATGATAGCATCCAGTACTTTTGATTTCTGAATACAATGATAGTATCCAGTACTGTTAATTTCTGGATGAATGAGAGTATCCAGCACTCTTGACTTACCAATAAAATGAGAACTTCTAATACTTTTGATTTCATAACATATTTTTACAAACATTCTCTTCGTAGTGATATCATCCAGAACATTTTAATTTCTTAAAGACATGACAGTATCCAGTACTTTTGATTCATCAATAAAATGAGACCATCAAATACTTTTTGATTTATTAAACTCTGAGGTGTTAATGACTAAACATTATTTTTAAAAAAAAAAGGTCTTTTGGACAAAAATGTAATCCAAGTGGTAAATGCTCAGTTTCCAGCTTATGAATATTATTTATCTGCATGATAAAAGCATATTTGTGTTCTTTATTGCAGCTCTTTTTGTGGAGTTTTTCTTCATAATTAAGATAACAATTTTAAAAGATTTTGTAACAATTAACAGATTATGCTCACTTACAGCAATTTCTTAAAGTCTGGACAAATAATATCTTAAAGATATATATATATATATTTATGCACCAAAAAGAACACTTCTGCTAACATGAAATTAAAAATTCCTCTACACAGATATTTTACAAGAAGAAATGAATAATCAGATGCTCACACCTTCAAATGTCCGAGACCAAATGTTCACTGCGAAATTTCTTTTATAAAAAACAATAACTATTATAAGTGCTGCACTAAACAAGCACTAGCAACCATGGATTTCCATTTCTTATCATCATCAGTGTTCTGAATTATAACTGGTTTCATTTTCTTGTTATACCACGAGACTTAATTATAATATTTTTTTATTTTTTTTCTCTTTTTCTTTGTGTGGGAAAAATCCAAGAGTTATCAGATTTTCTTAAAGTTTTAAAGTAACATTTTTTTTTTTCATCCCAATTTAACTAAAAAAATTGATGTCTCGAAGAGCAGAGCTTACACTGTCTACCTGTATGTCAGAGAGGGCTTCAGGTGGGTTCAGCTCCAGTCCAGCCAGAAGTACAGGCTCTATGCTTTTTAACTCATAACAGATACTGTTAGAATCACAGTTAGTTGGTGGTTGAAGATACTGAGACAAGACATCTTCACTTTTGTTGATGTTAGCCAAAACTGCACTGTAATTTTCATAGACTATCCTCGACAATGACTCAGGAGGTACAATGGATACTTCATCAAATGGCACTGTTTCCAATTTTAGTTCATCTATTTTCATCTCTCTAACTGCTTCATTGAACCAGAGCCAATGGTCAGTCACACAACTTAACTTTTCATCAAAGTTCTTTGGATCAACGCAAGGATCTGCAACCCTTAGTTCCTTTTCTGACAGACTGACGCTATTTCCTGAACATCTCTGTGTCTGAACAAGAAATCTGGAATATTCCAGAGCTTGTGGTCCAAACTGGTCCAGTAAGACACCAGTGTCCAAGTAATGAGCAAAATATGGCTGCTCAAAGACAGATACTGGACTACCAGTATCACCGAATGACAAATCTTGTGTGGACACTGAACCAATACGGTTGGATAGTACAGATGAATATCCTGAATCCTCTGATGAGAACTGCAAGGTTCCAAAACTTGTTTCAGACCAGCTTGGGTTACTTTCCTCATATTCTTTTACGGCCTTCATGTCAGACAGTAGTCTGTCTCCCTCTGGTAGACTAAAAATGTTTTCAACTTGCATGGACAGTAAGTTCTGGAAAAGAAAAAGGAAAGAAAGCTGAAATATAAATATTACTATCTGAAACACCTACAGAAGATCTAATGGCAAAGGAATATTTGTAGTAGCTTAGGAAAGGAAGCCATTATAGAAAAAAAAATAGAAAGCTTAGAACAGATAGGGATATGTGTGATGCTGTACTGTAATTCTGTTTTTCAAAAGGCCCAGTCTTCTTTTCTTTCTAAATTATTATGTGTTTGGTCTTTTTCTGTAGGTATTTTATTGAGTTTTATGACGGTAGGTTTAGTTTATACTCGCACCAGTTTTCTTTTCTTTAAAGTTAATTTGCGATCACAAGGGTTTCCTTTGTTAAATTAATCGTGTTCTCGTAGTCCCAGGTTCTTTGTTAAAGAATTATCGCGGTAAAGTCTTTGTTTAACAGCGCGTGAGATATTCACGGGGTGGAAACTTTCCGTTGTTTGGCTCACGCAATATGACGTAAGTGGGAAACGCGCGTGGTCGGGATAAACAGGCCAAGACGTGCTTTCAAATCTATTGGTGTAGACCCCGTTATAAAAATTTGTAAGCGATTCCATTGGGTTTTTAGCTATGACAGGCCGAAAGTCCGCGGGGATTTTCTTGTATATATACTCGAGCGGTCTTTTAACGGACCCTCCTTTGTCTGATGAGATTCACTACCGTGAATCTAGCATTTATCGTTCTGCTGCATGCGGAAGAAAACGTGATAAACTGGTATGTTCATATTTTTTTTGAGCCGTAATATTAGTGGATTCTTAATAGAGGAGTAGCCTGATTAAGTAAAGCTTCTTTGGGAAGTTAACTAATATTTTATAAACGTAAGTGCCATCCATTACTTTCTTTGTAGAAATGATGTAAATGTAGAGTGTGCATAATTCTTTCTAGGAAAGTTGGCAGTCTATAGGAGGGTGTGAAGTTTTGCTAGTAGATACCCGGGCGCTCTGTAGTATGTAGAGTGTTGTGTTAACCACCAATTAATGCTGAATATTTTCAAGTGTAATACGGTGGGCATTTAATTGTGGGTTCGTTATTTTATTGGGTATCTAATGGTGTATATGTTATTTTATTGTGCCTAAATGTTTGGGAATGCAGTAAGAGGAGTAATTTAAATTGTGGGTTAAGCAGGGAAACCTCATGTGTAATGTTAATAAAGGAGACCCAGGAATTTCGGACAGGGGATTTCCATAGTTTGAAATGTGTTGACACGAGGTTAGAGTCACGTAACAAAAGATTAAGTTCAGACAGTGTCGGGAGTTTTGTTTACGTACCAGTAAGATTTTCGTTGAATAAACGGGGAAGGGAAGGAAATAGAGATTGAGAGACACGTGGTTAAGAATTTTAGGTATCGTTGTGCATAGCGGGAGAAGGGGAGAGTAGGGATTAAGGGAGCTATATGTTAGAGATTGAGTTATGGTTGAAGTTGTTGTACATTAGATGCATTTCTTTTGTCCACAGCAGTACAGTGGAAGAGTGGAGTTTGTCCTATACAAATTTCCAATGGCAAAGTTGGCATTGCAGGAGCCAAGAGCTTGATATCGCTAGAGGCGAAGGAAATACGATAGCAGTTCGCATGCCGCGAAGCCCCTTGCTTTGGCGGGAACGTGTTCATCGTTAAATAAATCCAGAGCTCATCGCTATTTATACCACTCCAACAAAGGCATGTGGCCGGGAGATGGGCTCGTTTATATACAGCCAGAAATTAATGCTGTGTTCCTCTAAAACCTGAGCGGGTTAACGCGGCAAGTCAGAGAAGCTAGTCAGCAGCAGAGTAGCTTATATATATTTTGTTGTAGTCAAGTACCTCATGCTTGATTCCGAAGTCATCAGTGCAGTTCGTCAGAAAAAAACCGGAGACAGGGTTATCATTCCTGGTTCTGACAAGTCAGCGAGAGAAGGCGTAAACGAAGACGCCACCTCAGCTGAGGTCAAGAGTGTCAGAGAGACACTGAAGCAAACAGAGATAGAGAGAGGGAGAGGAGAGAGATGGGACCAGTAGGGTCTGATTATATCCTTAGAGGATAGTTTCTGAGTAATAGATGTTACAAAAAGTCTACTAGGTAGCAGTCCAGTGTTTTAGTTAGCAGCGCTTATTGCTTAACGAGTTTGAAGCTGTGTAAACATTCATTTAGGCAGAGTCAGCAGGACCGAGACAGTAGATAATCATATAGTAGTAGACAGTGGAGGCTTAAGTTTAGGCCTCACCAGTTAGAGTGTGGTTAAAATCACTAATCATCTTCTACGAGGGGAAGTCAGTAAGTAAGTTATATCAACTGATATGGGGAAGCTGAAAATGGTAGTTGGTAGTTCCTAAAGGTGTCATTAGGCGACAGTATCATCCAGATTTATGATTAGCTTAGGTAGCAGACTGCTTGCTAGGTGTCGCATGCGCAGAGCAGATAAAAATGGCAACCGTGCTTGTGGAGTGTACAAACGAAGAACAGCGCGCTGTTGTGCGCTTTTTTTTGAGGCAAAAGGATTTCCTGCAAAGGATATTCATAAGGAAATGTTTACGGTGTGGAGTGTTTGTCGCTTAGCCTACACCATAATGCGTGACCATTTGAATTTTCGGAAAGTGTGCTCACGGTGGGTGCCCAGACAACTGACTGAAGAACATAAAATGAACCGAATGGGACTGTCCTTGGAACATCTGTCTCAGTACGCAGATGAAGGAGAAGACATGCTGAACAGGACTGTTTCTGGGAATGAATCATGGGTGCATCACTACCAACCTGAATCACTAAAAGCTCACCTAAGCGTTAAACATTTTGCAGGTGATGCAGAGGTTGAACGTGAGGTGCGAATGTGGCTGAGACAGCAGAGCACGCACTTCTATGCTGCAGGTTTCGACGCACTAATACAGCGATGGGATAAGTGTGTCAATGTTGGTGGAGATTATGTTGAGAAATAAAGGGGAAATGTAAGTGCAATAATACATGGTGTTCAAGTTCGTATCTCATTTATTTATTTTTTTCGTAACCATTTTTGTAACTTACTTACTGACTTCCCCCTCGTATTTTTTCCCCAGCCAGGGTGACTGACAGAGTGAATGTGGTTGGCGTTTTGGTGTGGTTATCTATATTTAATCGATTCTTTGTTTTTCCAGGTCCGTGCAACAGTGCACGATATGTATTTCTTTTGCTGTGCAATGAATTTTATTTATTGGTGTAAATAAACTATACAGATATTGCAACTAGATCAGGTTCTAATACTGGTACTGTACGTATCTGTCATCTGTATAGCGTGTCTGTGGTCATCATTTACCCTTATCTCCTTGTGTTTTAAAGTAGTTAGAGGGGGTAGGTTAATAGCATAATTTTAGTCACGAGTGGCAAGGGAGAGTCAATCCAGGTTCTCACCTTTGAGTCAATAATTTCACCTGTCCACAGTATCACTCATTTTTCATCAAAATCTATCTTCTCGGACTTTCTACCACTAAAGGGTCTTGTCTCTATCTTAAGACAACCTCTAGACTTAAATCCACTTCGTTGACAATATGGTGGAAATATAAAACGTGATGGAAATGGATCTCTCCCACTCCAAACATGAAGACATAGATGATCAAGAAAGGTTACAGACTAAACTGGACTTCATGAGGGCTCACAAAACTCACTCAGATGAAAAATCTCAAAATGAAAGAAGGATAAAATGGGAAACAAAGGAAACGAAGTCTACGACAGAACTGGATGGTCAGTTGTGTTTTGTCTCTGCCTTATGCGCTGACAGATATGAACAGGACGCAGCCTCAGGAAGCAAACTGTCAAACGACATTCCCTTGGCTGGAACCCACAAAGAAACAGAAGAGAGGGGAGACCAAAGAAAATATTAAAATAAAGAACAACAGAAGCTTTCAACACTTACAGCCAAGATACACAGGTTAGTTCTCATGGGTAAGCTGAAAAAGATGGCCCAAGATAGAAATGATGATGAGCAACAGTCGCAGCTCATGTTCCACAAGGAGCAAATAATAGTGAGTGACTATGCTCACGCAAACTGAGAAATGAACAAGCAGGTTTTCGACACATTGAGAATAATAGTTGAACAGAGTCTGGAATGGAATTCACCGCTATACATCAGATTCATGGACTGTGAAAAGGCGTCTGACAGTGTAGACAGAGAATCGCTTTGGAAATTGATGAGGCGTTGTGGAGTTCCCGTGAAGATCGCTGGCTTAATAAGGAAGACCTATGACATCTAGAGTTCTTCATGAAGGACAACTTACAGAACCATTTAGGATTGGGGCAGGAGTGAGACAGGGATGCCTCTTGTCTCCATTTCCTTTCTTGCTGGCAATGGATTGGGTTGTGGGAGCATCGACGTCACACAACAGGAATGGAATCCAGTGGAATCTGACTAAACAGCTTGATGATCTGGATTTTGCAGATGACTTGGCTCTTCTATCCCATAACCATAATCAGAGAAAATGAAAATTCTCGATAAGAGGTCACAACAAGTGGGCCTGAAGATACACAGGGAAAAGACAAAGATTATGGAAATAAATGCAAGAATGATAACAAGGTTGAACTTGAAGAAACACCACTAAAAGATGTAGAATCGTACACATATCTTGGAAGTAATATAGACAAAGTTGGAGGGACAGACAATGATATCAAAATAAGAATACAAAAAGCAAGAGGAGCCTTCCATGCATTGGGAAACATATGGAGAACAAACGAACGAACGAACGAACTTTATTTTCAAAGGGTTAAGAATTGGGCACGCAGGCCCGTCTGACATTCTGCCCTTCCTCTCTCTCTCATCATGTATACTAATATCCTTTCATCCTCACATTTACTTTAAGCATTATTAAGGCATTTATCATTATAAAAGTAATATTACATTTGCAATAATCATCATAAATTAAAGTGGTGATTTTAAAAATAAAATAAAAATAATATAAAAAATAATAGTAATAATTGAATTTGAAAAATAAATAAATAAATAAATTTTAAGAAAAATAAAATAAAATAAAAAAAAAATAAAAAAAAGAAATCGAATTTCTTCGTACTGTAAATTAGTGATTTGAGAACATTATTTAGAGGTATGTTATGAGAACTTGTGTAAAATTGTTCATACGGTGAGTTTCAACTGAATGACTCAGGGACTTTTTTTTTTTTATTTTTTTTTTTTTAGGTTCATCAAGATGAGGTGGGTAGTCAGTTACTTTCCATTTTTCCTTTCCATTTCCTTTGCGTCCAAACTCAAGACCAGAATCAGACTAGGTAGATAGTTAGATAGACATATACGAAAACAATTAATTTGCCAAGGTTGAAAATCGGACACAGTCCCCTCTTGCATTCTTCCATCCTCTTGCTCATCTTTTATTACTGGTTACTCAACATTCTCCAGCGTACTGAGCGTATTAATTTAGGGACAGTGCAACATTACAAGGAAGTATAACAGCATACATTAACAGTACCTGATCATAAAATTAAGAATATAAGTTATTAAGAATATAATATTAAGAATAAGTATATTGTAATGAAAACTAGATCATCAGAGCCTCCATACAGTATATTAGATAAAAGTATATCAGTATATTAGAACAAGAGAAATCAAGTCCAACACGAAAATAAGAATCTTCAACTCAAATGTGAAGTCAGTCCTACTGTATGGCTCTGAGACATGGAGAACAACAAAGACAACAACCAAAAAGCTACAGACTTTCATAAATGGGTGCTTGCGTAGAATAGAATGGACTGAAAAATGGTATGACAAAGTCACAAATTGTGGAAATTGAATGACAAGTTAAACCAGACAAAGTGCCAGTGGAAACAAGAGTTGAGAAGAAGACGCTGGCGATGGATAGGGACCACACACATTGAGGAAAAAACCTGTTAATAATAGTATTACAAGGAAGTCCTTGTTTCTGAATTTACAGGGAAAGAGAGGCAGAGGTAGACTACAAAAAAAACACATGGAGAAGCCAGAACTGGATACAGAGGTGAAAATGATGAGGAAAACATGGAAAGAACTTGAGCGGATGGCGCAGAACAGGAAGATTTGGCATGTGTTTGTTGAAGGCCTATGCTTCTTGGGGAGCTAAAAGGGTATTGATTGAATGATGCACATGCAAGTGACCAACAGTGAAACAACACCCATTTATTCTACAGGAACAATTTAAAAAAAACAAAAGAAAACATGCTTGCTATGACAGTAGTAATGTGGACAAGAAAGCAAGATTTCAAAGTTAAAAAAATGGTGATGACAAGAATTTTAAATCACACGGTAACTGCAATAACCATCATCACTATCTTCTGTTTTCACTACTTATAAACCTTTAGCACGCTGCATTCTTTTTCACAGTGTCCCGTTTTTATAGTGGGTGACTGGTAATGTCTATAGTTTTTGTGTTTCTTGGTCAATTGCTATCATTTTTGGAATTTATATAAATAAATGAATGGTGAATCTGATGATATAAAATTTGTTTGTGTACATGTTAGATGTGATAGGAAGAGAGGAAAGGAAAGATGAAAAAAACTGACAAAAAAAATTAAAATAAAAAATAATTATTTTTTTTAATTTTAAAATTTAAAATTTAAAAAAAAAAAATAACGAACACACGAAGAGTCCATATCCCTTGCATCTCAATAAAAGTCATTTGACCAATAGACCAATACAAATCAAATGACGATCTTTTCGTTACACCCATCATCAGAAGCAAAGCAACAAACTCCCTCGTCAGCAGTGACATTCGGCCGTAATCCTAACCCCTAAAATTATACATACTAGCAATGCCATTCTACTTTCGTTTCCATCTCGGCCATCAAACATATTCTGAGAACCGATATCAGCGCTTATAAAGACAAAAATCTCATCCCCACCGCATGGCGTCAGAATCCAATAAAATTAGAGCGAAAATGGCCGCGTGTTTGATGCCGATTCATTTCGATTAAAAAATTTACAAAAAATAAACGAAGATACACCCATCACTTTTTTAAGATCGGAAACGGAAGCTAACTCTCTTGCAAATAACATTACAACTTAACATCCGGGGCTGAAATCACGTGTACACAAGTCCTAATGCTAGAAACGATGACATCCGCAAGGCGACACCTGTCGCCTCCAGCGTGCAGAACATAGGTTACCTTCGGCGACACATGTCGCCCGCAGCGTGCTAAAGGATAATTATGGAGCACAGAGCAACCACTGCAGATGACCCCCCCCCCCCAAGAAGTCTACGCCAAAAGCACAATCTCTGGCAGTGGTTTCTGTAGCACTTTGTTCACAAGATAAGGTTGCCAGCCCCATGCACATCCTCATATTAGTCACCATTTGTTACAGGCCTGAGGGAGCAGTAATACATCCTCACCTCCTCTACATGAACTAATGCTCACAGGGTGAGCAGCAAATCTAATACAACACTCACGTCATAAGCCTTGGCACTCTTTCCATTCAGGTTATGAATCTTCTGGAGCAAATGTGGCAGATGCTCAGGAAACATATAGATCTCTGAGGCTTGCAAGTACTTCTGGCAATGCTTCCCTTGAAATGACACAAGAATTACATTTCCATCCCTGGCCTCCTTGTTCATCACTAAATACTTCAGACCAAGGTGGAAGAAACCTTCTTCCAAGGTAGATTTTCTTGCATTGTAGCTTTTATTTTTCAAATAAGCCAGTATCAGATTCTCTGCTCCTTCAGAGTTCAGAAATATAATGTAGTCTGACACCTTAATGTTGCTTATGAACCATTCGAAAGCTTCCGATCCATCACCATTATAGCACGCAGGTGAAATCACTGTGCAAAAGCAGTGCACCTGTAGAAGAGATCAGAAAAATAAAATCGTCTGTGTTTTCTTTAAAAGACAGAATGGCATGAAGTTAAAACATGTTTTCTCTTACACACGTACTGACTCTTGTGCAATCACTGTAAAGGACAGGTAAAGATAGACCCATAGCAAATACTACCACAGGGGAGTGAAGTGTTAGAGACTTCACTATCCTAGGTGCAGCATCAAAGTCAGGTGACCAGTTCCCTTCCTCACTGCCTTTTCCTTCCCTAATTCAAAAGCAAAGTCAGGTACTCAATTACAGCTGGGTATACTGGAGCATCACGATACCATAAATCGAACCCGGTACCTTAGACGTGAGATACCAGCGCTCTAACCACTCTGTCAATCAGACGCTCTGTTAAAGGACAGTTATTATTATTTTCCCTTGACTACTCCTTACAGAGCATGAAGCAACTACCACAGCCAGTCCCCTCTTGTAGGCAGTGAGCATGTGCTCTGGCAGATGTGGTTTCTGTAGCAATTTCTTTTACAAGATCAGGTTGCCAGCCCAATGCACAACCTGACAACAGTCGCCTTTTAAGATACACCTCAGGGAGCTACTGTCCTATTCTTTCATTAGCTGTTTCCTTCAGGCAAAATTATTCATCTTCACTTTCTTTCCCTTTATCTCCAGATCTATGTTCTCTGGCTACACTTTCCTTAATAAATGGTTTTGTACGCGGGAAAAATGACAACTATTAAGTTAACTTTTACATAGCAGGCTCTTGGATTAGTGTCAAATGACAGGATCTTTAATAACTGCCAACTGGTGATAGCTGTAATATAGGTTGTCCTATTATAAGCCTGGCATCATAACTGATGCATGTAACAACATTACTCTGACATCATGCAACATGTGCTGGCTGACCAGATATCACATCTGGATTTGCGTAATAGGGAAAATGGAGAGCACACTGAGCAAGTTCTGTGAATAAACGCCTTTGTGTTGCTTTTTTTTAAAAGCATTTTTCCAATGATGTCAGACTTATGGAACATCCTGTATGATAGGTCTTTGATAACTGTCAAAACAAGCATTTTTTTAAGTCATATGCTGGTGTACTTGATGACTTGCCAAATAACATGTCGTTGTTTGAATATCAAATGAGTTTCCTTGATGACTTGCCAAATAACAGGTCGTTGTCTGAATATCAAATGAGGTTCCTTGATGACTGTTTTTGTTATTTGCTGAGCTTTTCGCTCTTTTGCAGCCAATACCAAGTTGAAGAGTCCTTGGTGTTATCTAGGCTTTTCCTCTGGCTTTTCTGCCAATCCAATATGTGTTGAGTTAAGGTCATGAGTTCCAGTTTCTCCAGCTTGACTTGCATTTAAAGGATCATCACATCTGGTCCCAAGCAAGGAGAAAGAAGCGTGTGGCATACTGTGCATTCCCCGCCATCTGAGGAGGCTCTCCAAATATGCAGAGCTAAAAAGCTAAAATACTATGCTCTGGTTCTGTCCGCTCCCAAGGAATTGCCACGTCCTACACACAGTCACTTCTCAACTCCCCCTGCCCATCATGGGGTCCATAGAGAGATCCTCCTGCATGCAGGTAAAAGCCAAGAGTTACGTCTGGGGCTTAAGTGACTCCTCCAAGCTTAGTATGCAATGCTAGGTTCTCAGCATGTTTTACCACAGGAGGAATCCCTGGAAGTGTATGAATGATTTCAAGAGTCAATGAGGGTGTAATTAGCCTCACAGACAGAGGTTCACATCCTAATCTACATACTACAGCATTGTGTATAGCTGGTGGTCATATAAGGATGACTCCAGATATGCCTCCATGCAACCTTGATGACTATCAAACAATAGGTCCTTGATGACTTCACACAGATTCTTGGAGGATTATTAAATGAGGTTCCTTGGTCAGCATAATTTTTCTTTTCACTCCCTATGGAGCACAGAATCACCACTGCAGCAGGTTCACTTGCAGGAATCTTGCACCAAACATTCACATAATATTGCAGCTGTGGTTTCTGTAGTAATTTGTTTGACATGATGAGGTAAACAGCCCCAAGCAGAACCTCATATTAGTCACTTTGTACAATATGCTAGAAATAGCAGGTGTCCTACTTTTGTCTTTCTCATAAGACACCCCCAGGGAAATGTACTTGGCGTTCTTTCAGGACTATTTTGATTATCACAAGAGGTTCACTGATGAGTATCAAATAATAGGTCCTTGTCTGAATATCAAATGAGGTTACTTGATGAGTTTCAAAGAACAGGTCCTTGATTGATTATCAGATGAGGTTCCTTGACAACTGTCAAGTAACAGGACATTGTTTGATTATCAAATAAGGCTCCTTGATGACTGTCAAATAACAGGTCCTTGTGTGATTATCAAGTGAGGTTTCTTGATGACTTTCAAATGACAAGTTAGATCTTCTTCTTCTTGATCCTTAGCAGCCGACCGCCAAAGCAGTCAGTGGCCATCACGCCTAGTGGCGTCTTGTAGGGCAACAACAAATTGATTCCACTTTGCTCGGTTGGTGGCCATCCTTCGTACAGTGCCCCAACTCTGGTTCATTCTTTGCATCTCAGCCTCCACAGTCCTCCGCCAGGTTGTTTTTGATCGGCCTCTCTTTCGTTTTCCTTCAGGGGTCCAAAGCATAGCTGTTCTTGTGATGGCATCGGGGTCTCTTCTGAGGACATGACCAACCCAGCTCCAGCGTCTGCCAGCTATGATGGTGTGCATGTCCTCTTGCTTGCTACGAGTAAGCAGATCTTGGTTAGTGATGGTATTCAGCCAAAAGATTCGGTGAATTTTTCTTAGGCATGTTGTGTGAAAAGAGGACAATTTCGACATTTCCTTCTCTGTAACTCTCCAGCATTCCACACCATAGAGAAGCACAGAAAGCGCACAGCTCTGATATAATCTTAATTTTGTGCTTGTGCTGTATTGGGAGGACTTCCAGAAGTTGTTTAGGCTAAAGAAGGCTGTTCTTGCCTTATTCATTCTATAATTATACAGAGAATTTCAAAGGCAGTAGACCACAAACTGAGGAAAGACAAGTTAGATAATTGTCTAAAAATGACTATCAGACTAGCTACTGTTAGGATTTTACAAATTTCTTTAAAATGACAGGTTCTTAGATTAATTTAGAACAAAGCAGTTCTTCACCTCTCACATGGGAGACACATGTTCACCCCCTGTTGAGGACCTGTAACAGACTTTGCAAGCTGGCAATGTGTACTTCTCCAAGTGCCATGACAGCTGGTATAGGTGATCATGTCCGTCCACTTTTTCCTGCCACCCTTGGGCTTGATCTCTATGTCCTGCTGTCAAAATGTCCAGTACCTTCTCTCTATGTTGTCCTCTACCTCTTTTCCACACACTTATCTCTTAAGGACATCCTCATTGGTCTTTTAAATTACGAAGCTTATCCTTAAAATTCTTCTATACAACATTTCCGTGGTTTCCAGGGATTATTTTCCTTGTTTATTCATTGTCCACGATCACTTCCATACGATACAAATGGTTTTAAGCAACACTGAAGAACTCTCCATTTATACAAATTTGCTGATTAAGATACTTTTCATTTTGTAGAGTGCAGTTTTTATTTGGGTTATTTTGTTTCTTATTTCAGAGACACATCTTCTATCTTATGTTGTTAGTGTGCCTGGGTATTTGAATCTATAAACCATTTGACAACTGTCCCATTTACTTTGGTGTTGCATTCTGGAGAACTGTTTAACATTATCACTGTCATACTGTCTTCTTGCAATTTAGGCCAAGGTCTTTATTTGTAAATGTTAAGGTAGTCCCATAGCAGATACTGCCTAAAGGGAGTGAAGTGTTAAAGACTTCACTATGCTAGCTCCAGCTTTATCAAGTAGGGCGACCATTTCTCTTCCTCGCTGCCATTACCTTCTCTAACTCATGAGCTGAGTCAGGTATGCATTTACAGCTGTATGGACTGGAGAATAATGCTACCAGGTCCAAATCATGAAACTCTGTAACTCTGCCGCAACAGGCAAGTAATGTACCTGTATGGCCAAGTAAAATAGAGAACGTCTCTCGCCACTACAATTAACAACCAAAGGTGGCAAGATTCAAACAATTTAGAATGAAATTTGAGAATGAACCATTTAACTCTGAATATTAGAGCACTATTCTTAAAACACAAAACAAAATGGGTCTGTTGAAAATCAGAGACAATACTTACTTCCAAGAACCTGATGAAGGACTCAACAAGATGTTTATGGGGCTGATGGTCACCAGCATACAAGATGTAAACGATCTTCTTGATCAGGGGTGACAACATTGAGAAGTCGTTCGATCCATCTGAAACTGGTAGTGATTACAAATAAGCTTTCAACAAATCTTCCCCCAGTTTATATCATCATTATAACCTTTAAAGCTCCCCAAGGAGCACAGGATTTCAACACATTTATCACAGGTCCCCTTGTCCTGTGCCATCTGTGCAAGATACTTCTATGTCTTCCTTCATCTTTTCATGTCTGTCTCCAGTTCTCTTCTATATGAGTGTTTTAGTCTCTCCTTACCTGTCTTACCCTGAATGCTATTAATAAATTTCCTCAAATCGTGTCCTATCCATCATAAGCATCTTATCTCTTGTTCCATTGGCAGTTGTCTGGTTCTTGTCATCCGTTTCACATTGGTGATCTTGTCATACCACTTCTAAAGCTTCTAGTTTATGGAAGAATCCATTTATGAAAGTCTGTAACTTATTGGTTCTTGTTTTTATTGTTCTCCATGTTTTAGAGCCATACAGTAGGACTGACTTGACATTTGAGTTGAAGATTCTTATTTTTGTATTGGACTCAAGTCCAAGTCTCTTTTATCTCCATGTATTTTCCAATCCAATGAAAGCTCTTTTTGCCTTTAGTATCCTTATTTTAATATTTCAAGTCATTTCAAAACGAGGTTTGTTGTTGATCTTAGGAAATTTAATATTATACTCATATTTTTCAACATTTCAGGTTAGTTACCAAACTGTGTAAATTTGTTTACCATGGCAACTGGCGACAGTACTTACTTAGACATTCTGCTTCTATTCTGGGGTGTAGAGCTTTGCCAGAGAGAACGTCATACTATCCTATCAGCAGTCTTCCTCTCCTGGCCTGGTTTCAATCTAGTCCTCAGTCCTTCAGAGAGTGTCTAATGTTGTCCTCTCAGCTTCAAAGTTGCCCCTTATATGTGGTACAGAGAAAGTGCATATGGCCGACGCCAGCTCCTTTCGTGGAAAAGCTTTACGGGGATTCAAATAGCCTCAAACTGACTACTGCTTTCTTTGAGAACATTCAAGTGGACATCTGAGAGTGTATGAAGAAGAAGTCCTCTCAGCGGACTCTGGGTCATCCTGGAGGTCTGGATCCCTGGCTCTTGGTTTCCCATATGTGTCGTGGTAGTCGATCTTCTCCCATTCTGCAGACATGGCCAAACCATCGTAGTTGAGACTGTTCTACTTGGGTCTGCAGGGGCTAGGTTTTGTGGCCTTGCTATATCGTTTGGTTGCAGACCATGTCTCTTCTTGTTACTTCAACCACCTTCCTCAGATACCTAATTTCTGAGGTCTGGAGCTGGCTTATGTGGGTTGTAGTCATTGCCCATGACTTGCATCCATATGTCAAGACTGGGATATTGGTGGAGCAGTATACAGCCATCTTCATCCTCTTGCCAATCTCTCTTCTGCTGAGGAATCCTTGATTTATTGACTGAAAGTGTCCCAGCTGCCACCTTTTTGGTAGCCAACTCTTCTTTGATGCCTCCATTCCAGTCTACAATAGCTCCTAGGTATTTAAAGATCTGTTCTCCCAGCATAATATACCTTTTTCCTTCTCTTCAGATCACCATTGTTTTTGTTTTGGAGCTGCTGATAACCATTCCTCTCTTCTCCAGTTCATCCTTCAAGAGTTGCAGGTTTGATTGAAGATGAGCCTCTGATTTAGAAATCGGGGCAACATCATCGGCAAATGCCAGCTCTGAAATAAGACCTGTCTCATCTTTCAGTACCCCACTGAATACATTTTGGTCCTTTCCTTACATGCTTTGATGACATTGTCCATGAGCAGTATGAAAAGATAAGGTGACAGAATGTCACCCTAAAATACTATGCTCTGGTTCTGGAATAGTCGGTTATATTAGAGCATATCTCCAAATATAAAAGACGTTTAGGTCTGATTTTTAAATTATTTTCTAAAGCCCTCGAAGCAGGGGAAAATAGATTTTATAAGGTGAAAGTGAAGAATTTAGATATGGTAGGAAACTCTATACCGAGCAATACAACAGGGGACAATCTGATCATTAGCAGATTTCCCCCTGTCGATCAAGTGTTTTGGCCCCTTAATCTCCTTTACACTCTGGGGTGGGGGGAGGCCCACTTGGGTACTACATGGCGTGACACCTGCTGTTACAGAAGAAGACTTTGATGACAACATATGACCAACCACTTGTGAGACAAAGTAAGTAACATCAAGGAATCATCATTTTTCTTTGTATTCCTTATGGAGCATGAAGCCACCACTGCCCCTGGCTGGTCCCCTTGTTGGACGCCTGCACCAAGACTTGCGGCAATGATTTCTGTGGCAATGATTTCTGTGGCAATGATTTCTGTGGCAATGATTTCTGTGGCAATGATTTCTGTGGCAATGATTTCTGTGGCAATGATTTCTGTGGCAATGATTTCTGTGGCAATGATTTCTGTGGCAATCTGTTAATTACTTGATGAAGGTACCTGTCCCTCAGCACAACCTCTCATATAATTGTTAACATGTATTCTTA
The DNA here is from genome assembly GCA_024509875.1 of Oreohelix idahoensis. Taxonomy (NCBI): domain Eukaryota; kingdom Metazoa; phylum Mollusca; class Gastropoda; order Stylommatophora; family Oreohelicidae; genus Oreohelix; species Oreohelix idahoensis. The sequence continues at coordinate 246,748 of JAMPIV010007116.1, forward strand.
ATTTAAAACATTGATTTGAAGTCAAAATTAAAAAATAAATGTGATTTTTTTACTTCAAAAGTCATCGTTTCGTTCGGTACGATTTTAAAAATTTCCAATCCGAAGAGTGTTAATGAGATGGAAGGTTATCTTCTCCATAAACACCAACTTTCCTACCAGCATTCAATCAAGTGAAGAGATGTTAAATTCATTCATTCATTCAGGTGATGAGATATTAGTAATTTATTCAATCAAGTGAAGAGATGTTAAATTCATTCATTCATTCAATCAAGTGACGAGATATTAAAGTCATTCATTCAATCAAGTGAAGAGATGTTAAATTCATTCATTCAATCAAGTGATGAGATATTAAAGTCATTCATTCAATCAAGTGAAGAGATGTTAAATTCATTCATTCAATCAAGTGATGAGATATTAAAGACATTCATTCAATCAAGTGATGAGATATTAAAGTCATTCATTCAATCAATGAAGAGATGTTAAATTCATTCATTCATTCAATCAAGAGAAAAGATGTTAAATTCATTCATTCAATCAAGTGATGAGATATTAGTCATTCATTCAATCAAGTGATGAGATATTAAAGTCATTCATTCAATCAAGTGAAGAGATGTTAAATTCATTCATTCATTCAATCAAGTGACGAGATATTAAAGTCATTCATTCAATCAAGTGAAGAGATGTTAAATTCATTCATTCAATCAAGTGATGAGATATTAAAGTCATTCATTCAATCAAGTGAAGAGATGTTAAATTCATTCATTCAATCAAGTGATGAGATATTAAAGACATTCATTCAATCAAGTGATGAGATATTAAAGTCATTCATTCAATCAATGAAGAGATGTTAAATTCATTCATTCATTCAATCAAGAGAAAAGATGTTAAATTCATTCATTCAATCAAGTGATGAGATATTAGTCATTCATTCAATCAAGTGATGAGATATTAAAGTCATTCATTCAATCAAGTGAAGAGATGTTAAATTCATTCATTCAATCAAGTGATGAGATGTTAAAGACATTCATTCAATCAAGTGATGAGATGTTAAATTCATTCATTCAATCAAGTGATGAGATGTTAAAGACATTCATTCAATCAAGTGATGAGATATTAAAGTCATTCATTCAATCAAGTGAAGAGATGTTAAATTCATTCATTCAATCAAGAGAAAAGATGTTAAATTCATTCGTTCAATCAAGTGAAGAGATGTTAAATTCATTCATTCAATCAAGTGATGAAATATTAAAGTCATTCATTCAATCAAGTGAAGAGATGTTAAATTCATTCATTCAATCAAGTGATGAGATGTTAAAGACATTCATTCAATCAAGTGATGAGATATTAAAGTCATTCATTCAATCAAGTGAAGAGATGTTAAATTCATTCATTCATTCAATCAAGAGAAAAGATGTTAAATTCATTCATTCAATCAAGTGAAGAGACGTTAAATTCATTCATTCAATCAAGTGATGAAATATTAAAGTCATTTATTCAATCAAGTGAAGAGATGTTAAATTCATTCATTCAATCAAGTGATGAGATAGTAAAGTCGTTCATTCAATAAAGTGATGAGATATTAAAGTCATTCATTCAATCAAGTGATGAGATATTAAAGTCATTCATTCAATCAAGTGAAGAGATGTTAAATTCATTCATTCAATCAAGTGATGATATATTAAAGTCATTCATTCAGTCAAGTGAAGAGATGTTAAATTCATTCATTCAATCAAGTGATGAGATATTAAAGTCATTCATTCAATCAAGTGAAGAGATGTTAAATTAATTCATTCAATCAAGTGACGAGATATTAGTCATTCGTTCAATCAAGTGATAAGATATTAGTCATTCATTCAATCAAGTGACGAGATATTAGTCATTCATTCAATCAAGTGATGAGATATTAAAGTCATTCATTCAATCAAGTGAAGAGATGTTAAATTAACTCATTCAATCAAGTGACGAGATATTAGTCATTCATTCAATCAAGTGATGAGATATTAGTCATTCATTCAATCAAGTGATGAGATATTAAAGTCATTCATTCAATCAAGTGAAGAGATGTTAAATTCATTCATTCAATCAAGTGACGAGATATTAAAGTCATTCATTCAATCAAGTGAAGAGATGTTAAATTCATTCATTCATTCAATCAAGTGATGAGATATTAAAGTCATTCATTTAATCAAGTGAAGAGATGTTAAATTCATTCATTTATTACCCCTCAGCTATCCATGGGGTATGGGCCTTCAAAATATACCCTCAGGTCCTCCTGTCCTGTGCCATCTACTCATGGTCCTTCTATGTCCTCTTTACCCCTTTCATTTCTAGCTCCAGTTGTCTTCTCAGTGTGTTTTTCAATCTCTCTTACCTGAGGATTCCAGACTGCCTTGTAATGCTATCAACAAGTCTCCTCAATGTGTGTCCTATCAATCACCAATGTCATCTTCTCATCTCTTGTTCCACTGACACTTGTCTGGTTCTTGTCATCAGTTCCACATTGTTGATCTTATCAATTTAACCCTTCTATTCCAGGCAAGCCCCCATTTATGAAAGCCTGTCACTGCTTGGTTGTTGCTTTTCTTGTTCTCCATGTTTCAGTGCCATACAATATGACTGACTTGACATCTGAGTTGAAGATTGTTTTATTTGTGTGTATATGACTGACTTGACATCTGAGTTGAAGATTGTTTTATTTTGTGTGTATATGACTGACTTGACATCTGAGTTGAAGATTGTTTTATTTGTGTGTATATGACTGACTTGACATCTGAGTTGAAGATTGTTTTATTTTGTGTGTATATGACTGACTTGACATCTGAGTTGAAGATTGTTTTATTTGTGTGTATATGACTGACTTGACATCTGAGTTGAAGATTGTTTTATTTGTGTGTATATGACTGACTTGACATCTGAGTTGAAGATTGTTTTATTTTGTGTGTATATGACTGACTTGACATCTGAGTTGAAGATTGTTTTATTTTGTGTGTATATGACTGACTTGACATCTGAGTTGAAGATTGTTTTATTTTGTGTGTATATGACTGACTTGACATCTGAGTTGAAGATTGTTTTATTTTGTGTGTATATGACTGACTTGACATCTGAGTTGAAGATTGTTTTATTTTGTGTGTATATATGACTGACTTGACATCTGAGTTGAAGATTGTTTTATTTTGTGTGTATATGACTGACTTGACATCTGAGTTGAAGATTGTTTTATTTTGTGTGTATATGACTGACTTGACATCTGAGTTGAAGATTGTTTTATTTTGTGTGTATATGACTGACTTGACATCTGAGTTGAAGATTGTTTTATTTTGTGTGTATATGACTGACTTGACATCTGAGTTGAAGATTGTTTTATTTTGTGTGTATATGACTGACTTGACATCTGAGTTGAAGATTGTTTTATTTTGTGTGTATATGACTGACTTGACATCTGAGTTGAAGATTGTTTTATTTTGTGTGTATATGACTGACTTGACATCTGAGTTGAAGATTGTTTTATTTTGTGTGTATATGACTGACTTGACATCTGAGTTGAAGATTGTTTTATTTGTATGTATATGACTGACTTGACATCTGAGTTGAAGATTGTTTTATTTGTGTGTATATGACTGACTTGACATCTGAGTTGAAGATTGTTTTATTTTGTGTGTATATGACTGACTTGACATCTGAGTTGAAGATTGTTTTATTTGTGTGTATATGACTGACTTGACATCTGAGTTGAAGATTGTTTTATTTTGTGTGTATATGACTGACTTGACATCTGAGTTGAAGATTGTTTTATTTGTGTGTATATGACTGACTTGACATCTGAGTTGAAGATTGTTTTATTTGTGTGTATATGACTGACTTGACATCTGAGTTGAAGATTGTTTTATTTTGTGTGCGTGTGTGTGTGTTGGATTTCATTTCTTTTGATTTCAATATGTTTCCCAATGCAATGAAAGTTCCTCTTGCCGTCTGTATTCTTATATCGAGACCACTATCTATTCTCCAACTTTCTCTACACTGCTGCTAAGATAAATGTATGATTCTTAATTCCAGTAGTGGTGTTTCTACAGTCTTGTAGTGGTGTTTATACAATCTTGTGGTGGTGTTTCTTCAAGTGCAATATTGTTACCACTTGCTGAATTTATTCTCAAAATCTTTATCTTTTCAATGTATGTTTTCAAACCCACTAGCTGTGACCTCCAATCAAGTATTTTCATTTTGTCTTGCACTTGGTTACGGTTATGGGACAGATGAGCCTGGTCATCTGTAAAATCCAGATGTTAAATTAACCACCAACAACGACATTCCTCAACTAGCACTCAATGAAGAGCGAAAAGATGAAATTCTTCAGCAATGTTAACTTCCTTACTACAATCACTGTGGGGAAAAAAGTTCACTCTCTACAAACATTGCCCTTCAAACAACTCAGCTGTCTGTCTTTAATGCACAAGAGCAGTTTAGATCATAAGCAAAATCATGAAAACAATGTACAAAAAACACAAAGAAAACACAGAGAAAACACATACCTTCAGCTTCAGGCACAACAAATCTCTCCTCCTCTGCCTCCACGTCTGCATCTCCTCCTGCTTCTTGTCTCTCAGCCTCTTTCACGTTCTCCTCAATCTGCTCCTTTTCTAACTCTTTCTCAATATCATCAACAGCAAGGTGTTTCATCTCTGAGTGAATGACATGTTAACATGTCATTACATGGCATACATTTTTACATACCCAGAAACAATAGGCATATGTAAATATTTTGAGATGATGATGTATTTACATTCCAAGAAAGGCAATTCTAAGATTTTCATTCATTCATTAATTTTCCTTTTTTCTCACTATGGAACATAGCGCCACCACTGTAACACTGTAACTTTGTAGGAAGCCTGCACCAAGCAGTCACATGATCTTGCAGCGATGATTTCTGTGGCAATATGTTTTACATGATGAGGTTGTCAGCCTCGTGCATAACCTGATATTAGCTGCCTTGAATGGCATGCCCGAGGAAGCAGTTCACCTATTCCTTCTTTGTCTCTTCAGAGACCTCTGGGAACTACACAAAGCATTTCTATAATTATCACAGCAGTGAACAACGCATTAAAATTGTATAATATGGTCAAAAATTATGCTTGTTTGAAGAGGTCATGTTTGGAAGTCAATTTCATAGACCATCAAACGTAAAGTTTACTATTCCAGTAAAAGTTCAGAACAAACTTCTGCTTTCTAATGCATTTTAAATATGCATAAGGGAGCCGCGCTGGTGTAATGGTTACCACAATGCGCTGGCGATCGGGTGATCCAGGTACAAGCCTGGGCAAGGACATTTGACCGAGTGTCGTCGACTGGGACTTGGACTGGATTCATTCAAGCCCTGAGCGAAGACATTTGAAGTAGTGTCGTCGACCATGGACTGGCGGCTCCTGAGTCGACCCAGCTCTAATGGGTGTCCCCTGAAGACGGCGAGTATCTGCCTGAATGGCGAGTGGACACCTGTCAGTGTACAGGGAAAAAAGAGATACTCACGTAAAAATCAGTCTCAGGTTAGATATACTAACCGGAGATTCTCGCCTCGGAGTAATAGCAGCCATATGTTTAAAAAAAAAAAAAAAATTTTAAATAAAAATAAAATAATTTTTTTAAAATTTGCATAAGATCCTTCATGACAAATGTGACCTTAACCTATGCCATTAGGCTATACAAAAATTGAACTGTTCAAGAACTGATATAAAAGAATATTGTTTCAGTATTTTCAATAATCAGTTCCTTTTGTTGTAATTTTCTCAAAAGTTGATTATGCATTTTGCAAACAATGAAAAATGGTAGGAAAGTTAATTTTTACAAATGACAGATACAACAGAGATGTGGCACACTTAAGAATAACCCTTCATTAATCACATCATAAGCCTCGTGTAGTTCCCAGGAGTCTCTCGTGAGACAAAGAAAGAACAGGACAACTGTTCCCTCAGGTGATTTATATGAAGTAATGCATGAGACTGGCTACCTCATCATGTAAAACAAATTGCTACAGACACCACAGCTGTAAGAGAATGTCAATGCTTGTTGCAAGCTTCCTGCAAGGAGTACCAGCTATAGTAGTGGCTCCATAAGGAGTGAAAAGGACGATGGTGATAATGTATCACATCACAAACAGGAAGAATATCTCAAGACTGTAAGTGAATGTCACACAGAGAATATCTCAAGACTGTAAGTGAATGTCACAGAGAGAATATCTCAAGACTGTAAGTGAATGTCACAGAAGTAGTTCAAAACCTGAACTGTGGATCCTTTAAATGCCTGAAAGCCAAGAGTAAATATCCTGGAAAGAAACTTGTGGAATATCAGAAAAACCACAGAAAAAGTACAGGTCTCTAACGTGCATCATGCCACTTTGCACTGGCTCAGTATTCCTGGTTAAACAAAAACATCATCATAATCTTCTAACGTTTCTGATCACCATAGCTATGCAGTTCAGCTTCAGATAGTATAGAAAATAAAACAGCTACCTGAAGAATCTGCATTATGTTGTTTCACGATCTCACAGTACCATTTAAGGTAAGCAACTGCCAAAACCACAAGGTAAAATTAATATAAGAAAGGATACAAGACAGTCATATTCTTAAACATGTCGTGCACCACTACAACAACAGTCATGAAGTTACGGGCTTTCGTAAATGGGTGCTTGAAAAAAAATGAAATGGTATAATAATGTGGAACTGATAACAAGAACCAGACAGGTACCAGTGGAGTAGAAGATGTCGGCAATAAATATAATTAACTCTGAGAAAACCTGCTGAAAGCATTTCAAAACAGTTCTTTTTGATCCCCGGTGTAAGAAAGGTACAGGGATCCACAAAACACACGGAGACGAGAACTGGAAAACAGAAATGAAAGGGATAAAGAAGACAATGAATGACCTAGAATGGATGACACAAACACAGGGAGGGGCTTGGAAGATATTTGTTGTAGGCTATGCTCCATGGGAGGCTAAAGGGTAATGATAATGTGTGACTGTACTCCTCTTTTATAACAAGCCCAACATGGAATAAGAACTTTTCTCATTCAAATGTCCAGGCATTTCAACAGTGTGGCTGTGAAACATGGATGATAGAGGAAAACAACAACAATCAAGAAGTTACAGACTTTCGTAAACAGGTGCTTCCATAGAATTGGAGGATTAAAATGTACAAGATCACCCATGTAGAACTAATGGACGGAACCATACAAGTGTCAGTGTAACAACAGGTGAGGAAATGACACAAGTGCAGGACAGGATACACACTGAGATAAACAGCATCACACAGCAGTCCTTGCTCTAAACCCCCATGGTAAAATACATTGAGAAAGACCCAAAACAAGTAGACACTGAGAACAGAATAAGAGAAATAAACAGAAGACACACAAAGAAAGTGAACAGATGGCAAAGGTCAAATATGCAACTGACTTAAGGCTATACTTTATAGGGAGTTGAAGAATAATGATAAATGTTTCTTTATTTGTACCAGACTGCCAAGTCTGTACACCACACCACAAGGTCTTTTTATATTTGTACCAGACTCCCAAGTCTGTACACCACACCACAAGGTCTTTTTATATTTGTACCAGACTCCCAAGTCTGTACACCACACCACAAGGTCTTTTTATATTTGTACCAGACTCCCAAGTCTGTACACCACACCACAAGGTCTTTTTTATTATTTGTACCAGACTCCAAGTCTGTACACCACACCACAAGGTCTTTTTATATTTGTACCAGACTCCCAAGTCTGTACACCACAACACAAGGTCTTTTTATATTTGTACCAGACTCCCAAGTCTGTACACCACACCACAAGGTCTTTTTTATATTTGTACCAGACTCCCAAGTCTGTACACCACACCACAAGGTCTTTTTATATTTGTACCAGACTCCCAAGTCTGTACACCACACCACAAGGTCTTTTTATATTTGTACCAGACTCCCAAGTCTGTACACCACACCACAAGGTCTTTTTATATTTGTACCAGACTCCCAAGTCTGTACACCACACCACAAGGTCTTTTTATATTTGTACCAGACTCCCAAGTCTGTACACCACACCACAAGGTCTTTTTATATTTGTACCAGACTCCCAAGTCTGTACACCACACCACAAGGTCTTTTTATATTTGGTCAGGCGCCCTAATATAATCAATGGGGGTCAGAGTGGCTCAGAGGTATGGCGTCCGTCTCGAATTCCAAAGGTACCGGGTTTGATTCCCAGAAGAAGGAATATAATATATGGAAATTATTTTTATAACCAGTGGTCCTAATGATGTCATACTCCCCCCTGATCTCCTGGGAATTGAGATTGGATGCCTAGCCTTCTCGTATAAGAGCGAAAAAATAGGAGGTCCCGCGCGCTCATTAAAAATCCCAAGGCAGTTGAAAATCATAAAGAAGAGGCCATAAGGCCGCTACCCTGGCAAAATTTAAAAATTAGAAACCTACCCACCACAAAAATATTTATAGAATGTGATTCCTATAATACACACATTGGGATTCTCGTTGGTGCTATGGGGTTTGTTCACTGTGCTGAGATCCTCCTTGTGTGATCTAATGGAGGAGATCGGAGAACTCATGGAGTTGTCCGTGCGCAATGAAGATAGTCCTTAAAACCAAACGCATCTTGTGTTTAGGCTGATGGAGCTCACCTCGAGAAAACAAAACAAAATGCCTTTCTATTTTAATTTCAAACTAATTTTAAAAAAAAAAAAGGATCATCTTTACACAGCACACACTAACCTTCCTCCAGGCCGGTATCAGCATTTTTAAGATCATCTTTGGAACTTACGTTTTCACTGCCTCTGTAGAGAATCTGAGGCAGAAAATTTCACAAAAATATTTGATTCAAATCTTCTCTTAATCTACTAACCATAAAATACGAAAACTACTTTAACCTTTAATGACGTACAATTATTAAAATAGTTATCACTGATAATAATTACATTAAAAATAATATCAATTTTTTGTTAATTACACAAAAAATTAACGGGCACCAGATGGTTAACATTAACTATCAAACACAATGCTAACAACTGATTTGCTAATAATAACTAAAGTGTTAACAAATAACAACTGACTGCTTAAAAGTTAACATCAAGGTCAACATTATCATCATCATGATTTCCCATTTTTGCTCCTTATAGAGCATGCAGCCACCAATGTAGCTGGTCCCCTTGCAAGAAGTCTGCATCACAACATTTATATGTTGTTGTAGCGGTGGCTTCTGTAGCAATTTGTTTTACGTAATGAAGTTGCCAGCCTTATGCACAACTTCATATTAGTCACCCCGTACGACATGCATGAGGGTGGAAGTCCTATTCTTTCTTCTGGAAACTACATGGAATAATATCCCCCCCGAAATGTAAGAATCTCAGCTCATTATCACAATGTTCAGCCACATTTCCAAATATGTCACTATTTTCACATACATGTTTAAGCGTCTTTCATATCTGTTGTTGCTGTTGTTGTTTAATTAAGGCTGCTGGGGTTGTCCAAGTATTTGCAGTCAGTGCCAAGTTGAAAGATCCGTAGCATTTTCTATATTGTAGATCTAGGTTTACCTGTGGCTTTTCTGCCATTTCAAAATTTGTACAGTTGCAGTCATGAGTTCGTTTCTTTACTTAGTATTCTATCCTGGCTGGTTTCAAACTAGAAGGGGGTGTGGCAAGCTGCAATTCCCCACCATCTTTACATTTGTAAATCTAATCATTTAAAGGCAGAGAAGCCAAATATTCATTGAATATAAAAATCATTAAATTGCATATTTTTATACATCTATACATATAAAGGTATATTTTTAATCACAAAGTATGTATACGCTTCTTAGACAGCGCAGACTTCGCTGGCTTGGCCATGTTCGCCGCATGGAAGATGGTCGCATCCCAAAAGATATCTTCTACGGACAATTAGCAGATGGCAAGAGAACAGTTGGGCGACCACAGCTGAGGTTCAAAGATGTGTGCAAGAGAGATATGACGGCACTGGACATGGATCCAGCAACATGGGAGGATGAAGCTGCCGATCGCACGAGGTGGCGATGCTATTTACGGCGCCACCTCAGATTGGGCGAAGAGAGGCTCACACAAGAAGCAGAGGTGAGGAGAAAACGTCGAAAGGAGCACCAGGAAAATAAGCAGCTGAGGGCTGTCACCTCAGGGGCGCATTCCCATAGTCATTTATGACTGAAGGGGCTATTATTATTATTATTATTATTTTAATCACAGTAAGTCTTTCTATGTTTTCTATCTATCTACATGAAGATGCGATAATGATTCTGTGACCAATCACATCATATGGGCAAACAACTACAACAAAAAGAATAAGGATAACTGACTGGTTAATAACAACAATCACAAACAATCAAGAACATGAGTGACTAATAATCATCATCATCAGCTGTCATCTCCACAACAAAGGTCAGCTGCTGTTCTACTGTTTGGCTGTTTAACGAGGTAATTAATCTGCAAGAAATGGTTCAGTTACTGATGTACTGTTTTGCTCTGTTAAACAAAGTAATTAATCTACAAAAATGGTTTTCAATTACTGTTTCAATGTTTAGTTGTTTACCAAAGCAATTAACCCAAAAGAAGTGATCTGATTACTGATCTAATGTTTCACTCTGTTTAATCAGGTAATTAATCTACAGATGATTATGTTGCTGCTCTCTAATATTAAGTAGTTTACTTTATAAATTAACACAAAAAGAAGTTATCTAGCAATTGATCTGATCTTTCACTCTGCTTGTAATCTATAAATATTCAGCTGCTGCTCTAATGCTTTATTCTGATTAACTAACTAATTCCTTCTTTACAGTGACACATTCTTTAGTAGATTTTCAATCACAACTGTGTCCACCATGAATCTTCCTTACCGAGTTCAGTGATTTTATATGCCAAGAAAGTTTACAAACAAAATGCATTTTCAACCCCGTAACATTTAACCCTTACCAAAGGCTAGCTGCCTACTCCACTAACAAAACATAAGGAATATGCAACAATGTTCGTTTACTATAAAAATACTGGCCCTGACAGAGAATCAAACCAAATTTTCCATCATGAGATGCCCACAATGACCTAATAGCTGAATGTATCACATACATTTACTGAAATGGTTGCATGGTAACAAATGGTATAGTAAGCTGTGACTGAAACATTTTATTTTAAACATTTAAAACAAAACAAAGAAATAAAATGAGGACTAGTTAAATAAAATATTTACAAGACATGCACACAACATTCCTTACCTCAGCATCTTTCATGGGGTTAAAAATGTCCATGACATTATTACCATCTTCGGTGTACTCTGAGGAAGCATTAATGTTTATAAGTCATGACAATTCAAAAGCAAAAACCAGTTTCTCAAAAAATAATTAATGGCATGTTATTTAGGTTTAAAAAATGAACTCTGGGTTCCTTGCATGTTTGTATATCTTTAGTCCCTATCCAGATCCATTTGAGTAGAATTTTGTCTTCCAGAGTTCATGAGAGTGATAGAGACGTCTCCTACTTCTATTAACAGGTTGTATCATTTTCATTTATTAATTTTTATGTACATTACTTAATTCTCACTTTCTTTCTTTTCTCTTGTAGTTCATTAGTTCTTGACGAAGGCATTGTAGCCATAATGTAGGTGATTCTCTTTACCCTTTGTCATAGTAAGCCACATAACCTATTTTTGTATACCCCACCATAAATCTTTTGATGCAAAGGTCCAGATATGTCTCTTACAAATGTATTTATTTATAATGGGACTGGTCTATAAGTCACACTCCTCGCAAGTCTGAATTTCTCATCTCAATGTCATCATTACCATCATAATCCAGATTTTTCATCCCCCTGCAGCCGTCGCTTGCCACAAATATTTATAGTCTAGGTCAACTTCTTCAGCTCTGCCTCAAGGTTTCAACTGCATTAGTTTCTTCTTATATCATTCTTCTCTAAGTTCTCTTTGGACTTCCCGCAGTTGTATTTCTCTGTGAATTCCAGCCGAGGACATAACTGGATAAGCTGATTGGTTGTATCCTAAGGGCTATGTCCAATCCATCTCCTCCTCTCTCTAATCTCTGGAAAACTGGAGGCTGTCTGACTCTTCTCAACAGATTTATGTTTGTTATGAGAAAATGAAGAGGACCACAGGATGACAATGATAAACAGCATATGGGGTCGGAGTGGCTAAGAGGTATGGCATCCGCCTTGAATTCTAAAGGTACCGAGTTCAATTCCCAGTACAGGGAATATAATTTGTGGAAATTTTTTTCAGAACCAATGGTCCTAATATTTGGAAAGGCGCTCTAATATAACTAATGGGAGTCGGAATGGCTCAGAGGTATGGCATCCGCCTCGAATTCCAAAGGTACCAGGTTTGATTCCCAGTAGAGGGAATATAATATATGGAACTTATTTTTCAAAACCAGTGGTCCTAATGATGTCATACTCCCCCCCTGGTCTCCTGAGTAGTGAGATCAGATGCTTAGCCTTCTTGGATAAGGGCGAAAAAAAGGTCCCATGTGCAACTTACGCACTTAAAAAATCCCATAGCAGTTAGAAATCATAAAGAGCAGGCCACCGCTGACTTGGCAAAACTTTAAACAATGAGAAACCTACCCACCACAAAAATATTTATAGAATGTGTGATTCTTATATACAAACATTTGGATTCTCACAGATGCTACAGAGTTCATGCACTGTGCTGAGATCATCCTTGTGTGATCTGAGGGAGGAAATCAGAGCACGGATGGAGCTGTCCATGCGCAATGAAGATAGACCTTAAAATGAAACCAAACCAAACAGCATATACTAGGATAAAGAAAACAGCCAATACTATTGTAAACTTCTCTCAATGGCATGACATCAAAATATCCAGTATCTTCTCTATTTATCATCCTTTTCATTTTTCCTTCCATCTTTCCTGTTGTCACAGTGTATTCCAGCTTTCTTCTTCTCATAACATGCCAAAAGAATGTGTACTGCTTCCTTCTAATGTGCATAATCAGCTTCCTTTGCACACTGGCCTCTTTCAGGACATCCTCATTACTCTTTTTAAGCTGTCCACATTATTCTTCTGTAAAACTACATCTCTGTGGCCTCTAGGGCTTTTTCTGCTTGTTAACTAACTGTCCATGACTCACCTTGTTAACTAACTGCCCATAACTCACTTCCGTTATGTTAGCATTTCTTCAGTAACTGGCATCCTATATTATTTAAAATATTCTCCCTGCGTGACCAATGCACTTCCACTTCCCTGAGACTGTATTACACCTGATAGACATGTTTCACCCTAATCACCAACCCAACACCATAAGGGCCAAACAACGACTCCTAATAAACATCTCAGATACAGAAACTTGTAATACCTGAGCAGAAATGTTATAACCATTAGTTAAATTCCTGCAAGTGTCTAGTCAGCTGAGTTTGGTATTTCACATTTTCAGCTCAGCATCAAATCTGCCCGAGTCAGATGTGAACAGACTTGTTGATCTGAGATGCTTTCTACTTTTAGAACTCCAAGATACTAGACATGAGGAAGAACACAAACAAAGGATAGATGACTGGCAGAAGCATGTAGGGAACATGGTTTTACCTAACAGTCCTGACATGTAGCGTGACAGAAACAATAGAAAAGACAACAGGAAATGAATTACAGTATTATTCCAATAACTTAACAGTATCATATAGTTCCCAGGGGTCTTTGAGCAGGCAAACAAGAACAGGATTATTGCTCCCTGAGGCATGTCGTAAGATGCGGCTAATACCAGGTTGTAAATGGTGTTGTCAATTTATCATGTAACATAAACTGCCCCAGAAGTCAGCACAGCAAGAGCACATCAATGCTGCAGTGCCGACTCTATGCTTCATAAGGAGACAAATAAAAGCAGACCTAAATGAACGAATCATTGAAGGAACAGAGTTGTTGCTGCATGTACATACAACAACTCTTTGAACACACACACACACACACACACTGACCTTCTTGTGGGAAGTCTGGGAAGTCCTCATCAAGCAAGTCCTAATAAAAGGAAAGTAATGAAGAAATTTCAAATATACAATCTGATAAAATGACGTACAAATAGGTCATTCGGTACTGGTCATATCATTTAAAGATTCTGTTGAACAGTTACAATAAATGCCAATGTGTACTTAATATTTATTTTGTTAAATTTCTCTATTGTGAAGTTGTTAAATGATTCTCATAAACAGTTATGTTGCTGGAGTCCACTATCACTTCTGTTGTTTTTCTGTTGTCTAGTTTTCTACTTCTTTATTTCTTTGAGTGCCTGCAACATTCCCGCTTATATGCATGATTTATTTCCTGTTTACAGGCCTCGGGTTTCCCTCTTTATTTATTGTGAGGTTGGTCCATTTCACTTATGCCCAGATACTACTCCTCTCACTTTATTTTTCAGACTTTCAGAAACAATATACAGTGAAAGTTCAACAATATCTAGTGTTGTCAAATGTATTAATAACATTAAGGAACTTATTAGAAAGCAAAAAAACTTCTGGTAAAACATAAAAACCTGATATAATTCTTTAAAGATGATTAGGAAGCACAAAGCAAATTCTGCAAGAGTGAAACATAAATACGTACAGCTAACTCAGCAGAGCTGGATGACAGTTTCTGGAAGGCTGTAAATGCCTGTTCGTATGCCTCTTTTCTTTCTGTTGATATCTCGCCTTTACTCTAAGCAAATAAATAAGTGCAATTTTTAAATCTGAAATTGAAACTCAACATGGTTATAAAAAAATTACGGTGCTAGTAGAGCTTGCAGCCTAGTGGCAACTGTGTGATCTACTGTAGGGTTAGGGTACCCCAAACTTAATCCTATGGTAGAATAGGATGTAGGCAGTAGGCCGCATGCTGTACTGGCACTTAAATAAATACCTTCACAATGACAATGTCAAGGGCTGTCTGTTTTAATGAGGTGAAAGGTTAGCAAATTGTACTCTTATCCATTTTATTTATATTCTTATTTATTTATATGTTATTTATATAAAGTGAAAAGAGAGAAAATGTTGGAACTAAGCTATGGTTGGACTTGAGGCAGAGATTACAAGAAACAACAAATAAAAAGGTTTTAGACAATGGTAATGGTCTTTGTTATTATCAGGATTTTACATGCAAGGCATGCCATAAGTTATTTGTCTTTTCCTTGTCATTTTTAGCGTCTGTACATCTTGGAAGTTTTAGTGTGAAGCTATCTTTTTTCTCTGATGTCCATATGCCTTGAATGTTATTCTATAAATCCATCTCTTTCTTCAAGTTCTTATGTCTCGAATGTTATACCATGAAACCAACTCTTTTATCTGATGTTCTCTTGCCTTGAAAGTTATTCTATTGTGACAGTGCCATAGTCATCTCGCCTGTTGTCCACCGCCATTTTGTCGTTATGTGGCAGTCATCTTTGTTTACATCTAAAAATAGCAACCTTAGTATAGTCGCTTACGTATAGCAGCCAATCAGAGAAGAGAAGTGTCCAGGCTAGCGCATCAGTTGAAAATTCTTTATTCATTCTGGTCGCCGGTCGCCAAGAGAGGACAAGCTATTGAGAAATACTGAAGTCTAGTTTAATGCAAGAACATGCCTAGGACTTGTAAGTAAATATATTATTCTCTAACATTCTAAAGTCTTGATAGTGTTAGAAAGGATATTAGGTTTACCATCTTTGTGCCGTAGTATTTTAAGTAAGTATATATTTAATTTTGTGGAGTTTATTTCGCGTCCGTTTGATATTATCCAAATCTATTCGAAAATGGCGTGGGTCCATGTTCAGGAAATATAACACGTGACCGGTACTAGAACTGGCATATTCAGTTATTACATTTGTGTACAGGAAATTTAATGGTTAAGTATTTCCATATTGTTTGGGGTTCAGGAAACCTTCCAAGAGCTTATGTAAATCCGACACGTAGTTGGTTTGAATAATATATTTAATTGTGGCGCGATTTAGATTGTTATATTTATTAACTACGGTGCGGATGCCAAAATAGTTTATTTTAGCGTGGCTAGTGCTGCAATTTATTATGTTACAGCTTACTAGGATAAAGTCCTGTGCTTTTTCAGTAATGTTAGACTGATTATGTGGTGTAAGTAATAGTAAGATCGGCTAGCTAGTTGGTGTTAGCTTTCTTAGTTTCCTGGTCTTTTATACTGTGTAAAATCTCCATTGGTTATTTGTACCGCTTTATATAGCTTTGCTAAGCCATTATTTCTATAATAGTTAGTATTATAATGTAAGGTTACTATAGAATGTACAACCACGCAGCTTAGCTGGGTGTTAGCGTGGCTGTATGCCGTTCTCGCAAGATGGCGTAGCCATAGAGCGCGTGGTATGAATGGCTGACTGTGGTGGGCTCACTTGGAGATATATATTTCTCTTCTCCGCTCCTGAGGGAGCATGGGGCCACCAGTGTGTGGTTTGCCTCCGCATGAAGCATTCAGATGCTCTTACAGTAGTGGTTTCGGTAGCAATCTGTGTTACATGGTGAGATTGCCATCCTCATGCACAACACCATACTAGTCTTATTGGACGATATGTATGAGTGTGTGAGATAGTTGAGTGTGTCAGGCGGGCGCATGTTTTCTGAATGGTAAGTGTTATTATTTATGCTTTTGATTTTCACTTAGACATTGTTTTTATATATTGTTTTTCAGAAAGTCTACGAACACTGTCTGGGTGTTCGGTAGTATTAAATGTTGATCTGTATAAGGCTTTGTGTTGCTTGAATTGCTAAGTCTGCTGCTGAGAGGGTTGCAAGCAACCAATAATTGCAACCCCTGTCAAATGATCCTTTATAAATTTTCTTAGTGCACGGGTCTTGGGTGTGGACACCTAGCCCCTGTCACACTATGAAACCATCTCTATCTGTTATGCCCATTTTGCATGTTATGCTATAAATCACCACTTTCCTTGGTGCCATTATATGTCTTGAAAGTTATACTATGACGCCATGTCTTTCTTCAGCACCCTGTTTTGCATGTTATACAATGAAGCCATCTCTTCTTTTGTAATCTGTTGTCTTACATGTTATCATGAAGCCATTTTTGTGTCCTTCTGCCACTTTGTTTTAATGTCCCAGTTTTTATATCAATTTGTGCCACTTGATGGCCTGCTAGAAATGCTGGTAGGTCTGGTATCGAATCTAAACTTACAGGAAATCTAAAAAACTACTAATCAGTATACATATGTCAATCATTAAGTGCCCTCTGCACCCCTTGGATATTAGTACATATCTGATTAACGTCTCTCCTCAAGATTTACTTTCATGAGTCTCATAGCTCACAGTTTTTTCTCAGTCTTCTTCTTCTCCGTGGTCTAACATTTCTTAGTTTTGCATTTTAGCCTTGATGGTTCTGTGTTGGTGAATGCTACACTATGATGTACTTAAGATTTTCTCAGTCTGTCTTCTCCATCATCAAACAGCTATTAGTATTAGCCTTAAAATGGAATAAGATCGGCTACCACAACAAGTATGGGAAACTAAGAGCCAGGGATACAGACCTCCAGGATGAAGCTGAGGACAACATTAGACAATCTCTGAAGGACCGAGGACTAGATTAGAACCAGACCAGAAGGAAGACAACCGATAGGATAGCATTGCACTCCCTCCTCCACATCACTTTATATCACGGTAGAAAAGGGATGACTAAGTAAGTAAGTAAGTATTTTAGTCTTGATGGTTCTGTGATGGTGACTGCTACACTATGATGTACTTAGATTTTCTCAGTCTGTCTCCTCCATGGTCTAATAGTGCTTGCTTGACTATTTTATCTCTCTTAGTTATGTGTTGGTGATTGCTGTATTATGATATACTTTTATTTTCTCAGTATTTAGATGACTTTATTTCTTTCATCTAAATCTAAAACCTTTTCTTTCTTTCTTCCTCGAATATCTTCATTTATATTTTTTCTTGCTACATAGCTGTCAGAGTCTGTCTTATAAGACTATTTACAAATGTATGCAACTCTGAGTGTACCATTTTTTCATTTTCTAAGTCTATAAACAAATACGAGGCACGTTTTTTAAGTAATTCCCGTTTTAAAATAATAAAAAAACCATCATATATAAAAATGATCTATTGCAGCCAAAAGTGGACCACACATTTACATTATTTCTCAACATAGTCACCATTGCCTTCAACACATTTTTGGTATCGTGGCACCAGGTTCTTAATTTCAGTGTCAAGGAAGTCTGCCGCCAGTGTCTTGAACCATTCATTAACGCCTGTCTGCAGTTCATCATCAGTTTCAAACTGCTGGGATGCCAGCCACTTCTTTAGGTGCATGAAAAGGTGGTAATCACTTGGCACGAGATTGGGGCTGTAGGGCGGGTGGTCAAAAATTTCCCAGTGAAATTTTTGCAACAATTGAACAGTTCGATCTGCGGTGTGAGGTCGAGCATTATCGTGCAAAAACACAATCCCAGTGGACAGCAACCCACGTCTTTTGTTATGGATGGCACGTCTAAGTTTTATCAGTGTCACAATAAGCATTGGCATTAACTGTCTTTCCACGTTCAAGAAAATCAATAAACATGACCCCTTCTTTGTCCCAGAAAACAGTGGCCATGATCTTTTTGACAGAAGGTGCTTTCGGGGACATGAGTGTCGCCATTGCATCGACTGTTGCTTTGATTCGACGTTTGTGTAGGAAATCCAGGTCTCATCTCCAGTAACAATGTGGCCCAAAAATTCATCTCCTTCATTTCGATAGCGCTGCAAAAATTTTTGAGCCGAAGCCAGGCGTTTCTGCTTGTGTTCATCGGTTAACATATTCGGCACCCATCTGGCGGCAGACTTCCTTGACACTGGAATTAAGAACCTGGTGCCACGATACCAAAAATGTGTTGAAGTCAATGGTGACTATGTTGAGAAATAATGTAAATGTGTGGTCCACTTTTGGCTGCAATAGATCATTTTTATATATGATGGTTTTTTTATTATTTTAAAACGAGAATTACTTAAAAAACGCGCCTCGTAATTAATTAGTTTCAAACATGAATAAAATTATTAATCATTTTCTAAATCTATGAACAGGTGAATTACTCTCCTCTCAGTTCCCGGTAATATACTAAGTAGGATAATTATCCAGAGGATTTCAAAGGCAGTTGACTATAAATTGAGGAAAAAATAAGCAGGATTCAGAAAGAACAGAAGATGTGCAGATCATATATTCACCCTCAGAAACATTAGAGAGCAGTGCTCAGAATGGCAGAGACAGCTATACATTAACTTTGTTGATTTTGAAAAGGCTTTTGACAGTATACACTGGGACAGCCAATGGAAAATACTGAGGGCTTATGGAATTCCAAGCTGCACTGGGAATAAAAAGCCTCTATGCTAACTTTACATGTAGTGTTGGGCAGAGCAACCTAACTTTTGAGGTGAAGACAGGAGTATGACAGGGTTGCCTCTTATCACCCACTTTATTTTTGACAGTCACAGACTGGGTGATGCACCAGACAACAGAGGGCAGTCCAAGAGGAATAAGATGGACAATGTTTTCTACAATGGAAGATCTGGAATATGCAGATGACACTGCACTACTTGCACATTCACATCAACAAATCCAAGAAAAAACAGATAGACTGAATAAGTATAGCGAGCAGGTGGGTCTGAACATCAATCTAAAGAAGACAGAGGTCATGACACTCAATGTGGGCAGCCCTGAGCCCATAACAATAAAGAACCAGAAGCTAGAACAGATAGACACATTTACATACCTAGGATGCATAGTAACACCAGACAAGCAAAGACATCAACAACAGAATGAATAAAGCAAGAACAGCCTTTGCTAGTCTAAACAGCATCTGGAAGTCCTCTCAGTACAGCACAAACACAAAATTAAGATTATATAAGAGCAGTGTACTTTCTGTGCTTCTCTATGGCGCAGAATGCTGGAGAGTAACAGAGAAGGAAATGTTGAAATTGTCCTCTTTCCACACAATCTGCCTAAGGAAATTCTCCTAATTTTTTGGCCGAATACCATCACCAACCAAGAACTGCTTACTCGGAGCAACCAAGAGGACATGCACACCATCACAGCTGGCAGACACTGGAGTTGGGTTGGCCATGTCCTCAGAAGAGACCCAGTGCCAATACAAGAACAGCTATGCTATGGAATCCTGAAGGAAAGCGAAAGAGAGATCAACCAATAACAACTTGGCAGAGAACTGTGGGGGCCAAGATGAATAGAATGAACCAGAGCTGGGGCACTGCACGAAGTGGAAGCAGTTTGCTGCTGCCCTACAAGATGCCACCAGGCGTGATGACCACTGACTGCTTTGACAGTCGGTGGCTATGGATCAAAGAAGAAGAAGAATGAAGAATTAATCATTTTCTAAGTCTATGAACAAACAATTAATCCTTTCCTAAGTCTAAAAAACAATAATCAATCATTATTTTCACACTCATGTTCAGCAGTTGAAGTCTGATGATGACCCTTACATTCACATTGATGTAATTTAGTTGTCCTTGACATGCCAGTTAACTCTTTGATTCCGTAAATATATTCCGCCCTGCGCCGAAATTATTTTTTGAAGAATTCTAAACAGTGAAATGTACCATCTTCTATTGTTAATTGTATGTAAATCTTATTTGTGAACATGCCATCATATTATATATCAATCTGTAGGGAAAGGAAGTGAGAGGTATAATATATATGGTGTCTTTGTTGATATTAACAAAAGTACATTTGATATTCATAAAAAAACATGCTGTGTGTAAATTTTTTAAAACTAAACAGTTCACAGTACAATACGACTTATCAAAGATAATTTATTGTTGCAGACAATATTTTTTTTTAGTCTTAAAGCATCAAGGTATTCCATTTACAAAGTAATAACACATTGAATATGGCCACATTTAGTGGTCTTCACATCAGTTTTACTATGGACCTTTCTAAAAATCACAAAATGTATAGAATAGTGCATTATGTAATTTTCAAACAAATAAACTAGAATAATATCACATAAAAACCTTTTACACTTGTTTCAGGTTTTAGCAATATCCTTAGCTTCATCTTCTACCCATGACTGGTCATTAGATGTACTGTAGGTCTAGTTCTTTTGTTTTCCAATGGGCTGGGCTTGGGCCATGCCCATCCATCATTTAAATATAATATATATCTAACATTTCTGTCCCGATTCCCGTCATTTGACAACAAATGGTGACTATTAAACACTCATTAATGTTTCTAAGTAAAACTGACACAGTTATTTGATTGAGGGGCTTAGAATTTGTACATATTAATTATGATGTATTCCTGTAGCACTAACAAAAGACAAGCAGACACGCAAACTGTTACATAAATTATAATAATAACATCAAAACTCATACACACAATGCTTAACTATACTCAAATTGGTTGTTTAAATATTAACGGAAGTCAACCTACGCATTTAAATGTAAACTGAACTAAACAGATGGATTCTGGCATTTATTTTTTATTAACTAAAAACAACGGTTTCCCCGTTGTTTTGGCGCAGGTGTCAGAACTGACCAACAGTCAGAACGCTGCTCCAAAGTGAAAGAGTTAAGTCCCAGAATGCCATTCATGATTTCCTTTTTTTTTTTATTTGCTCCTTATGGCACATGCAGCCACCACTGTAGCTGGTCCCTTTGCAGGAAAACTGCATCCAACATCCAGCATCCAACATCCATGTGCTCTTGTAGTGGTGGTTTCTGTGGCTATTTGTTTCACATGATGAGGTTGCTGGCCTCATACACAAATATAATATTAGTCGACTGATAATAAATGTCTGAGGACGCAGTAGTCATATTCTTTCTTGACAGAATGTCAATACCTGCATAATTTTCCGATTCTGTCTCTCCATGGACTTGAGCTCCTTATGGGAACTGGTCACATGCTTAATGACAGAGCAGAAGTAGTCCTTCAGTAAGTTTCTGCAACCCTTCTGTCTGTCTTTTGGCAAGAGCTGTCAACGGCATATTCAATAATTAATGTGATGTATAGATCATAAAATACTGAGGTCACAAGACAGTGAAGTCACAAGACAGTGAGAACACAAGACAGTGAGATCACAAGACAATGACATAACAAGGCAGTGAGAACACAAGGCAGTAAGATCACAAGACAGTGAGATCACAAGATAGTGACATAACAAGACAGTGAGAACACAAAACAGTGAGATCACAAGACACTGACATAACAAGGCAGTGAGAACACAAAGCAGTGAGATCACAAGACAGTGAGATCACAAGACAGTGACATAACAAGGCAGTGTGGAGACAAGGCAGTGAGGTCACAAGAAACTGGCATAACAAGACAGTGAGAACACAAAACAGTCAGGACACAAGACAGTCAGGACACAAGACAGTGAGAACACAAGACAGTGAGATCACAAGACAGTGACATAACAAGGCAATGAGAACACAAAACAGTGAGATCACAAGACACTGACATAACAAGGCAGTGAGAACACAAGATAGTGAGATCAAAAGACACTGACATAACAAGACAGTGAGAACACAAGGCAGTGAGATCACAAGTCAGTGAGATAACAAGACACTGACATAACAAGGCAGTGAGAACACAAGACAGTGAGAACACAAGACAGTGAGATCACAAGACACTGACATAACAAGGCAGTGAGAACACAAGACAGTGAGAACACAAGACAGTGAGATCACAAGACACTGACATAACAAGGCAGTGAGAACACAAGACAGTGAGATCACAAGACACTGAAATAACAAGGCAGTGAGAACACAAGACAGTGAGATCACAAGTCAGTGAGATCACAAGACACTGACATGACAAGGCAGTGAGAACACAAGACAGTGAGAACACAAGACACTGACATAACAAGGCAGTGAGAACACAAGACAGTGAGATCACAAGACAGTGACATAACAAGGCAGTGAGAACACAAGTCAGTGAGATCACAAGACACTGACATAACAAGGCAGTGAGAACACAAGACAGTGAGATCACAAGACACTGACATAACAAGGCAGTGAGAACACAAGACAGTGAGAACACAAGACAGTGAGATCACAAGACACTGACACAACAAGGTAGTGAGAACACAAGACTGAAAACACAAAACAGTGAGATCACAAGACACTGACATAACAAGGCAGTGAGAACACAAGACAGTGAGAACACAAGACAGTGAGATCACAAGACAGTGACATAACAAGGCAGTGAGAACACAAGTCAGTGAGATCACAAGACACTGACATAACAAGGCAGTGAGAACACAAGACAGTGAGATCACAAGTCAGTGAGATCACAAGACAGTGAGATCACAAGTCAGTGAGAACACAAGACAGTGAGATCACAAGACACTGACATAACAAGGCAGTGAGTACACAAGGCAGTGAGAACACAAGGCAGTGAGATCACAAGACAGTGAGATCACAAGACAGTGACATAACAAGGCAGTGAGATCACAAGACAGTGACATAACAAGGCAGTGTGGAGACAAGGCAGTGAGGTCACAAGACAGTGAGATTACAAGATGATGAGATCACTAGGTATGGAGATCACAAAGTATGAGATCATAAGGCAGTGATATTACAAGGCAGTGAGACCACAAAGCATTGAGATCAAATGAGAGATAAATAAAAAATGTCTGCCACATTCGCAGTTAATTATTAAAGGATATGAAATAACCGAGATGACGATATCTAATAATTTTATTCACTGTTTTATACCCCTTTTATAAAACGAAAAAAGTTTAATATGAAACAAACATTAATGATCTACTGACATGATCAATACTACTATTACTGCAACAACTTATAATTACCTGGCTTTTTGGAATCTCCAGATTGTAACTTTGTGACAGAAGTCTGATGGGATATTTAAAAAAAAAAAATTTAGTTTATAAAATGCAAAAGAAACACACACACAAACAATTCAAAATTTCTGAAATTTGCATTAGATAGCCATAAATTTGTGCACCAATAAAACATAAAACAGTGTTTACAAACCTACCAAATACTTAGACCTCCACTATCTACATAAAGTAAATAATAATAAAAAAACACAAAAATTAAACCTGCCTGTTTTAAATAGTGGGTTTAACTCTTTGATTTGGTAATTCTGTTCCACCCTGTGCCGGAATCATTTTTTAAAGAATTCTTAACAATGAAGTACTCCCTGTTTTAGGGTAAATTGTATGTAAATCTTTTCTGTGAACATGCACATATTGTGTATCAAATTGTAGGGAAATGGATAGTGTCATAATGTACAGTTTCTTTGTTAGTGTTAACATAAGTACGTTTGGTATACATAAAAACTCATTGCATGTAAATTAAAAAACACAGTTCACAGCGGAATACGAACTTAGCAAAGACACTTTATTGTTGCAGACAATAAAAACTTTTTGTTTTTAGTACTTAAAACGTTCAGGTAATCCATTTATGAAGTAATAAAAAATTGAATATGACCACATTTAGTACAGGGTGGGCCAGTGAATCGGGCAATTTTAAAAATGTCATGATTAATCACCACATACATTTATCTGGTCTTGACATATATGGGCAGAAAGTAGACAACAAAGCATTTTGTGTAATCACATAACAGTCTGGAAACGAAGTCTTAATGTCGGAAAATATAATTTTGAAGATGACCTCCATCTCACTGTAGACACTTTGTCAGTCTGATGCATAGGTTACCCATCACTCTTTGCAACATGTTCACAGGAATTTGAGCAATCTCCTGCTGGATTAAATGTTTTAACTCCTGAATTGTGCATGCTGCTGGTGCACGGAAGACTTTGGTTTTCAAATACCTCCAGAGAAAAAAATCACACGGTGGCAAGGCGGGTGACCTGGCTGGCCACTGAATGTTTCCATTTCTGGAGATGGCGTGGTTATGAAACAAATTCCTCACAACTTCCTTGGACGCCCGTGCAGTGTGGCACATAGCTCTGTCTTGTGAAAAAAATGTCTCTTCGTTTTCTGGGAGATGAGCAAGTTCAGGAACAAGGAAGGTGTTTATGTTTTTTAACATGTTAATGTACCGCTCTGAGTTCACAGTTACAGCATTTTCTATTTCATCTTAAAAAAAAAATAAGGGCCAATAATCCCAAAGGATGAAATCACGCTCCACACTGTCACTTCAGAACTGTGAAGAGGCCTCTCATGAAGTGTTGTAGGGTTTATGTTGGACCAATAACGAAAGTTCTGCTTGTTCACATAACCTGACAAATGGAAATAAGCTTCATCACTCATCAACAGGTTGTTTATAATGTCTTTATTGTTAGTAATCCACTGCAAGAACTGCTGGAAGTATTTAACTCTGTTTTTACAGTCCTGGTTAGTCACTGCATGAACACAAAATTTCATGTTGTTGGATTGTTTGTAGTAGATTTATCATCATATTTTAACTCAGGTTTTGTAATTATTGCTCTGTATGTTTCTTTCCATCTGTTACTTTAAATTTTATATGGGTGCTAAATTAAGATCTGTGTGTAAATCTGCCGAACGGTGGTTAAAGACAGCCCAAGTGAAACAGCGGCGACACACAGAACAGCAAGGACTTCATTCAATGACCTCTCTCCCGGCATCAACATTCTCTGGTATATGCACAGTTATCACATTACCACCTTTTTTCTTTAATGTAGAGCCGGTCTCTTTAAAGTTTTTTACACACGTCTTGATAGCCTGGGCTGACGGTACAGGACAGTTGTGATGAATCCCATACTTCTTCCGAAATTCACACTGAGCGAGCACAAAATTATCACCATTTTTGTTAAACGCTTTCACAGCAAAATCACACTATGCTCTTGTCCATGACTCTATTGCAACAAAATGCTTTGGAGTGTGCTACAAGATGGCGGTCTCTGCATCCTCTCCTCTTACGCAGAACTGACCCAAACCAGTGTTGCTAAATCGCTCAATTCACAGGCCCATCCTGTGCATTTAGTGTTATTCACACCATTTTTACTTTGATCCCTTATAAAAATCACAAAATATGTTCAGAACTGCACTACATAATTTTCAAACAAATAAACTAGAATAACATCACATAAAAACTTATTACACTTGTTTCAGGTTTAAACAGTATCTCTAGTTTCATCTTCTACCTATGACTAGTCATTAGATGTAACTGTAGGTCTAGCAAGTTCTGTTGCTTTTTGATGGGCCAGGCTAGGGCCACACCAACTTACCAGCTAAATCTACAGAGCCAGACCAACTCATCTGCTAAATCTACTGTGTCTAACATTTCTGCACTAATCCCATCATTTGACAACAAATTGTGACTAAAAAACAATCATCGTCACTGTCAATAATATTTCTGCGTAAGATTGGCACAATTATTCACTTAAAAAGCTTAAAATTTTTATATATAAAGCGCGACATATTTCTGTAGCAATAAAAAAGAAAAACGCTAACATGTGAGTTAACACACTAATTTTAATAATAATATTAAAACACTACACTCAAATCGGTTGTTCAAATAGTAACGGAAGTCATGTTACCTGTTTTAAGACCTGGTCTGGATTAAATGGGTGAATTTTGAGGTTTGTTATTGATAAACTAAAAACAACACTCTCATTGTTGCTTTGGCACAGGCATCAAAATGAATCAACTGTCTAAGCACTGTTCCGGAGTCAAAGACTTCAAATAAAGATAAAAAAAGGTAATGCGTATTAATAGAATAAAAGACAAAGAAAACTGCCAATGTTGCGACCACAAGGCCTTTTTCAGGGAAAAGTAAGAAAGCAAAAGCTAAGTGACTAACAATCTCAGACCTAATGGTCTTTTATATCTGGACATGCACCCTAATATAACCGACCAGGTTGAACGGGACGCGCCTCGCCACAATGAGGCAAAACTTTATTTTTAAAAATAAAATAAAAAAATGTGACTAACATGTGGAAATAAATTAAATAAATATAACCCGTGAATGCTGCATGTCTGGGATCACGCAATGAATCAAATCTCCTTTTAAATATGATGTCTGAAACTTTACAAAATAGTCAATGTCCATTGTTCAAGATACAACAAGAGGATGACTCACCTGAATTTTCTAGACACTATTCCTGTATAGTCATCTCCACAATGCTTGCAGAAGCTGATGATGATGGGCAAATAGTTGTGCTCATCCCTGTCTGAGTTCACCAATATTGACAACTGATTGGCTAGAATAGGAAGCCCTTCTTCGGCAGTGAAGACTCCACATGCAATCAGCTCTCCAAGTAACCTCAGATTAACCTTGTCCTTGCTGATCTGTTTAAGACAACAAGTATTTATCATGATGGCTTCAGAGAAGTCTTTTCTTGCTTCCTTTTATTTAATTATATTTTTTTTACTTTTTTAAGTGAGAAAAAGACGCCAGGGATGGATATGACATGCACCGAGGAAAGCTGCTGATAGCATTAGAAGGCAGTTCTTGTACTCCAATCCACAGGGTAAGAAGAGAGGTATAGGAAGACCAAATAAACACATAAAGAGAACTGGAGACAGAGATGAAAGGGATGAGGAAGATATGGAAAGATGGCACGGGATAGGAAGACTTAGCAGAAGTTCATTGAATGGCTATTATCAAGGAGTGTTAGGAAGACTTAGCATAAGTTGATTGAATCCCTTTTGTCAAGGAGTGTTAGGAAGACTTAGCATAAGTTCATGAATTTCTATTTCAGGAGTGAATAGGAAGAATGCTGGAGTGATAGGAAGACTTAGCATAAGTTCATTGAATGGCTATTGTCAAGGAGTGTTAGGAAGACCTAGCATAAGTTCATTGAATGCCTATTATCAAGGAGTGTTTTTTTTATAGCGTAGTTGTTGTATGAATTATCCTCTACTCCGGTGTGAGCCATTTTTAGTAGGCGTGGGTTCTCGCGAGTAGAAAGGTTGCAATTTTGCAACAATTTGTGTTGCGAGCTTGTGTCCATCCAAGTATCAAGTAGTATGTTAGAAAATTGTGTTCAGCGGGTCATGTGTAAGGAATTCATGGGTTTTTGTGAATGTTGGTAGCAGGGAATGAATGGGCAGGGACGTGTGTTGAAAGGGACAGTTGGTGGCGAGTGGCGAGTAGCGAATGAGAAGAGAAATGTTACTGACAGGGCCAGTGATTTTGTGAAGTGGTATTTGTTCATGAAGCAGATTGTTTAATTGGTTTTTTGGATTAACCAAAGTTGCTGTGATACATCATGGATTTTTGATGTGTTGCTTGTGACTGTATTATTGGCCCTATTTTTATTGTACTTGATGTATTACATAAACATATGGCAACTGAACTAGCAGTTCAATCAATCAATCAATCAATCAATCAATACCCTTTAGCTCCCCGAGGAGCATAGGCCTTCAACAAACACATGCCAAGTCTTCCTGTCCCGTGCCATCCCCCAAGTTCTTTCCTCATCATTAACACCTCTGTATCCAGCTCTCTTCTCCATGTGTTTTTTGGTCTACCTCTGCCTCTCTTTTCCTGTGAATTCCAGAACAAGGACTGCCTTGTAATGCTATCAACAGGTTTCCTCAATGTGTGTCCTATCCATCGCCAGTGTCTTCTTCTCAGCTCTTGTTCCACTGACACTTGTCTGGTTCTTGTCATCAATTCCACATTTGTGACTTTGTCATACCATTTCAGTCCTTCTATTCTATGCAAGCACCCGTTTATAAAAGTCTGTAGCTTTTTGGTTGTTGTTTTTGTTGCTCTCCATGTCTCAGAGCCATACAATAGGACTGACTTGACATTTGAGTTGAAGATTCTTATTTTCGTGTTGGACTTGATTTCTCTTGACCTCCAAATGTTTCCCAATGCAATTAAAATGCCTCTTGCTTTTTGTATTCTTATTTTGATATCATTGTCTGTCCCTCCAACTTTGTCTATATTACTACCAAGATATGTGTATGATTCTACATCCTTTAGTGGTGTTTCTTCAAGTTCAACCTTGTTATCATTTCTTGCATTTATTCTCAAAATCTTTGTCTTTTCCCTGTGTATTTTCAGGCCCACTTGTTGTGACTTCTCATCGAGAATTTTCATTTTCTCTTGCGTCTGATTATGGTTATAGGACAGAAGAGCCAAGTCATCTGCAAAATCCAGGTCATCAAGCTGTTTAGTTAGATTGCACTGGATTCCATTTCTATTGTGTGATGTCAATGTTTTCATAACTCAATCTATTGCTAGTAAGAAAAGAAATAGAGACAAGAGGCATCCCTGTCTCACTCCCGTTCTTATCCTAAACGGTTCTGTAAGTTGTCCTTCAGAACTAGCAGTTGGGGTGCAGTTATTTATTATGAATCATTCCTTAGACAGTTAGTCTGCAGAGGGTGTATAGTTGTTGCCGTGAATACACTTCTAAATCTTCCAGATGGAGTGACTCATACCATCACACCTATGCTCCTTGGGGAGTGTATGGCCGACAATGATGATTTATTTATTCATTTTTTTACCACAGTTGCTTGTCCTGGAACAGAGGAAAAGATTCGTTTGTTAGCCTCCTGGTTCAATTTTTCATACAAGGTTGTATCATTTCATTTTCTACCTCTTACTATTTTCTGTACATGTCTGTACACGACAAAATATTCCTTAAGTGGTGTGAGTTAATGATGAGACAAGCCTGAACTATTTTTCTTCTTCATCATTTCAAAAGTATATCAATAACCTACAATGTGTGGAGCAGAGAACAATCTTCCTACTTAGAACAGAACATGGGACCCCAAGATGCAGCAATAGTGAATGCAGTCAGCGACCCATAGCTTGACCAGTGAACCAGAGCTGGTAAAGACCGTACTCCACCTCCACGTGGTGGTCCTGGAAACAGTCTGCAGCAGTGCAGTCTGGCTGAGCGAGTACGGATCGAAATGGGAAGGCAAACCCGGTCCTTAAAAAATGCCGTGCAGAAGTCGGATGGGTCGACCGAAAGGTGCAGATATCACAGCTTAGGCACAAACAGACACAACGCAACCACCGTCCTTTTCAGGACGAACGAGGAAGAAGAAGAACAGAACACACCAGACTCATCAAGCACTTACACAAATTAAACCCCACACATGAGCCTAACTGCCACAACTGCCAAAATTTGGCATTGGCTACAAAAGAGAAAGAAGCTCAGCAGCCCTAGTTAAAGTCTCTATAGTTCTTTGCTCCAAGTATAAGGCCTCTCTATTCCCTTCCAAACCTGAACATCTTTCCATTTCTATTTTCCTACAATTTGTAGGTCAGTCTTAAACTCTCATAGATGTTCATGATGCCACCTGGTGTGACACACTGCCTTACTTGTATGTACTTTCATTTCCCTTGTCACTCCCTATGGAGAAGAGCTACTAAAGCCACTGGCTGGCCCCCCTTGCAGTAAGCCTACATCCAAATATTCATGTGCTCTTGAAGTAGTGGTTTCTGTAGCAACTTGTTTTATATGATGAGGTTGCCAGCCTCCATACATAACCTCATATTAGCCCCCTCGTATGACATACTTGAGAGACCAGTAGTCCTATTCTTTCTTTACCTCCTTAGAGACGCCAGGAACTACATATGGTAGAATTACCAGATGTCCGGATTTGTCCAGCTTTTCCGGCCCGAACTGTGCATCTGGCCGAATTGTTTAAATGGTAAAAAATCCAGCTATTATGCAATACACTAAATTATGTGAAAGATGCCATTTCTAAAATTCCTCATTTGAATTTCAGTTCCGGCGGCTGAATTACATTTATCATCTTCACAGAATTGAGCAAATAATTATCAACAATATCGGAATATTTCATGTTGTTGGATTGTTTGTAGTTGATTTATCATCATATTTTAACTCAGGTTTTGTAATTATTGCTCTGTATGTTTCTTGTCATCTGTTGCGGGAAAAAAAACTTTTAATAATAACAGGGTCATGGCCGGCCTTTGGCCGATTTAACCACTCTGACCCATCGGACCCAGTGCTCACAGGGGTTCCTACCTCCAGTTTTGAGGAAAAAAACTTTAAGAATGAAGATTATTTCAAATTAGATATCAAAAATACATGCTATATAATTGTCTCAAAAATAAAACAATATCTATATATTTCTGCCACATGTTTACATAAAACACGTTACAACAAAATTAACCATAAGTCCAGGGGGCCCCACCAGAATGGCCCAAATCGGTCCTTGAAATTACTAAGGCCAGTCCTGAGCATCGTACTAGGTTTAGTCAATTAAAACCTCATCGTCTTTTGCAAGTTACAAATAATTCTAATATATAATTAAACATTAATTATGGCATGTGCTATTCATAGGTAAAACAAACAAAAATTCTAATATATAATTAAGCATTAATTAAAATTCACATGTAAAGCAAACAAAAATTATAATATATAATTAAACATTAACTATGACATGTGCTATTCACAGGTAAGACAAACCTACGCTAAGTGCCAAAATGAATGTGTGTGTGCAGATGAATTGAAAAAGAAATTTGTCTGTTTTGCCATTGGTCGGCAAGATTGAGAAACAGAATGTCATATGTGCAGAGAAGCAACAGAATAAAGTTGCAGCTACAGAAAGCCCTTCTGCTTTTCATGCCATGAAACATCACAGTAGTTTCAAATCAGTGGACTGTACTTCAAAATGCTGTCCATGATTCAGAAATTGTCAACAAATTTGCATGTGCCAGCACCAAAGCACTTGATTGATACTCTTTTTGAAAGACTGAAAGGAAACAGCGTTGCTCATTATGGATGTCCAACTGATGTGAACAAACATGGTTCAGGCATAATATTTTAAATAGTCATTCAGTATTTTCACTTGAAAGTCGGTGGTTTACCATACAAACTAATTAAGTTCCAGAATACACTAAATAAGGCCGCAGAAAAAATTTCTAAATATCTGACTGAAACACTTGTATAAAATGTGACTTCCTCAGAGAAGTGTTTTGCATTTACTTGGGATAAGTATAACAAAATGTTATGTGGAACTGAGCGTAAAGCAGAGAGTAACAATGTGTTTCTACGTGTATTTAAAACGTAATCTAGCTTTTTATCATCTTAATATATCAATATACACAAATCACAGCGCTCTGATGAAATTACTGTCTGATTTGTAAACAAATAAGTTTCACTGTCATTTATTTATTAAAATAATTAATGTTCTATTTTTTTTATTATAGAGTCCTCCCTTGAGTATGAAAGGGCAGAATGTTAGACGGGGCCAGTGCACCTAATTCTTAACCCTTTTACAATAACGTTTGTTCGTTCATTCCCATTCATGACAAATAATTGAACAGTGTCCTCCTTTTTTGCGGTGAATGATATGGTAACCCTAACACAGGGGACGCAACTGCTGCTTCCAACCAATTTCAATTTTTGGTCATCATCTTCAGCTCTGCCTATGTGATCCCTGTTGCCTTAGCTCCCTCTTCCACCATTCTTCTCCAGATTCTCCTATGTGTCCCCAATGTTGTCCTCCCCTAGAGGGTTCCAGTCAAGGGCATGTTTGGTTATACTGGCTGGTTGTTTCCAAGAGCATATCCTATCTGAGAGTATATCCACTTTCTCGTATTAATCTCAAACTGCTTAGGACAAAATCCATTGTCTGGTTTTCTTCCACGAGCCTGTGTTTATGGTTTGCCATTTGGTATAGAACAGGGATTCTTAACCTGTGGTCCACGGACCTCTTGGTGGTCTATGATTGGATTCAAGGTGGTCCATGATTGGATTCAAGGTGGTCCATGATTGGATTCAAGGTGGTCCATGATTGGATTCAAGGTGGTCCATGATTGGATTCAAGGTGGTCCATGATTGGATTCAAGGTGGTCCATCTTGGTAACCTACAATTTAAAATATAATGTTTAAAATTAATCATAATGTTTTGTGTTCTTTTTCCATGAAAGGGTCCATATCTTTCATTGGACAATCAAAGGCATCCATGGCGAAAAAAAACTTACTTACTTAGGATATGAGGCACCTGTTGACATATAGATGTTTTCATCCTCATATTTATTTTTATATGTCAGTTAGTGATCTCTTGTTTACTCCATCCTGAAGTCTTCCTTTCTGATTCTCTTCTGCCATCCAGTCTTTGTGACTCTTAACCAACTGTTTATGGGTGCCTTGGTCAAATCATTGACCAAAAATACAACAATTTTTATAACAAACCATTTGGCCCCCATGTAGTTCTAGTGGGGGAGTGTCTCTGAGGAGTCAGAAAAAATAGGACTGCTGCTACCTTAGGCCCATCATAAGAGGGTGGCTAATATGAGATTGTGTATGTGGCTGGCAACCTCATCATGTCAAACATATTGCTACAGAAACCATCATTGCAAGAGCACATAAATACTTTGATGCAGCCTTCCTGCAAGGTGACTAGCTATAATGGTGGTGCCATGCTCAATAGGGAGCAAGAAGGTGAAAAAAAAGAAGAAACAATGCTGAACCACATTACCTTCTCATCTTTTGTAGAGAGTAAATATTTGTTGAACATATCTATGAGAGAATGGCTGAAATCTCCATATCTTTGGTGAAGGACACTACAGATGTGAATAGCACATGGAACATCTGACATGTTCATTATAGTATCAATGACTGAACTGGCCTGAAGAAGCAAAAATTAAGAGAGTTAAATTTTAGGACAAAAACAATTTTTAACTGATCAAACATTTATCAGTATGTGACGTGAAACATGCAACAATAATCATCAATATCTGATTTGTGTATAACAGAGGAGGACTGACAGTGATCTGGGCCCGGGTAATAAGGATCATTGGCCCCTAACCACTCATCAAACACTTGATTACTGGTTCTGCCACCTACTGCTGTAGGTCCTTGGGCATTGCCTGATTGCCTGACCGTTCAGACCATCCTTGGTGTATACTGATAATAAATGTTGCCAGTGGATTTTGTGTGAAGTGATAAATGAAATCTGATCGTTTTGTATGTGAAGAGACAAATGTGTAGTATGTGAATAGACATATATGTAGTATGTGGATAGACATAATGTGTAGCATGTGAATAGACATATGTGTACTATGTGGATAGACATATATGTAGTTGTTACATGTCTTTTTGATGATAATGTTAATATGCAATAACAGGATGGTTTCTGTGGCCAAGATGACGTCTCCAATTTTCGCAATGATTTTGATGGACTTGCCATAAATTTATCAGAAATATCCAACAATTTCTCCTCAGACAAAACGGTTGGCCGTCCACTTCGAGGACCATCTGCCACCGAATCAGTCGATCAAAATTTGGCGATGAGATCTCAGACAGTGTCGCAGTGAGGAACTGTGGAATTAGGAAACTTCTTGGCGAATTTGTGTTTCACATCTTCTGTGTACCTATCACCAGCATGAAAAACATACTCCACGAGAAAAATGCGCTCCTCGATGGTTAGCATACTGACGTAGTCAGTGACACACAAAGCACTACAGTGCTGATGTCCTCCACCCGTGAGAAATACTGCGCATGCATTTTGATGCACGTGAGCGGATGCGAAGAACCATGACCATACATCCACTGCAGAGGGACTTGCTGTAAAGTAAATCTAATTAAAGTCAATTAAAATAATTGCTATTTACTGTATCATAACATATTACATTCATATTATTGATTTGATTTGATATAACCCAGACCTAAGGGTCTTTTATATTTGGACATGCGCCCTAATATAACCGACTAGGTTGAACAGTATTTCA
The DNA here is from genome assembly GCA_024509875.1 of Oreohelix idahoensis. Lineage (NCBI taxonomy): Eukaryota > Metazoa > Mollusca > Gastropoda > Stylommatophora > Oreohelicidae > Oreohelix > Oreohelix idahoensis. Next base: position 281,351 of record JAMPIV010007116.1, read on the forward strand.
GTTTCTCTGTAAAGTCAACTTACTTACTTACTTACTTAGTCGTTCCCCTTCGTCATCAACTTGTTTCTCTGTAAAGTCAAACAAACTGAAAATGCCATCACTATATTAAGTTGTTCTGTTAAAGTCAAATCCCAACTTTACTAGATTATTGAACCTTCTGCTGCTGCTTATTTTTCAATCATGCTTCAGAAAAAATGTTATTTTAAAAATGTGACATGCTGAATTCATGGTGTCAATGTTGTGTTGTGTACAGATATATTTGAGTTCTTTGTATTATACTGGGTTTATGATGATTCTCCTTCTTAAATGTTTAGCATATCTAACGCCTCAAAAAGTTGGGTCACACACTCCAAGTTAATAAGCACTGGCTAAGAGTAAAGTACTTTATAGTTTTATATAATTTTACCAAGTAATTTTTAATGAACTAGATTTTTAATGTAATGATCACTTTAACAAAACTTAAAAGTTTAAAAAAAAAAAAAGCAGCAATGCCAGAATTTTTAACTTGTAATCTTAGCAAAAAACATATTTTAGCACAGCCATAACTTTATCAGAGCCATATTTTACATATCTAACAGCACACTCCAACAAGCTTACCAGTTTTCTGAAGCTTGAGTCAAGTTTTCTGAAAAATGACTCATCTGGACGATTTTCTTTTAGGGAAAAAAAATTGAGAGAAATGATTTAGTATTTTTATTATTGTAATGTAAACTAAGTAAAATAATCATTGGCTCAATAGGAAACTAGAGTTTAACTAAGTAAACAAATCATTGACTCAATAAGAAACCAAAAGTTTAACTAAGTAAACAAATCATTGACAATAAGAAACAAAGGTTTAACTAAGTAAACAAATCATTGACAATAAGAAACAAAGGTTTAATGAAGTAAACTAATCATTGACTCAATAGGAAACCAAAAGTTTAACTAAGTAAACTAATCATTGACTCAATAAGAAACCAAAAGTTTAACAAAGTAAACTAATCACTGACTCAATAGGAAACCAAAAGTTTAACAAAGTAAACTAATCACTGACTCAATAAGAAACCAAAAGCTTAACTAAGTAAACTAATCATTGACTCAATAAGAAACCAAAAGTTTAACTAAGTAAACTAATTATTGACTCAATAGGAAACCAAATGTTTAACTAAGTAAACTAATCATTGACTCCATAGGAACCAAGAGTTTAACTGTATATATCCTAGAAGACTGAGAAAGAATTTTTATTATACATCAATACCCTTCACCTCCCCAAGGAGAATAGACCTTCAACAAACTCATTCCAGGTCCTTCCAACTCTTTTTCATCTTTTCACTTCTGCCTCCAGTTCTCGTTCTTTGTGTGTTTCCCAGCCTCCCTCTACCTCTCCTATTCCGGAGACTCAAGAACAAGGACTGCCCTGCAATGCTATCATAAGATTTCTTCAATGTCTGTCCTATCTATTGCCATCATCATCTTCTCATCTCTTGTTCCAATGGTACTTGCCTAGTTCGTATCATCAGTTCCACACTGGAGATCTTGCTTAGTATACATGATAAGGTATGAAATAACAGATTAAAAACACTGAAGGACATTTTTGACGGAATAAAAATATGTTAAACATGACTGCACAAAAAAATTAATATGTACACTGCAAGCTTCACACACTTATTGACTCTATTATTTTACTCTTGAACATGCATACCAATTTTCAAACACATGGAAAACCAGATTACAAATGTTACCTGGAGCTGCCAAATTTACAAGCCTAGCCTCTGACGATTTATTAATTTTCTCTGCAGTCTCAGCTATGTAGTCATTCAACAGTTTCTACAGATGAAAGAAACAAGAAATTACATCAATTTCAAATGAAAATGTTAACTACCAGCACCAACAATATTACATACAAAAAGAAGTAATTACCAACATTCAGCAACATCTAAAATGTTAACTACCAACACCAACAATATTACATACAAAAGGAAGTAATTACCAACTTTCAGCAACATCTAAAATGTTAACTACCAGCACCAACAATATTACATACAAAAGGAAGTAATTACCAACATTCAGCAACATCTAAAATGTTAACTACCAGCACCAACAATATTACACACAAAAGGAAGTAATTACCAACATTCAGCAACATCTAAAATGTTAACTACCAGCACCAACAATATTACATACAAAAGGAAGTAATTACCAACAATATTACATACAAAAGGAAGTAATTACCAACATTCAGCAACATATAAAATGTTAATTACCTGCACCAACATTATTACATACAAAAGGAAGTAATTACCAACAATATTACATACAAAAGGAAGTAATTACCAAAAATATTACATACAAAAGGAATTAATTACCAACAATATTACATACAAAAGGAAGTAATTACCAACAATATTACATACAAAAGGAAGTAATTACCAACAATATTACATACAAAAGGAAGTAATTACCAACATTCAGCAACATCTAAAATGTTAACTACCTGCACCAACAATATTAAATACAAAGGGAAGTAATTACCAACAATATTACATACAAAAGGAAGTAATTACCAACAATATTACATACAAAAGGAAGTAATTACCAACAATATTACATACAAAAGGAAGTAATTACCAACAATATTACATACAAAAGGAAGTAATTACCAACAATATTACATACAAAAGGAAGTAATTACCAACAATATTACATACAAAAAGGAAGTAATTACCAACAATATTACATACAAAAAGGAAGTAATTACCAACAATATTACATACAAAAAGGAAGTAATTACCAACAATATTACATACAAAAGGAAGTAATTACCAACATTTAGCAACATCTAAAATGTTAACTACCTGCGTCAACAATATTACATACAAAAGGAAGTAATTACCAACAATCTTACATACAAAAGGAAGTAATTACCAACAATATTACACACAAAAGGAAGTAATTACCAACAATATTACATACAAAAGGAAGTAATTACCAACAATATTACATACAAAAGGAAGTAATTATCAACAATGTTACATACAAAAGGAAGTAATTACCAACAATATTACATACAAAGGGAAGTAATTACCAACAATATTACATTCAAAGGGAAGTAATTACCAACAATATTACATACAAAAAGAAGTAATTACCAACATTCAGCAACATCTAAAATGTTAACTACCAACATTCAGCAACATCTAAAATGTTAACTACCAACATTCACCAACATCTAAAATGAAGACATTTTCAATACCAACAATCATCATTTTCCTTTTCACTCCCGTCTGAGCATGGAACCACCACTGCAGCTGCCCCCCACCCCCAGCATTCACATGCTCTTGCCGTGGTGGTTCACATGATGAGGTTACCAGCCTCATGAACAACCTCATATTACTTGCCTTGTTTAATAAGCCTGAGGGGCAGTAGTACATTTCTTTCTTTGTCTCATCGGACAGCCCCGGAGCTACATGGGGTTATAATAAATGTAACAGGGAGTAATTACCACCATCAGTAACATTACATCTAACAATGATGTAATTTTCAACACAATCAATACAGCCACTAATATTAAGCAATTTTCAACACCAGCAATGCTGCTTTTAAACTATTTTCCTCACCATGTGCAGTCAGTGATAAACTGGATAATTTTACAAATGTTGCAAAGCATTTTACACTTCAAATAGCCCTATGAACGTGTGACTCCTCTGTGACATAAGCTGCTGTTTAAGCACAGTTCCAGCAAGAAGACTTTTATTCAGTTTGTAACTGATTCAGCACCTATCTGACTTTCTTTTTTCACTTTCTGACCCTAATATGCTACAAATGTAAGCATAAGCATGTTCTTCCTTTATTTCTACTGACAGCAAATGAAATGATATCTTACCAACTCTTCTTCTTTCTTCTTTACTGCCTCTTCTTCAGCCCTCTTTTGTAATGAAAAAAATAACACTAATTACAAGAGTGAACATAAATGTCACTGACATATTTGCCTACCAAGAACACTTCTCTTTAGTTTTCATGAATACCAACCTTACATGTTCACATTTTCACTGTATAACTATAAAAGGGAGGAAAAGGGTATTTCAAAGCACAAAAGCTGGCAGACGCTGGAGTTGGGTTGGCCACATCCTCAGAAGACTCCGATGCCATCACAAGAACAGCTATGCTATGCACCCATGAAGAAAGTGAAAGAGAGGCCGACCATAAACAACTTGGCAGAGTATTGTGTGTAGGCCGAGATGCAAAGACTGAACCAGAGTTGGGGCACTGCACGAAGGATGGCCACCGACTGAGCAAAGTGGAATCAATTTGTTGTTGCCCTACAAGACACCACTAGGCATGATGGCCACTGACAGCTTTGACGGTCGGCGGCTAAGGATCAAAGAAGAAGAAGATGATCTGTTAGCTCGCACCAAAAGCTGGTATTATCTCAAGTCAACACAGCCTAGTATTTCACATTATTCTGCTTTCAAAATAAAAGTTTAAATAATTTATATTTGTAATGAAGTGCAGAACAAAATTATTGTACTGAAGATAAATTTATCACTACTGGGCAAATACGATGTATAATAATATCAGTGGTGCATTACAAATGTATTATTTTGTGATGGCATAAAAAGGCAGTCCTTGTTCTGGAATCCCCAGGGTAAGAGATGGGTGACTGGAAAAACACATGAAGAAGAGAACTGGAGACAGGGATGTAAGGGATGAGGAAGACATTGAATGATTTGAAGCTGTGTCATGTTTCTTTGAAGCTGTGTCATGTTTCTTTGAAGCTGTGTCATGTTTCTTTGAAGCTGTGTCATGTTTCTCTTTGAAGCTATTTTTGATAATTGCTTTTATCTCTTCATGAGTTTTTCTATAGTCAATTTGACTTGTTCTTCCTCCTTCCTCATTTTCAGAAATCTTGCAGTGCAGGATCCACTGTCCCTTCACTTTGTTGAATTTATAGATAATTCTGAGACGCAAATTCATTGTTTTAATGGTTTCTTAGACCATCTAGGGAATCTGTGAGAAATCATATCGTGGCTTTAGATTTTACTCCAATTTCCACAAGGGTTATAGCACTTGCGTTTAGTGCACGTGTCTGGCTTTTAAGAAGAAAGTATAAGAAGTAATGTTTAAAGGAAACATGACAAAGACCTGACTGGATGGCACTGGACAGATGAGCTTGGCATGAACTAACTAAAGACCTAGTAGTTCATTCATCTTGTTTTTCACTCCTTATCGAGCATGCAGCAAATGTTTAGTTGGACCCACTAATACAAGACTGCATCCAAGTACATGCTTCCGTAGTACAGGTTTCTACAGCAATCTGTTTTACGGGATCAAGATACCAGCCCCTTTGGGATCAAGATACCAGCCCCTTTACGGGATCAAGATACCAGCCCCTTTATGGGAGCAAGATACCAGCCCCTTTAGGGGATCAAGATACCAGCCCCTTTAGGGGATCAAGATACCAGCCCCTTTACAGGATCAAGATACCAGCCCCTTTATGGGATCAAGATACCAGCCCCTTTAGGGGGGTCAAGATACCAGCCCCTTTAGGGGATCAAGATACCAGCCGCTTTACAGGATCAAGATACCAGCCCCTTTATGGGATCAAGATACCAGCCCCTTTAGGGGGGTCAAGATACCAGCCCCTTTAGGGGATCAAGATACCAGCCGCTTTACAGGATCAAGATACCAGCCCCTTTATGGGATCAAGATACCAGCCCCTTTATGGGATCAAGATACCATCCCCTTTACGGGATCAAGATACCAGCCCCTTTACGAGATCAAGATACCAGCCCCTTTATGGGATCAAGATACCAGCCCCTTTATGGGATGAAGATACCAGCCCCTTTAGGGGATCAAGATACCAACACCATGTAAACTAGATTTATGTTCCAAAGAAAAAATAGTCAGCACTATCAAAATGTTCATTATTACATTCCCAAAATGTGTGCTGTCTTCTGACCAAATTCATTATTCTGGAGAAATTTTTATCTTAGTTTTATAAGACTCAAATGAAAATAGCTTCTTCTGCTCATGAAACTCCAGTAACACCCTTCCCTGCCCTCACCTCTAACATCCTAGCCTGGTTTAACTCTTTCTATCCCACAAGCCGTATGGTGCACCACAATATAAGTAGATTATTCTCCCCCAAGCCATATCGTGCACCACGATATAAGTAGATTATTCTCCCCCAAGCCATATCGTGCACCACGATATAAGTATTATTATCCCACAAGCCATATCATGCACCACAATATAAGTAGATTATTCTCCCACAAGCCATATCATGCACCACAATATAAGTAGATTATTCTCCCACAAGCCGTATCATGCACCACAATATAAGTAGATTATTCTCCAAAGAGCCATATGGTGCACCATGATATAAGTAGATTATTCTCCCACAAGCCATATGGTGCACCATGATATAAGTAGATCATTCTCCCACAAGCTGTATGGTGCACCACGATATAAGTAGATTATTCTCCAAAGAGCCATATGGTGCACCATGATATAAATAGATTATTCTCCCACAAACTGTATGGTGCACCATGATATAAGTAGATTATTCTCCCACAAGCCGTATGGTGCACCACGATATAAGTAGATTATTCTCCCACAATCCGTATGGTGCACCATGGTATAAGTAGATTATTCTCCCACAAGCCGTATGGTGCACCATGATATAAGTAGATTATTCTCCCACAAGCTGTATTGTGCACCATGATATAAGTAGATTATTCTCCCACAAGCCGTATGGTGCACCACGATATAAGTAGATTATTCTCCCACAAGCCGTATGGCGCACCATGATATAAGTAGATTATTCTCCAAAGAGCCATATGGTGCACCACAATATAAGTAGATTATTCTCCCACAAGCCATATCATGCACCATGATATAAGTAGATTATTCTCCCACAAGCCACATGGTGCACCACAATATAAGTAGATTATTCTCCCACAAGCCGTATCGCGCACCACGATATAAGTAGATTATTCTCCAAAGAGCCATATGGTGCACCACGATATAAGTAGCCTAGATTATTCTCCCACAAGTTGTATGGTGCACCACAGTATAAGTAGATTATTGTCATGGTAATGGCAAAACTTGCTTTTCTTTGGAGAATCATCTTGTTTTCAAAATGGGTTGTCTTTCTCCAGATGGATTGAATGTTCAACATCATTTTGCATGACATCTGCTATTCAGTGGCTTTCCACTGCTTCAGCGCCTTTATGTATTTCATTAGTCACTTTTTCATAATCTTTCCTTTTTGTTGTTTGTGTTTCGTATCCTATTTGTGACTTTTTATGCCACTGTTTTATATGTTACTTCCATTTCCACCTAGCTAACACAGCTATTCAGCGCTACTACTCCTGTGGATTGATTGCTCTAAGCTTTATTACCTAGAACTATTTATTTATCTGTTTCATTACTTCATTTTTGCCTTTTGATTTTCATTGTTTGTTGAATTTCTTGCACTGATATTTCATTCTTTCTGGTTTTGTATTTTTACTTGCTTATTTTTTGTACTTTTTCCTCATGTCATCTGTGTTGTTTATTCTTTCATCTGTTTGTACCTCACATCTTATCTCTGTTTCATTGGCCTAATTGTTTTTTCTCTTTGTAGTGTCCAATGTCTTTTTCTTTTGACTGTCTATATTTCTTACCTTTGTTGCCTGATTGTAACTGTGGCTGATGACAGGTGGACCCTGAAACGTCTCATGTTTCTGTTATAACGCCCATTTGTAAAACATGACTCCATACCATTTCATTGTGTTTTAACTTAAATATTAATTATAGTCCAACAGGGGTTGACCAGGATATTTTTGATTATTTATATTTTAATGTACGTTTTTAAACATTAAATTTACGGCACAAACACTTTATTCCATGCAGTGATAACAATATGAATAACGAACTGTAAACGTTGTATCATACAGTGTATCGTGGTAAAAAGCTCAAACCTTCTGTCATAAGCACTGGAAGTGAGCCCTAACGTGTTAGTGCACAAAAGTTAGTAGTTTAAAATGGTATAGGAAACACTCTCTAATACACTTACGACCTTGAAAGCTGGTTTACATGGAGTTGTGTACTCTAAGCTATTAAAAATGTGGCCTTTTGAATAAAGACGCAGAACTATTTCTTAGTGACAAACTGTCAACAATGGAAAATATGTTTTGATAGCCAACGGAAGAACGCGAAAATAATGCTAATTTCGTAGTAGCTACAATTTACATAAATGCAACACCAAAGTGAATTTGTCTATTTGCCCGATCGACGAGTCTATAGATCTTATTCATTTTATTAATTCGTTATCTTTAATCTCCTGTAGACCATATGCCTTCAAACAGACCACGCCATGTCTCCCAGAATACCATCCGTGTCTTCTTTATGCCTATTTTAGGTCTGTTTCCAAATTGTTTAACGGTATTTTGTCAGTTTTTCTTTTTTAAATTGGCGATGACACGTTGAACTCTTGATGGGTTATAATTAAGGCATATGGTGTACTAATCACCTCTACACCTCACGGTAGAAGGGGAACGACTAAGTAGTAAGGTGTACTAATTCAAGAAAATAAAGTCAGATTTCCAATACCCAAATATAGTACCTTCTTACCCCCTCCACTCAGTCCCATTAGAGTAAATTAAAACCAAATTTGTGTGAATGTTTTTGTGTGTGACCTCCCCTATTTTCCAAGAAACAAACTAACAATAAAAATATAAAACAAACAAATAATAATAAAATAAATAATATGAATTATCTCATAACTGCTCTGTTGTTAACAAGGTTCCCTTTCAACCTCCAAAGCGTTATAATAAGAAGCCTATATCTATAGTGTTTTCAAGTTCAAACAATATGTTCAACTGTCGGTATGCGAAAGTGGCATTTATCTCCTGACCATTATTGTAAATCACAGCGGACTGATCAACCGCTTGCTTGTCACATTGATCAAAGAAACAACAATTAATAATCTGTTGTACCAATAAACGCCTTTTTAGGTGTAACGGAACAACGGATAATTTCTTGTTGCCCTGTGACGCCGCAAGGTGTGATGGCCGTAGACTGCTTGGTCGGTCGATGGCTAAGGGAGAATGATGATGATGATTATTGTAAATAGAGCAAATCAAAATTACAAAAGTATGTGTGTCTATTTATTACTCTAAAAGAATAATGTCATCATATTTGTCATGGTGCGACACAACAACAGTAAATAATTTAAACCACCATAAAGCAAACAAAAAAACAAAACAAAAAAGACTATTAAAAATTGGGAGAGGGTTGTAAAAGCCTGAGGTGTTTAGTTTGATATTTAATTGACTTTCGTTTGTCATGATTAATTTTTTTCTCCAAACAAAGTATCCCGTTCACCCCTCGATGGGTTATAATTAGGATATATAGTGTAATAAATTCAAGACAATATAGTAACTTCTTCCCCCTCCATTCAGTCCAAAAAGAGTTAATCAAAACCAAAATTGTGTATGTGTGAATGACCTACCCATTCTAAGAAACAAACAAACAATAATAATAAAATATTTTTTTATAATGAACGGAAAAAAACAAACAAAGTAAAGTAAAGTCTCTCATATCCGCCATGTTGTTAACAAGGTTAAAACGAGTGAGAAAGCCCAGGGATGTTTGAAATGACACCCAATCCATCAATTATCTGCCATCCTCCTCACGAGCACCCCATCAGACTACCCCTTATCCTCACACCATCATTGATCCATATATATTAATTCAGTAAATCAAACAGATTGAGATAATAATCCAGAGACTGACAGAAGAGTAACAAAGACATAAGAGTAGCCAGAAGAAAGAGAGAGACAGACAGACAGACAGAGACAGGCACAGACAGAGAGAGACACAGAAAGGGAGAGAGAAGCCTAGAAGAAATCGTGTTAACAAACTAATCTTCAGCAATGATTTTCTCACTGATCGGGGCAGGCATCGGGACGGACAGCTTCTGCATAGACGAGAGCTACTGTCGTCAAAGGAGAGAAAGAATGGATTTTCCTACTCCTGTCGATATATAGCTTGTCACCCGGACCACTGTGCATTCATGTGAGTCACGGGGTGTCCCAAAAATGTTGGTGGTTCTAAAGACATCTATCTTCCACCACATCACGTCTTGGCAGTCAGCAATTAGTACCGAACAGTACTCCGAGAATTAGCCAGATAGAACTGAGGCGTACCAAAGCCATTCATCAAAGCCAGAGTGTCCTTGGCCCAGTCAACCATCAGTGGCCTGATAAATACATTCTAAAGCCAGACATCATAGTCAGTGTCCAATATCCTTTTCAAGTGGTAGTTATTATCCTAAGTGATAGTTTGTGTTAGACTATGTCATATTTGCATATCTTATTCGTCGGCATGCAGTATATTTCCCAATCCATCATTATCAAGTGCAGTTCACCTATTTGTGGAACTAAAGACTCTTCGTTATATATGTCACCACTGCAGTCTCAAGTTCAAGAGTAATTAATTAGTTAAGTCGATATCATTTTTTAAATTTTTGTTGATTGCATCATCTTGTACCATTATTTATTTTCTGATGTGATATACAATCATCTATAGGTAAATAAATTTACATCTTAGTTTATCAGTATTTTATTAATTTTTGTGCTGTGGGTATTTAAGCCTATCACAGTTTTCTTCCGGCTAAACTGGAAGTGGAGTATCTTGTTTCTTTCCAGATCCAAGAGTGTAGCTGTCGCTGGAGACAAGAATATCCACTGAGACGTTCTTACACTCAGTGAGGATTCGTCTTCTCTCATTCACTCTTGGTGTCCTGGGTAGGCCTTCATATATGAGCTTTCACAATAGGGGGCCTTGGGGATTTATCCCATATTCAACTTTGACATTTGACATAAACCAAATGACCTTGCGACAGATGAAGAGGTCTTTGAAACTCTGAAGTTACCAAGAGAATGAAGGATCTAATAATAATACATCAGTGAATACAAACCGTCGGACAAATTAACGGAGCAAAAAATTGAAACTGAAGACACTTTTAAAACAATAGAATAGGAAAGATGAGTCATCGTTGGCACCTGTGGCGGATAGAATCAGATGGAAGCAAGTAACTAAATCAAAACGAAAGCAAAAAAAAAATAAATAAATAAAACTCCAAGAATTAATTAAGAAAAAGATATATATATTTAATTAACATTACCAACCTTACTGGCATCTGGCCTGCTCGTGCTGCATGCATCTGTTCTCCTTCTTGCAGTTACTCTGAAAATGTTAATCAAATTAATCTCTCTCTCTCTCTCTCTCTCTCTCTCTCTCTCTCTCTCTCACACACACACACATACATTTTTTTCATTCTACCGTTTTACCCCCGTCTTACGGCAGTTCTCCTCAAACATTAAACAGAGCACAAATGAGAATGGACTTAATAAAAGTGGAGAAAACATCTCCAGGAATTTAAAATATGTGTTGTTACATCAAAGTTCCATATTCTGTATGATCCTATACTTTTACTAATGCTGAAATACTAACGTCAGTACACAATTAACATATCAGACCTGAAGGTCTTTTATATTTGGGCATGCGCCTTAATATAACCGACTAGGTTGAACGAGACGCGCCTCTTGAAAATGAGGAAAAATGTTATTTAAAAAAAAAAAAAAACATATTTACATAAAACTTCAGCCCCATCGACATTAATTTACTCAAACATTTTTCATGTACATGTCCTAAACTACCACTTATCAGTACGATAATATGTGTACGAACTAATTCGTTTAATTTTTCAGTTAGTGGAAAGAACTTATTACATTTATATTCGTTAAATTTTTCTAACTGGGCATCTTATGGTACTGATGTTTCTACATCAGAAGCTGGTTTGTTCTGTAGATTGATTATTGCTAAATCAGATTTTAAGGCATGTGATTTAAAAGAAAAAATACTGTTACCGAAAGAAATGGTTTAACTTTTATTATTCAGAGCTAAGAAATATCGACCAAGAACACTGGCTCCACGTCCTCAAAGAGTTAATATCTTTTACACACCATTTCAACAATTCATTTTGCGCAAGCATCTATTTATAACAGTTTTTATTATTTTGATTCTAATTTGTGCTGTTTTCCATGTTTTACCGCAATAAAGAAGGACAACCTTGACATTTGAGATGATGATTATTCTTTTTTTTTTTTTTGTTACGTGTTGGGCTTGACTTATTTTAGTTTTTATATGTGCTATTTGAAGTCAAAGTCCCTCTTGCTTCGTGCAGTTTTATTTTGGTACCATTGTCTGTTCCTGAGGCCTTTTTTATTCATTCATTTACTTCCTTGTTACACTCTTGCAGGAAGGCTGTTTCAAAGCACTCAATTGGCTTGCCGCCGAGGATTCGGTAGCAATTTATTTATATGATGATGTTATCAAATATTAGCCGCATACACAACGGCATATTGGTCGTATTTTACGACATGCCTGACTTAAGCAGTGTATTGATCAGCATAATCTTCATTTTCGCCCCTAATGGATCTTGGAGCGGCCACTCCAGTTAGCAAGAAGACTGCTCGTGCAGGTGGTGGTTACTGTGGAATGTATTTGACACAATAAGTTCGCCAGCAAACTTGATATTAGTTGCCTCGTCCGACTTGTCCTGTTCTTTATCTCCTCAGAGATCCCAGACAACTACACAGCGCTTTGTGCGTATTGCTTCCAACGTTATATGTTTAGTTCTATATCTTGTAAGGATGTATTCTTCCAGTGCAGTCTGGCTATCTTTTGTCTCATTTATTCTCATAATTGCCCAATGGGCTGATCACCCGTTGGCTTGTCACACCGATTACGGAAACAACGGCAGATGGATCTATTTGTTGTTGCCCTAAAGACGCCGCTAGGCGTGATGGGAAACTACAACAGAGAAAATCAATCTGCTGTTGCCCTTAAGACGCCACAAGGCGTGATGGCCTCTGACTGCTTGGTCGGTCTTTGGCTAAGGACGGAAGAAGAAGAAGAAGAAGAAGATTCTCATAATTGTTGTGTGTTATTTGTGTGCTATTTCTATTTATAGCGTCGCATAATTTTTTTATTCATTTTTAATAAATTTTATGTATATTTAACTTGATTCTCAAGTTCTTTCTCTTCTGCTTTTATTTTTTGTCCCTGAAGGATGCTTTGAAACTTAAGCGAAGGCGCAGTCCAAGCGAGGCCTGGCAGCCCTTAAAGCAATGGACATTGCGCACTTGGAGCAAAACTACTGTTTCTCCCGTAACATGAACTATTCTTGTCAGTAACCGATTTTGGGCTGGGAATGCGTTACTTTGTAAAATCATAGTTTGAACCCCCCAGAGCATTCAAAATGAAGGGATGTACTTCTTCTTCTTCCTCGTTCGTCCTGAAAAGGACGTTGGTTGCGTTGTGTCTGTTTACGCCGGAGCTGTGATATCTGCACTTTTCGGTCGACACATCCGACTTCAGCACGGCATTTTTTGGGACCGGGTTTGCCTTCCCTCTGCGATCCCTACTTTCTCAGCCAGACTGCAGTGATGCAGCCTGTTTCCAGGACCACCACGTGGAGGTGGAGTAGGGTCTTGGTCAGCTCTGGTTCGCTGACCCTAATGCAAGCAGTCAAGCTATGGGTCGCTGACTGCATTCTCTATTGCTGCATCTTTAGGTCCCAAAAGGGATGTACGATACCCATATTTTGACGATGAGAGGGATACTTGGATGGCTATCGATTAGATCCAGGTGTGAGATGGCCCAGGCAAAATCCTATGTGAGGAAAACCACAGACAAAAGACACCCCCTACATAGGAACATAGCTGACAGTAAGGGAGCGAGAATAAAGATAGGGATGCCTTGAATGCCACAGGCAGAAGGAAACAATTGGGCAGCCGACCACAGTTGAAAATATACTGAAGGTGAAAGAATCATGAGTGATATAAATCAGGGGAGAACTTCTCACTCCGTCGTGAGAAATCATGAGGGGGCTTTTAAACTAGAGAGGGTTGATGTTTAATAGAGCGACGCTAACTTAACAATAACCTCAATGACGAGAAGGAAACAACTATCGCAGCCCTGGTGTGGCTGTCTGAGACTTAATTAGCCAGGACAATTGTTGCGTCGGACTCTCAGCCCTTCGGAAGGTTCATAATAGATTGCCGCGGTATAAATCGAAAACATTAACTGAAGCCTCAAATCTTCAGGAACTTGTGTGGGTCTACTGCCTAGGCCATGCTGGTGTACAACAATGATAGAGATATGCCAGACAAGCATTTAGTAGCATCGAGGGATCCCAACAGTATGAGCACTGCATGTGGATAAGGAGAGATACTAAGAACAATTAATTATCACCTGTTAGAGAACTGTCACGAGAGGGTATAGTATTGTGCAAATTATAAGATGAAAGATATCCTGGACACAAAGTTGTATCAGGTGATACCAGGATAGTGCCAGATAAGAGACTGGTTTTATAGCAATACCCCCTTCTCTGAAAAGAGTAAGGGAGTATAGACATCAAAGGTAAGATCAAGCTGTATAAGTTCCTAGGTATGATGATAGTGTATTATCCTAGGTTCCTAAATGCTCCTCTCAAGATCCTCCTCTGTTAATAACATTAAGCTCTGCTAGGGGTATTAACTAAATTATTAACCAACAAGAACTGTAACTTAACTTAAATAATCTAAGTAAGTCTGTTGGTAAAATTTACAATTTATTTTATACAAGTTTTCTTTTCTTTGTGAAAATCTTTCACTGAACTCAAAATTGATTACAACATAAAATGAATAAAATTACTGGTAAAATATTCACAACTAACTATAGTCTTCAAAATTTATAATGTTAATTCTTCTTTCCTGGCTGAACTCCCTCTGGTTATAGACTGTCTGAATTTTAGGATCAATGCTAAGTCTTCACAGTAACTGAATCCCAGTCATTCCCACTGGACGTTTACTTGTGTTTCTTCCAGCAATACTTATATATATATATATATATATATATATATATATATATTATATATATATATATATATATATATATATATATATATATATATATACTGTTCAAAAAAAGAAACGCATAGCTATCCGAGGGAGCGTTTTTATGGGTTTATAAGTAAAATTTGGTGCTAGGGTATATAAAAACCAGCCTCAAATGTTCTTTACAGTGTCAAATGCACGTGTTGACCTGAATTGCGTTCGTTTTTGTAATCGTTACAACGCAGTGGTCAATAGTGTTTATGACGCAATTTTTGACCACAGCTCATTTTGCGCGCACGTGAAAGCAACAAAATTTGGGGTGAACACTATTCACTGACTACGCAACTGAAACCCTATAAAAGGATAACGCTACATAACAAAATTCAGTTCATTTTCAAGCAGACATTTATGGCGTCTCTATCGATAAATTTAAGGAACATTGCTATTGGCCGACTGCATGCAGGCGAAAGTCAAAGTCAGGTTGCCAGGCACCTAAACGTGCATCAGAGTACCATCAATCGACTTTGGCACCGGTTCCAAGCCAATGGATCAGTTGAAGACCGGCATCGCAGTGGACGACCCAGATGACAACAGCAGCGGAGGATCGCTTTATTCGGCTTCGTCACCTCAGAGACAGGTTTACAACAACTTCCTCAACTGCTCAGTCATTGCCTGCAGGACGTCATGTGTCTGATCAAACTGTTCGGAATAGACTGCATGACGCTGGACTTTGGGCACAACGACCTCACCGACGACCTGTCCTTACGCGCAGCCATCGCCAAAATCAACTTCTTTGGGCCAACCAGCATCGTCCCTGGGCAGCTGACAATCAATGGAGACGTGTCTGGTTTAGTGACGAATCTTTCTTTTTGTTGCAGCGTCATGAAGGACGGAGTAGGGTCGACCGTAGGCGAAATGAACGTTTTGCCCAAAATTGCGTTGATGAAGCTCCGTCGCACGGTGGTGGAGGTGCAATGGTGTGGGGAATGATCAGTTACAACAGAAGGAGTATACTGGTGTATATTGAAGGAGGCTTGAATGCGCAACGATATGTCAATGAAATTCTTCGACCCCATATCCTTCCACTTTTGGCTGCCCAAAGGTCTGTGTTTCAACAGGACAACGCCAGACCCCATTGTGCACGGTTGACCACGCAGTTCCTAACTGCCAACAACATTCTCACCCTTCCCTGGCCATCCCTGTCTCCATACATGAGTCCGATTAAGCACCTGTGGGATGAGCTGCATAGACGTGTTTGTCACCGAGACGTTGCTCCAGCCAATCGTCGTGATTTGAAGAAAAGAAAGACTGGGCAACCATACCACAGGCCCACATCAGACGTCTGATCGCATCCATGCATAGGAGATGCCAGTCGCTGATCGATGCAAGAGGAGGCCACACACCATACTAACGGGAAAACCCGTACGCCAAAAAACTCTCGTGACCCAGATGCAAAACAACTGTCAATTGATTGGTTGAACCCTAAGGTATTCTTGTGTACAATTTGAAGAATTAACTCATTAAATTGAAAAAGTTATTTAATGTCAAAATTATGACTATGTGTGTGACTTCAGTAGCTATACGTTTCTTTTTTTTAACAGTATATATATATATATATATATATATATATATATATATATATATATATATATAATATATATATATATATATATATATATATATATATATATATATATATATATATATATATATATATTTATATTTATATTTATACATTCTTTCTTACCCTCAAGTATATACAGTCGAGCTGTTAATGGTAATTCAGTCTGCCATCAGATGCACAAGGCAACGGCAGTTTCTCTCTGATCGAATGGCGCTCTCACTGTAGTTTGAAAATGTATGTGCCTCCTTTCCTGTTGTTGTTGTTGTTGTTTTGAAGAGGTGATGGGTGGAGAGCGGGCACTTAACAGCTGACCGTTATTGCCTCTTCTCGTTCCATCTTGGTCTACCCTGTTCAACCTGAAAATTGGTTATAATTGGGGTATTTAGTGTCATTTTATTTACTAATTTTGTATTAATTTAAAATAACTATTGTCTTTTGCAGTTGATTTCAATTTATATTAGTAGCAGTCAGTTTTATTTTCTCTTTTGTGTTGTTTATAGATAACTTTTGTCCTTTACACTTGGTTTTAATTTGTATTAGTATTTGTTTGTTATTTTAGTTGTTTTTTTTAAACCTAGTTGTCTTTCCTTGTCCTATGAGTAGTTAGTAAGTTTTTTTCTGTTTCTGTTTATTTTATTTTATTTTTTTTAAAGATTTGTTAGTTCTTGCTGCTTAATTTTTATTTGGTTGAATGTTTTTTTCTGAAGTACTAGCCTTATTTGTCTGAAAATCATTCACTGATATACTGCACTCATGATTCAATCTCCATAACAAAAAACGTTACAGTTCATTAAGATCCTCTCCTAAATCTTGAATTCGGCGGCTGAATGTACTGTCCGACAAAGGAATGGGCAAAAGCTGTTTTCCCACGGACTCTCCACCCATAATGGACACCATATCAATAGCACACGGTAAAGCGAGTTCTTCTGCAATCGTATGAGGTTTCTTACATTTTGCTACCCGGTATGCTACCTTGTCACCCGTGTGTTACCGGGGCCCGAAAGGGGAGCAAAGAATAGTAACACTGTCCCCTGCCAAGCATGTCATAGAAAGCGACTAAGGAGGGTTGGGCATGGGGCCGGTTACCCCATCCTGTAAAAAATTTAAACCACAAAAAAACTTCAACAAATATGGACAAGTCAAATAAAGAAAATAAAACACAGCCATCCAAGACAGGGGAAGGTCCTCTCGTGGGGAGGCGTATGATGCAACACAGAGAAAGCCGAAAGGAGTCTGTGTTGCTGACTAACCTTCTTTCTTCTAGGAGAACTTCCAGATTTGGCACCTGGAATGTTCGGACATTAAACGAACAAGGGAAAGTGGCACAAGTAGCAGCAGAAATGAGGGAATACAAAATCGAGGTTCTGGGAATGTGTGAAACAAAGTGGAAGGGGGTAGACAGGAAGAAACTCATCACAGGTGAATTGGTGCTGTCCTCAGGACATGAAGACGAAAGTTCACACCACAGTGAAGGGGTAGCTCTTATGTTATCTAAAGAAGCACAGAAAGCACTCATTGAATGGGAATCTGTTGGACCCAGAATAATAACAGCTACTTTCAAAACAGCTAAAAAGAAAATTCATGTAAATGTCATCCAATGTTATGCACCAACTAATGACAAAGAAGAGTCTGTGAAAGAAGCATTTTATACTAAACTACAGGAAATTATCGATAAAGTAAAAAGAAGAGACATCACAATTTTGATGGGTGACATGAATGCAAAGATAGGTATAGTCAACACCGGATTTGAAGAAGTCATGGGAAAACATGGGCTAGGAGTAATGAATGAAAATGGAGAACTATTCGCAAACTTCTGTGCTTCAAATCAACTGGCTATAGGAGGAAGCATGTTTCCACATAAGAGAATACACAAGGCAACATGGATATCACCAGACCATAGAACAGAAAATCAGATTGATCATATATGCATAAACAAGAAGTTTAGATCATCATTGCAGGATGTAAAGGTATATAGAGGAGCAGATGTGGCATCAGATCACCATCTTCTGATAGCCAAAGTAAAAATGAAACTCAAGAGATATGCAACAATGCAAAATTATAGACAACAGTATAATGTAGGACAGCTAAGAAATCAAGAAACAAGAGACAAATTTGCGGTCACAGTATCCAACAAATTCCAAGTGCTCCAACAGCTGGAAGATGTAGAGAATACAGAAGACTATTGGCAGCAGGTCAAAACTGTATGGAAGGAGACATGTGAAGAAATACTGGGGAAAAGGGAAAGATAACAAAAAGCATGGATAACAACAGAAACCATCAATAAGATAAAAGACAGAAAAAACAAGAAAGCAGAGTTAAACACAAGCAAAACCAGAAGTTCCAAAGCCAAGGCTCAAGAAGTGTACACAGAAGCAAACAAAGAAGTAAAACGAAGTATCAAAAGAGACAAGAGGAAGTATATTGAGGAGTTGGCAAGAGAGGCAGAAGATGCTGCAGCCAAAGGAAATATGAGAGAACTGTATAGCAGCACAAAGAAGCTAACAGGGAAATACAAGCAAACAAGTTGCCTCATAAAAGACAAGAATGGGAAACTGCTCAGCAATATACAAGAGCAAATGAAGAGGTGGACAGAATATTTTGGGGACCTTCTCAATAGACCAGCTCCACAAAACCCGCCAGACATCCAGCCAGCAGAAGAAGAGCTACAAATTAACGGTGAAAGACCAACGAAGGAAGAAATAAAGAAAGCCATAAAGCTTCTAAGAGATGGAAAAGCATCTGGACCTGATGGCATTCCAGCAGAGGCCATCAAAGCAGATATCGACACGGCTACAGAGATGTTATATAAATTACTTGGTAAAGTCTGGGAAAAGGAAGAGATACCAGCAGAATGCATTTGACAGTGTAGACAGGGAATCACTTTGGAAATTGTTGAGGCATTATGGAGTTCCCCTGAAGATCATTAATTTAATAAAGAAAACATATGAAGACATGACATGCAGAGTTCTTCACGAAGGACAGCTTACAGAACCGTTTGGGATAAGAACAGGAGTGCGACAGGGATGCCTCTTGTCTCCATTTCTTTTCTTGCTGGCAATAGATTGGGTTATGAGATCATCGGCAACACACAACAGAAATGGAATCCAGTGGACTTTGACTAAGCAGTTGGATGATCTGGATTTTGCCGATGACTTGGCTCTTCTGTCCCATAGCCGTAATCAGATGCAGGACAAATTGAAAACACTCGATGAGAGGTCACAGCAATTGGGTCTGAAAATACACAGGGAAAAGACAAAAATAATGCGAATAAATGCAGGTAATGATAACAGGGTTGAACTTGAAGAAACACCAATACAAGATGTAGAATCATACACATATCTTGGCAGTAATATAGACAAAGTTGGAGGGACAGACAGCGATATCAAAATAAGAATACAAAAGGCAAGAGGAGCTTTCATTGCATTGGGAAATATATGGAGATCAAGAGAAATAGGATCCAACACGAAAATAAGAATCTTCAACTCAAATGTGAAGTCAGTCCTATTGTATGGCTCAGAGACATGGAGAACAACAAAGACAACAACCAAAAAGCTGCAGACTTTCATAAATGGGTGCTTGCGTAGAATAGAGGGATTAAAATGGTATGACAAGGTTACCAACGTGGAACTGATGACAAGAACTAGACAAGTGCCAGTGGAACAAGAAATGAGAAGAAGACGATGGCGATGGATAGGACACACACTGAGGAAACCTGTTGATAGCATTACAAGACAGTCCTTGTTCTGGAACCCCCAGGGCAAGAGAGGCAGAGGAAGACCAAGAAGTACATGGAGAAGAGATTTGGAAACAGAGGTGAAAATGATGAGGAGAACATGGAAAGAACTTGAGATGATGGCACGTGACAGGAGGACTTGGCATGTGTTTGTTGAAGGCCTATGCTCCTTTGGGAGTGGAGGGTTATGATGATGCTACCTTGTAGGACGCTAGAAGAGCTTTACTCGAGATTGTCGCCTGCTTAGAAAATGCTGATTTTTGTTCTTTCATTTGACTCAGCTTTCTAGAGAAATATTCTCTTGGTTTGCCCTCGTCATTATTATGAACACTTTCTAAATGGCGCTTCAACTTGCTAGGCAGCATACATTCGACAGAGAGTACTTTGAAACACAAAACACACTGAGGACGCTCTTCATTGTTCACAAGAGTGCACGTGAAACCAAAATCTAAGTAACCTTCGTCGTATTTTCTATACTTACGTTTCCTTTCCTCATTACCACTTTCCTTGTCATCCTCAACAAGTTCTCGCTTTTTACTAATACTTGCCAAATTAAACAATTGTCCATAGTTTATATCAAATTCACAACACAATCAAAAACGTTTCAAAACATAAAATCCCCGTGTTACCTACTATGGTCGCGCGGAAAGTTGATAGGTGGGTCGGGGGAACGAGACTTCAAAGGCTGCCAACATCAAAAGTGAAATTTCTCGGGGTCACGCAGGTTGACAAACACCAAAAATGAAATTTCCCATAGCTCTGTGTTTTCTTAACAGCTAAATTAGAAAAAAAATCCACGCCCACCCACGGCGCCCCTGACCGTCAGTCATGGCGCCCCAGGGCACCGTGGCGCACAGGTTGAAAACCGCTGGGCTAATACGTTTGTAAACACTATGCATGAAGATGCCGTTTCATTGGTTCGTCTAGCATCCATTGGTATAAAGTATGGTGTACCGTTGTGGTATGAATGACGTGTTGTGAAACAGAATTCACGACAAGAACGACAATGCAATCGATGAATCATCAAGGCTATGATTGCTAAAATGTGGTATTAAACGTAAGACAGCTTTAATGGGATTGTGGTAGGATGCATCCGGCGTGTATACAGCCACTGTACTATAGGAACAATTAGTATTCATACCCTTTGACATTTGCTAAGGGGAGATTGAGCCAGTAGTTGAGATGGGTACTAGGAGTGCAATCCTGTCGATTCTTATCAACAACGGTTTCTTTCTTTATCAATACTCATTGTAAGACATGGGAGAGATCCCGTTACACATTGAGGCATATTGGGAATATGGTGTTATATTTTTTTGACCATCGGCACACTAGGTGTGATGTGGTCAGCATCACGCCGGTCGCTTTAACCTTCCCAGAGTTGCTATGGTACCCAATTCATGAGGTGGGTTCTACCTCGGAGCCATTTGCGGCGGTCTAAAAAATCCCACCTTAACTGGGGATTGAACCATGGACCACCACATTGGTTTTATATAAGTTATTACTTACATTTTTCTGTATGGAACCACATAAACAAATTCACCATGCACGACTATGGACCCACAGCGTACACAATTCTTTATAGTCGTCCTGATGTTATTAGAAAGGATGTGAATTTCTAAACGTTTTCCTCCTAAATTCTTGTCCCAAACGAAATAACTCGTTACGGCAGACAACGTTGAAATTATTCCTTTGTCTCTAAGGTTTAAAATCGCTGTTTCCAAATCTAAAAAAGACACCTGGAGATTAGACATTTTTGTTAACGCCAAAAATGTTTATAGCTTTCAGTTGGCCGTTCAAAGCGGATGTCTAAATGGTGCTTTCACAATATGCTTTTCCGCGATAGATTTTGGTGGGGTACTATGGGAGCTTTATGACGCGATGATACAGTGGAATAGAAGGCGCTTAAATCTTCTCATTGTAATCCGGTACATTAATCAGGGTGGGACCTCAAGACGCAGCAATAGAGACCGCAGTCAGCGACTCATAGCTTGACTGCCTGCGTCAGGACCAGCGAACCAAAGCTGGTCAAGACCGCACTCCACCTCCACGTGGTGGTCCTGGAAACAGTGTGCAGTCTGGCTGAGCGAAGAGTATCTAATGTAGGTCTTCAAGGTATCTACCTTCTCACAAGATTACTGTTGTCAGAGTTGCAAATAGAAGGATGATGATGCTTCTACTTTGAGGAAGTCTTCACAAAATATTCATCTGTGTATACTGTAATACCGTCCTTTGATACTTGTTGAATATATTTTCTGGCTTTGTTTTTTTTTGTTTGTTGATAGTTTCCACATCAGTTGCTATATTAATTATGCCTGCCAGGCGCTAGAGTGTATCTGGTTTCTTGAGCTCCCAGGGCGGTACCACCGGCTTGTATATACTACTGTTATCAATTGATGCATTTAGGGTTTCCAAGTATATTAGTTCCTCCATGCATTTCCAACCTGTCGTTATCTCCTGGCATTGAACCTGGCTGCATATTTTATTCTTTTCCAGATAAAACTTTAACCTATTATTTACTATAGTTTCTAATATTTTACCGTGATGGGCAAACTCATAGGTGCTCAGTCTCCCTCAGCAAATGTAGAAGGGTATGAATGCTAACTGTTCCTGTTGCGCGCTGGTTGTATATACGCCGGTTGTATCCTCTCTCACATCCATCCCTACCAGTCCTACGCTTAATGCTAAACTCCAGCAATCTCAAACGTGATGATTTGTCGGTTGCAGTGTCATTCTCTAACAGGCTATCATTAATTGTCCTCAGTATTTCTCCATTGTCCATATCCAATGCACCTATTACAGGTGCTCTTGAAGCTAGTCTACCAGCTCTTTCATTGCCGCGCACCCCTGCATGACCAGGACAGTAGATCCACACCAGTGCTTGAAGATTCGAAGCTTCTAAGGAGGTTTTTTTATTTATGCCGTAGCCATACATTTGGGATCTTCCCAACCTGGACTGAGAGTCTGACACAATAACTACCGTTGTTAATGAAGTTTCAAACAAACCTGTTTACCCTGGAAACCCTCATTTACATCGTATGCAAATGTTCCATCGTTACTTTCATTGGTCTATAACTTCCCAGGGTATCAGGGAGGATGTGTGCATTTTCAAGGAGGTTAATTAATTGTCTCGCCACTATCTTCTCACGTAATTTGCAATAGACATTCTGCAATGTGATGTTCGATAGCTGCTAAGCAGTGTGTGGTCCTTACCAGATTTAGGAAGTGGTCATAAGCAGCTATGTAGCCAGTTTGTCGGAACCTCAGGATTCTTTATGCTAATGTTAAAATCCCTAAATACTTTCATAATGTCTGGGCTCGTGCAGTGTTTTATGTGTTGGTACTGTACATTACCAGGGCCCGGGGCAGTGTTTCTACTGGTTTTCAAAGTGTACACTGCGCCCTCTTGAGATTTGAATTTGAAATATATCTCGCCTCTTATGTCATTTTCCATAACATGGCCTTTAATATTTAGACGGGCATCTTTGTCACATTTATTTGTTTGGGATATATATCGAGCGAAAAATGCTCGACCTTTCTCTTCGTCTGTCTTCAGGCGGGATTTTAATGTTAGGAATGCGTTGGCATGTATGTTTAATGTTCATTCGCCGGTGTAACTACCAGAATGTCTGAAGTATTTTATCCGTGCCACCTGTGTCACCATGTTATTTCAATTGCGGTGTCTTGTTGATTTAGGTAAAGGATTGAGGCATATTGGGAATATGGTGTTAGGCCCATATTTTCTTGACCATCGGTACACTAGGGGTGATGTGGTCAGCAACACGCCGGCCGCCTTAACATTCCCAGCGTTACTCTTATTATTATTTTTTTTTTAATTAATGAAGATAAACAGAAATCCCGTTCAACCTCTGATGGGTTATAATTAGGATATATATTGCCCTCAATTCCAAATAATATGTACAACTGCCGACATGGGAAAGCGGCATCACATTTGAAAATAGGGATACTCACAATTGTGCTTAGGCCTATACGTTAAATAATAAAATAAAAAACAAACAAACAAAATCAAGAAGAAACCATGAACAAGAATAATATTAAAGTGGAGGGGTGTAAAGGCCTGGTGGTTCTTGTTATATAACGGACTTTACCAGATATTTAATTGACTTTCATCCATTTAAAGTCACATGCATTGTAAGAACAGCATCAGACCTTCACATTCCCAGCCACTATATATTAACATGTGTTCGTGTTAGATATTGTTTGACTATATTATGCAGTTCCCTAGGTCTGTCTATTCTCAACACCTCCTCTATATTTATAGGTAAGTTGGATGCCTGCAAATAATCCAATATTGGTAATCTCATTTGGTCATACCTCTTACACTTTAACAAGAAATGTTCTATATTATTGTCTTGAAGACATCCTGCACAGTAAGGTTCTTCTATTCTGAAATAGCCTTTTCCCAGCTGTAGTCTGAGAAGTTTCTTATTACTGGGAATTTTCAATTCCCTAGATATCTGACATTTTCTTGTTGGAGCCCTGAACATCTTATATGCATGTCTTCCTTTCAGATTTTTATCCCACTCTGCTTTCCATTCATCAGTTATTAAATCTTTAATTAAGCTCTTAATTTCTGATTTACTCATCCCTACATTTATTAGATTTTTATCAGATCTACCTTTCTTGGCTTCTTTATCTGCCTTTTCATTTCCTTCTATGCCAACATGTGAAGGTATCCAAGCAATTAATACTGAACATCCTCTAGAATATAAGTATGTAGTAGCCAGAAAAATCTCCTCTGCTATATCAGGTCTACTACATTCTCGTAAGTTTCTAAGTGCTTTAATTGTTGAAAGAGAGTCAGTTAAAACTGTTAATTTTTTGGGAGGGTTATTAGAGAATATTTCTAGTGCTTTTAGTATTGCCACCATCTCTGCAGTGAAAATGGATGTATTTTCCGTGATGCTATATTCTTTTGCCATTTTCCATATTGGAATATATATTCCTATCCCCAATTTGCCATCCTCTCCCTTGGATCCATCTGTGTACACAGTAATGCTGTCTTTTGATATTTGTTGTATATATTTATTGGCTGTGTTTTTAATGTTTTCTATATTATTTGTTTTCTTAAGTATTTCTGCTGTGATAAATTTACCATGATACAACGTTAAAATATCTCCAAATTTAACGATAAAATGTAGGGTTAAAAATAATGCGTCAGATACTAGGAGACATGCTCGCCCATGCCAGCCTTTCCCACCGCCATTTAAAACTAACGAGTTGGAAGTGCAGACGAAACGTTTACCCTTTGTAGACGGGAGAGAACGGAGGACACCAAAAGGAAAAATATGACTGAACACGTGTTAGAAGTTCGAACGGCAAAAAAAGACGCAATTGGGGGTGAAAGGAAAAAAATTCACGTCCCTAGTTGACATAAGTAAGGAAATGGAAAAGAAAAGGACCTTAGCTCTTATTCGAGACAGTCATTTCTTGGACGTTTTTCGATACTTGGTCTTTATTTGAATGCCGCGGCAAAACACACGAGAGAAGGTTCTCGAACAAATTTCAAAA
This sequence comes from Oreohelix idahoensis, assembly GCA_024509875.1. Lineage (NCBI taxonomy): Eukaryota > Metazoa > Mollusca > Gastropoda > Stylommatophora > Oreohelicidae > Oreohelix > Oreohelix idahoensis. The sequence goes on from JAMPIV010007116.1 coordinate 307,146, forward strand.
ACTAAACTTGAGAAAAAATATGTTTTTTCTTAATAATAGAGTTATGAAAATAAAACCTAGCTAGTTTGATAGCACATCTTGAGCAGAGAAATAATATGCTTTCATTTATACAGACGGATAGATAATAAGGAAGATATTGACAAAAGACTGTATTGTTCATATCAGACGAGCGACTGCACTGTTAAAAAATGTCACTAAATTTTCAAAATTTGCGGCCTTGAGACTCAAGTGCTAAAATCGAGCTGTAATTAAGGAGAGGGGAAATGGTGGAGAATTGTAGCTAAAAATAACTTAGGAAGCAGATTCGTGTAGGAAATGCATGTAGAACCAAGCGTGTTTTTTATGAAAAAACAAGTAGAGACAGACGGACTAACAGACCGTAATACATACTTGACTGAGATCTGACTGAAGTGACTTTTGGTTGTCGATTTGAAAGTTAGGGGGAAAGTCGGTGATTGGTCAACGCATTTTATAGTAGCGGGACAAAGATGTGAAATTTTGCCATTTGACATAAGTCTGTTCAGAGACGCAGTTTAAAGTAATAGTGGTGTTGATTCCAGCAGAATACAAATATATAGTGGGACGCCATCATACAGCCAGCAGCTCAGCTGAGTTTTGCTAGCAAATTTAACTGTGTTCTCAATTCTGAATTCTCGTAAGAATGAACAGTATTTATTTGGTATATTTTAATAATTCGAGTGATTGATACTGCCATATCATAAAAATGATTACGACAAGTAAGTGTTCGCTCTAGGTCCCCAGCCCAAGTTCAGGGTCTAGAGACATACATACAAAGAGCATATATAGGAACGCCTAAATAAAACTAGGAAAAAGGATCTAGTGTTGAGATCAGTGGAACATATCACCTATCTTATTCAATAGCAGGAAGCTATTGAACATATCTCAGATGCAATGTAGTCTTGGGGAACTAGTACTATGTGAAACCAACTGGGTAAGATGTGCTGTGTGGTCAGAGAGATCTGACCCAGTCTGTGTGGTGTTGTTGTGTAGTGTTGTGTGCAGAAGTGGCTCAGGAGGTAGAGTTCTGACACATGACCCAATACTTTTGTTTCAGAATTGTGAGTTTCTGTTTGGCACCAAAGCGGTGCCAAATGCTGTAGTGATATACACAAGTGTGGACCAGTGCAGTCTAACATTGTGTCAGAGCAGCCGTATATTATCCCCCAGCACGGAGAGGAGGGGCCACCAGACTCTTGTACAAGATCGACGCAGGCGAGATAAGTGATATCTGGCCTGCTGGACATTCACCAACAAATTCACCAACGACTTATCAACTAACTTATCAACTAAATTATCAACTAATTCACCATCAAATAAAGACATACCATTGTGGGAAAATAAACCATGTATTCATCCCCTAAGTCAATGGACAATGTTTGGTAGTCATAGACTGGGAGTGATGACACCACCCCAACAGCATATCTAGTAATAAGTTCTCCTGGGACTATCTTAATATAATATAATTATTATTAACCAGTCATTTGAAATAATTTAGGTACACATTCCATTTTATTATGTCATATGATTATGCATTCCATTTATAACTCCATAATATTTCTTATGTTCTGACCAACTAAACATTTGGTTCAGAACAAATAAATTTATCAAAAGATTTAAATTTTAAAACTAAAACAGCCTGAGTTAGTTCAGTGTGTTATAAAGTTTATTAATATTATTAGACTTATTAAATATCTGTGTGTGTGTGTGTGTGTATGTAATCTACCACAACACATTACATATCAGTACCCTAGACTTTTAACGTAGCTACATTCATTAGTAAAAAAAAAAGATATGTGTGAGGTCGTAAGTGGTAGTAAGAAGGGCCTTCTGTAATTCACATCTACATTTATCTCAGGAGCCTTCACAGCTGACCTCATACATCACACTAGGTAACATCAACCATACAATACCATCAAAATCCACTACATATATTGGGGGCTCGTCCGGGATAATTAGCTTATCAGTAATATTAGGATCTCCTGGTGGGAGAATTAAATCAGGGGGACAAATTGTAAAAATTAAAAGTGTCCCTTAAAATTGAAAGTGAAAATAAAAGTTGGTGAATCTTCACAGCCAGTGGTAATTAATTAATTAATTGGTTAATTAGAATTACCTTAGTCAATAGTTAATTAGAATTACTTTAGTTATTGATTAGTTAGAATTTTACCTTGATCATTGTTATTTTGTGTGATGGCTGAGCTGGCAAAGTTCAGATCAGCTGCTGTGCTAACGGCGAAGGAAATGGGAATGGATGGTCAGGTTTTAATTCAGTATGTAACTGCTGAATGTGACAAGTATATTGAAAGGGAAGATAGGAGGTTAGCTGAAGAGAAGAGGTTACAAATTGAGGCTGATAGAGAACTTAAGAGGCTGCAGATTGAGGCAGAAGAAAAACGACAGCAAAGGGAAGCAGAAGATAAAAGATTGACGGCCGAAAGGGAGGCAGAAGATAAAAAGGCCGAAAGGGAGGCAGAAGATAGAAGGTTGCAAAGGGAGCACGAATTACGACTAAGGGAGCTGGAGTTACAAGGCCAGGCTCCTGAAAATGGTGCCAGCCCTTTTGCCTCAGATGCTACGCCTAGTCAGGGAGCCTCAACATCAGCTATGGGGTTTCATTTAGACCATTTTGTTGAAAAAGACGATGACATCGAGGGGTACCTCAGTCGTTTTGAATTATTAGCTACTACATATGGGTTAGAGAGAGAGAGAGGTGGAGTTTAAAGTTATCACAGGGACTGAGAGGTACTTCTTATGAAGTTTTCGCAAAAATGAACAGAGAAGACCAAGACAATTATGACATGCTAAAGCAGGCTTTGTTATTGAGGTACGAAAAAAATGGTGAATTTTATCGTAAGAAATTTAGAAATGCCAAACTGTTGTCTGGGGAGACATACCACCAATTCTCTGCCAGACTGGAAACCTATTTGGAGAAATGGACTGCTCTGGGGAAGACCCAAGATCTTAAAGAGATGATCATGATAGAGCAATTGAGAGAGTCCATGGCTCCAGACTTGAGAAAATTTCTCATGGAACAAGGTGCAGAGAAGTTGGGGGAGGTTTTAAATGTCGCTGAGAGGTATCAGGCAGCCCAGGCAGAGGTAAGTGGCACTAAAAAGAAGCACATAGAAACTTTTAAAGCTCCACAGCCATTTAATAAATTTGAAAATAGAGAACAGGGTAATAAAGGCAGGACAAACTTTGAACGGCCAAGAAATGACTATCGAGACAGAAACTCACAGTTCAATGACCAAAAATACAATGAAAGAAAACCGTTTAACCAAGGAAAAAGATGGTGCAAATGGTGCAAGAAAGATAACCATAACACCGAATTTTGTAGAAGGAAACCTTCAAACATTGCTGCAATGAAGTCGGGGACTCAAAGATTAAAGGTTAATCCTAATGGACAGCAGGAACCTTATCACCCCCCAGTTTGTGAGGATGTTATTTGTAATGGGGTCACCATAAGGTGCCTTTATGATACAGGTTTGGATTATGATTCAGTTGTGAAGTCTAGCCTAGTGGACCCAAGTCAGTATACCACAGAAACAGTGGAAATACAAGGGGCGACTAAGGACATACCACTCATGACACTTCCCATCGCAAGGATAACGGTGAAAACTCGCTATGTGGAAGGAGAAATCAGAGCAGCAGTGATAGATGAACCAATCTACCCTCTGATATTGGGGTGTAGATACGTCTTCTTGGGGAATCCCGAGAGACCTGTGATCATGGCGACAGTGCAGACCAGGTCACAGAAAAAGGAGGAAGAAGGTGAACCTATAAATGCTCATCCAGAGGAGATGAGGAAGGCGCAGGCTGAGGATAGGACACTCAAGCCATGTTTTAAAAAATTGCCCAAATGCCACACACCTCCAAGCAAGGGGGAATACTTTATGAAGAACAAACTATTATACAGGAAGGCCGGAACTGGAACAAATGGTCACAACCAGCTGGTTCTTCCCACTTCATATAGGGATAAAGTGATGGAACTCGGGCATGCGATTCCCTTCAGTGGTCACATGGGGATCAGCGCCACAGGACAGCGTATAGCTTGTCATTACTTCTGGCCAGGGATAACGGAGGATATAAAAAGATATGTCAAATCCTGTCCAGAATGTCAAAGGGTAGCTCCAAAGCACTGGACTGCTCCTGCAACTCTAGGGGAAATGCCCATAGTGGGAACACCTTTTGAGAGGGTTGCAGTGGATATTGTGGGACCTCTCACTCGGACCAAGAGGAGGAACAGTTACATCCTTACTCTGGTGGACACTTGTTCTATGTGGGGAGAGGCGGTAGCCCTGCCATCAATTGATTCAAAACATGTAGCAGAGGCACTACTTACAATATTCACAAGATTAGGATTCCCGCATCAAATCTTGACTGATAATGGCTCTCAGTTCAAGGGGAAACTAACGGAAGAAGTTTTTAAGCTATTTCAAGCCAGACACTTTCATTGTAGTCCGTACCATCCGCAAGGGAACGGCCAGGTAGAGAGTTTCAATGGGACTCTCATTTCTATCCTGAGGAAGCTGGCACACGAAAAACCGGATCTGTGGGATCAATTCCTGCCCGCCGCGTTGTTTGCGTATCGGGAGGTACCACATAGTTCAACCGGGATGGCTCCCGCAACTCTGCTATTTGGGAGGCCAATAAAAGGTCCATTAGAAGCTTTATTAAGGACCTGGACAGATGAGAAGGCAGAAGAGACTGTTACCTCATCTTATCAATACGTGAACGAACTGACCACTCGTCTGAAAGCTGGATGGAAACTGGCAAATGATAATTTGAGACAAGCCAGGAAGAAACATGCAGCATATTTTAATAGGAAGGCAAAGGACAGAGAACTAGCTGTGGGAGAGAAGGTGCTTCTTCTACTACCCGGCAGCCAGAATAAATTACAAATTGGATGGCAAGGTCCATATACGGTTCTAGAGAAGGTGTCTAGAACAAACTATAAAATTGACAAAAAGGGGAAGGAGAAAGTTTATCATGTAAACCTTTTAAAGAAGTATCTGGACAGACCACTCCAGGAAAGCACCCCCTTACTGACCTTGGCTATCGCAACTCAAATGCAAAAGGAACCACTCACCTCGCATGAATACCCATTACATCCTTGTGAAACAGCCGCACAGGTAAAAGTCAGTAAGCACCTGACTAAAAATCAGAGGGAGAGAGTTCAACAGGTTCTGGAGGAACATACAGATGTATTAACAGATAAACCAGGACATACAAATTTGCTACAGTATGACATGAAACTGGTAGACTCAAACCCAATCTGTATGAGAGCCTATTCTATTCCGTTCGCGAAGGAGAAGGCATTGAAGGAAGAAATAGATTATTTGTTGAAGGAGGGGATTATTTCACACAGTGAATCATCTTTTAGCTCCAGTGTAGTTTTGTTGAGGAAACCGTCTGGGGAACACAGACTGTGCATAGATTACAGGAAACTGAATGCTGTCACAGAAGGACAAGTGGATCCATTACCAGACACAAAACAGTTATTTGCCAGATTAAACAAGGCAAAATACTTTTCAAAGGTGGATCTTAGTAAAGGCTATTACCAGATTCCAGTGAAGCCTGAAGTGAGACCTTATTTAGCGTTTAGCACATCGGAAGGACATTATGAATTCAACATGCTACCATTCGGATTGAAAAATGCTCCGAGTGTATTTTCAAGGATGATGCGCAAATTGTTGGATCCCCTGAATAACCCATGTATCACGAATTTCATGGATGATATTCTCGTCGCCACAGAGACATTTGAAGAACACATTGACGCTCTAAAAATGTTATTTGATAGGCTTAGGGAGGCGAACTTAACTGCTAGGCCAACAAAATGTTGTATTGGATGCAAAGAGTTGGAATTCTTGGGACACACTGTATATCAGGGTAACATGACCCCTGATCCCAAGAACTTGGAAAAACTGCAGAGAGCACCTAGACCACAAACAAAAAAGGACGTGCGATCATTCGTGTCGTTATGCGGATTTATCAAAAATATATCAAAAATTTTAACTCTATTTGTGCTCCTCTGACTGATCTGACTCGCAAGGGACTTCCAGATAAAATTATTTGGACTGCGCAATGTGAATTAGCTTTCCAAGAATTAAAGGAAAAACTCACTAGCAAGCCTATTCTCAAATTGCCTGATTTGACACAGGACTTTGTGGTGAGAACAGATGCAAGTAATGTAGGCCTCGGGGCGGCCTTGTTGCAGAGGTCATCTTCACCCGATGGGGAATTGAACCCAGTCGCTTATGCAAGCCGCAAATTGAATAAAGCGGAACAAAGATATTCTACAAGCGAAAAGAAATGTTTAGCGTTAATCTGGGCAATAAAGAAGTTTCAAATCTATCTGTATGGTAGGACTTTTGTGGTCCAGACGGATCATCAGCCCCTGGTATTCTTATCTCAGGCTAAGCATGAAAACGCAAGATTGTTGAGGTGGTCTTTATTACTGCAACCTTATCAGTTTATTATCGAATACATCCCAGGGTCATTGAATGTCGGTGCAGATTTCCTCAGTCGGCACCCCTGTGATCAAAATTAGAGTAGTGGTAGGCGTGAGGAGAGATTTTATCTATGTGTATCACTGGTTTTGGAACTTGCCGTAGTGCATGTTCTCAGGTGGGGAGATGTGTGATAAATTTACCATGATACAACGTTAAAATATCTCCAAATTTAACGATAAAATGTAGGGTTAAAAATAATGCGTCAGATACTAGGAGACATGCTCGCCCATGCCAGCCTTTCCCACCGCCATTTAAAACTAACGAGTTGGAAGTGCAGACGAAACGTTTACCCTTTGTAGACGGGAGAGAACGGAGGACACCAAAAGGAAAAATATGACTGAACACGTGTTAGAAGTTCGAACGGCAAAAAAAAGACGCAATTGGGGGTGAAAGGAAAAAATTCACGTCCCTAGTTGACATAAGTAAGGAAATGGACAAGAAAAGGACCTTAGCTCTTATTCGAGACAGTCATTTCTTGGACGTTTTTCGATACTTGGTCTTTATTTGAATGCCGCGGCAAAACACATGAGAGAAGGTTCTCGAACAAATTTCAAAAACTAAACTTGAGAAAAAAATATGTTTTTTCTTAATAATAGAGTTATGAAAATAAAACCTAGCTAGTTTGATAGCCCATCTTGAGCAGAGAAATAATATGCTTTCATTTATACAGACAGATAGATAATAAGGAAGATATTGACAAAAGACTGTATTGTTCATATCAGACGAGCGACTGCACTGTTAAAAAATGTCACTAAATTTTCAAAATTTGCGGCCTTGAGACTCAAGTGCTAAAATCGAGCTGTAATTAAGGAGAGGGGAAATGGTGGAGAATTGTAGCTAAAAATAACTTAGGAGGCAGATTCGTGTAGGAAATGCATGTAGAACCAAGCGTGTTTTTTATGAAAAAACAAGTAGAGACAGACGGACTAACAGACCGTAATACATACTTGACTGAGATCTGACTGAAGTGACTTTTGGTTGTCGATTTGAAAGTTAGGGGGGAAGTCGGCGATTGGTCAACGCATTTTATAGTAGCGGGACAGAGATGTGAAATTTTGCCATTTGACATAAGTCTGTTCAGAGACGCAGTTTAAAGTAATAGTGGTGTTGATTCCAGCAGAATACAAATATATAGTGGGACGCCATCATACAGCCAGCAGCTCAGCTGAGTTTTGCTAGCAAATTTAACTGTGTTCTCAATTCTGAATTCTCGTAAGAATGAACAGTATTTATTTGGTATATTTTAATAATTCGAGTGATTGATACTGCCATATCATAAAAATGATTACGACAAGTAAGTGTTCGCTCTAGGTCCCCAGCCCAAGTTCAGGGTCTAGAGACATACATACAAAGAGCATATATAGGAACGCCTAAATAAAACTAGGAAAAAGGATCTAGTGTTGAGATCAGTGGAACATATCACCTATCTTATTCAATAGCAGGAAGCTATTGAACATATCTCAGATGCAATGTAGTCTTGGGGAACTAGTACTATGTGAAACCAACTGGGTAAGATGTGCTGTGTGGTCAGAGAGATCTGACCCAGTCTGTGTGGTGTTGTTGTGTAGTGTTGTGTGCAGAAGTGGCTCAGGAGGTAGAGTTCTGACACATGACCCAATACTTTTGTTTCAGAATTGTGAGTTTCTGTTTGGCACCAAAGCGGTGCCAAATGCTGTAGTGATATACACAAGTGTTTACCAGGGTAGTCTAACATTGTGTCAGAGCAGCCGTATATTATCCCCCAGCACGGAGAGGAGGGGCCACCAGACTCTTGTACACGATCGACGCAGGCGAGATAAGTGATATCTGGCCTGCTGGACATTCACCAACAAATTCACCAACGACTTATCAACTAACTTATCAACTAAATTGTCAACTAATTCACCATCAAATAAAGACATACCATTGTAGGAAAATAAACCATGTATTAATCCCATAACTCAATGGACAATGTTTGGTAGTCATAGACTGGGAATGATGACACCACCCCAACAGCATATCTAGTAATAAGTTCTCCTGGGACTATCTTAATATAATTAATATTAACCAGTCATTTGAAATAATTAGATATACACATTCCATTTTATTATGTCATATGATTATGCATTCCATTTATAACTCCATAATATTTCTTATGTTCTGACCAACTAAACATTTGGTTCAGAACAAATAAATTTATCAAAAAATTTAAATTTTAAAACTAAAACAGCCTGAGTTAGTTCAGTGTGTTATAAAGTTTATTATTATTAGACTTATTAAATATCTGTGTGTGTGTGTGTGTGTGTGTAATCTACCACAACACATTACATATCAGTACCCTAGACTTTTAACGTAGCTACATTCATTAGTAAAAAAAAAAAAGATATGTGTGAGGTCGTAAGTGGTAGTAAGAAGGGCCTTCTGTAATTCACATCTACATTTATCTCAGGAGCCTTCACAGCTGACCTCATACATCACACTAGGTAACATCAACCATACAATACCATCAAAATCCACTACATCTGCTAGGTGGTAGTCCGTGTCTGGTTTCTTGATCTCCCAGGGCGGAATCACTGGCTTGTATTCACAACTGTTATTAATTGATGTAATTAATGTACCCAGATGGACAATTTCCTCCATACACTTCCATCCTGTAGGGTATCTAGTGGTATTCATTGGCTTGGCCTGAGTTGTTAGTTGGCATCTGGTAAAAGCTGTATGTGCTGGGTGAGATTTATCCAACATAACTCTATTCATGTAATTTAGTCTTAACTCCTTTCTCCGTAATTCCAAGGGTATGATTCCTAAAGCCACCTCTATAGCTCCCATTGATGTTGATCTGATTGCACCTGCTATTGTACATAAAGCCTGATGCTGAGTAATAATAGTTACATTAGAAGGGCGAGAAATACCATCACATTTCTTCAGTGGCAGTACTACAATCAAAACAGAAGCTTACATACCACCAGTCATTCAATGCTCAAACTGCCAGAAATTTGGCCACACCCTTATTCTTTGAATGAATGTTCAGATTATTGGTTTTCTCTATCATTTTACTCTGACATCTTCCTTTTTTCTTAATTGTTTCCTTTGAAGCTTGTATCTTCTGTCTTTCCTTTTCTCTATTCGTATTCCTGATTTTCCCTTGATCATCATTCTGTGAGTCAGCTTGTACTATTTCAGCCCATGATTTTCTGGAGATACTACCTGTTTTCAATCTTGTAAGAGCCGGCATGTCTTTTAGAATAATTGTCCTTACTTAACTTTAAATATAAAGTATAATATTTAGTAGTTCCAGGAACTACTACTGTTGGACTTCATTGAAAACAATGAACTAATAATACTGAATGATGGATCAGTAACAAGAATTAACCCTTGTGCAAATCAGCAAGACACAGCTATAGATATAAGCATTGTAACACCAAATCTTGCTAATGCAAAATGGGAAGTTATTGGGGATACAAATTCAGCATAATTCCACACCGCATTAAGGAAGCAAAGAAGAATGAACATTGGAACAAAAACCCAGTACCATGGTGGACATTCACAACGGGCTGATCACCTGTTTGCTAGTCAATTTGATTACGGAAACAATGGCAGGTTGATTGATTTGTTGCTGCCCTAAAGATGCCATAAGGCATGATGGGCTACAGCGGCAAAGAAATCGATTTGCTGTTGCCCTAAGACGCCACTAGGCGTACTGGCCACTGACTGCTTTGTCGGTTGGTGGCTAAGGATGGAAGAAGAAGAAGAAGAGATGGTGGACAGTTAGATGTACAGAAATTCAAAAACAAAGAAAACAAGCTTTACAAGAATATAGAAAGCATAGATCTGAAGATAATTTAGATATTTATAAGAACATAAGAAATGAATCAAACAGAATAATACTAAAGGCAAAAGAAAATCATTGGAGAAGTTTCTGCCAAACACTGAACCCTACAACTAACTCTACAACAGATGTGTGGAATAAGTTAAAAGCCATTAAAGGCAGAACTAAAAATATGATAATACCTAATATAAAAAGACCTGAAATGGCAGAGACTGACTGGCAGAAAGCAGAGGTGCTGGCCAGGTACTACCATAGAGTTAGTTCTAAGGAAAATCTAGGACAGGCTGAAGTCAACAGAAGAGCAACACTTCTTAAAAAAACTCAGTAAAGATGTACCTTATAATACTGAAGAATTATCATATTTAAATGCAGATATTACAATGGAAGAAGTTGAAAATACAATAAAGGACAAAACAAATACATCAGCAGGGCATGACATCTTGAGCTATGAAATCTTGAAACACATACCAAAAAGTACCATAGAAATTATAACATCCCTTTTTAACAAAATTTGGAATACAGGAAAAATTTCCAAAACATGGAAAACAGCAGTAATTATTCCAATACTAAAACCAGAAAAAGATGCCCATGATGCCAGTTCATACAGGCCAATTTCTTTAACTTCCCATCTAGGTAAAATATTAGAAACCATAGTAAATAAAAGATTAAAGTTTTATTTGGAAAAGAATAATTTATATAATCAAACTCAGTCAGGATTTAGGAAGAACAGATGCACTATGGATCAGATAATTAAATTGGAACATGAAGTAAAATCTGGATTTCAAAAGAAAGAAAGAACTGTGGCAGTATTTTTAGATATAGCTAGGGCTTATGATGAATGCTGGAGAGAGGGTGCTCTCTTTAAAATAAAGAAGATAGGAGTAACCGGTAAAATGTATAATTATTTAGAGAATTTTCTGCAAGATAGATATTTCACTGTTCAGGTAAACAATGATAGATCAGAACTGTATGAACAACAAAATGGAATACCCCAAGGATCAGTAATGTCTCCTTCAATTTTTACAATAATGGTAAATGATTTAGGTTAGGAATTTAATGATATAACAAATAAATTGTCACAGTTTGCAGATGATGTTGCTATATGGAGGACTGGGAGACATCTGCCAAAATTATATAAGGATCTACAGAAGCAAATAAATAAAGTATGTAAATGGATGACAAAATGGGGTTTTCAGCTGAATTCAAATAAAACATTGGGAATGATCTTCAGTAAAGGTAGGGTTGTAAAAAATAAAATTATAGATATAAATATCCAAGGGCAAAACATTAAAACAGTTCAAACCACTCGATATCTAGGAATGATATTGGACCAACAGCTGAACTGGAATAAACACATAGATAAACTAGTGGAGTCTTGCAGAGGATTGACTAACTTATTAAGATATTTGAAAGGTAATGGATGGGGTGCAAGCACTAAGACAATGCTCACTTTTTATAAATCTTTTATTAGAGGAAAAATAGATTATGGAAGTATAATATATGACTCAGCGTTACTCTGATACCTAATTCAAACGTTGACCCTGGAGACGTTTGTGGTCTAAAAAAATCGCTCCCCAAATGGACCACCGGGCTAGGAAGTCAGTAGACTAAGCACTGCTCTACCGCGGCTCTTGTGACCGCTGGGGTCTCAGGGTGGTAGTCGACGCTACCACGTGATTCGTGTAGTAGGTCCGATCGCTGTGCTTCGTATATTTACTTGGTTGACCCTGTTAGTACCGTAACTACCTTCATCAGTGCACAATATAGAGAAGTAATGACGTTTGTTGACTCGGCTGGTTTTTTCAACATTTTATTCAGGTGCTTCCTACACAGCAAAACACGTATAATTTCACCCGTCGACGAAACAAACATAAATGTGCAGATTTCAATACATGTACAAGGTTGCAATAATAAAGTTCCTTCTCACTCTACTCTGATTGCTCTGCTTTCAGTCCTCACTATAAACTTTACTGTCACTCTTCTTTGGGTTGAATGAACTAATTTTCACGTCTCTCATTGTCTATCGCTTTCTTTACTTTGTTTAGAAATATGTAATCTGGCTCGGTTGAAATTATCATCGTTGGATGACCGGACTACTCCGGGGTTCTTAATTTATTCTCAAGACTGTAATCTTTCACTGAGTTGCGTTAGGTGACATATTGTTCATATTTCAAGATACACATACGAGATGAATGAGTGGATCTTCCGAATGCACTAGTGGTTCACTGACGGACTTCTCACTCGCTCAAACATCACTGACTTCTACATCTAGTGTTGGCTTTGGATTTCTGTTACTACAGGGTACTCGCAATATAAGCTCATTTTCAATCTCTCCACACGATCTCTGCCTGAGATTCTTATGGTCTTTACACCATGAAGACCAAATTCGAACTACCTACAACGCACTCAAAAATGCGCTGTCTGCTTCTGTTTCCCCCCAACCCCCACCGTGGATCGTGGAGCCCGTGCCAAGCTCTCGTGAATACAGCTCACCAAAGTCATGCATAATTTTGTACTCACAACCCTGACAACCATATAAAGGGGAAACTACTGTCTAAACTACTCAGCTACGTTTTTACTTCACTTTTACCCTTTTTACATCCCTTGACAAATGCGGCATGGGAAACAAAGAGCCAAGGATCCAGACCCCCAGGACGACCCAGAGTCCGCTGGGAGGACAACATTAGACAATCTTTGAAGGACCGAGGACTAGAATGGAGCTAGGCCAGGAGGAAGACAGCCGATAGGATAGTCTGGCGCTCTCTCTCCCAAACCTCTACACCTCACGGTAGAAGGGGAACGACTAAGTAAGTAAGTAAGTAAGATTTACACAAGAATTAATTCTTGTTCATTTAGTATGGCTGACTCAGCAACATCACCAACACATTATAACATTTAGAATGGTTCGAATCAAACCAGAAGCACGAAGAGGAATAACTTGATTTAGCAATAACAGGCTTACTTGGCTGAAAATGTCAGGCACAGATAAAACAAACGAGACGCTAAATCATCAGAACATTTTTGTTAAAAGCCACAAAAGAGGAAACAGACAGCGATCAAGACCATACTGAAGAAAAAAGACTGGTTGAAATCTGATCTTGCTAAATGAAATTCATGAATAACTTCAGAGTTGAGATACTCTTCAAAACTGGGCTCCACCGAGCTCTACACTTAACTCACCCAGCAAGGACTCACCATTTTTTTTTTTTTTTTAATGATGAGAAATATTCCGTTCAACCACTGATGGGTTATAATTAGCATATATATGGTTGTCAATTCCAAATAATGTGAACAATTGCCGATACGTCAAAGTGGCATCACATCTCATGTCAAATCATTATAAATAAGGCAAATCAAAATTACCAATTTTGCTTGTATATAACCCCCCCCCCTCAAAAAAAAAAAAAAACCCCCAAAAAATAATAATCAGAGGGAGGGGTGTAAAAGTCGGGTGTGTCCATTTAGATATTTAATTGACTTTCACTTGTCACTAGCTGGTAATAAAAGGTAAAGGATCCCGTTACATGTCATATGCATTGTGAGAACATCATCAGACTTTCACCTTCCCAGTTACTATATATTAACTTTTGTTCTTGTTAAATACTTTTTCACTATATTATGCAGTTCCTTAGGTCTGTGTATTCTTAACATCTCATCTAGATTTATAGAATATTTGAAGCCTGCAAATAATCTAATATTGGGACTCTCAGTTGTTCATATCTCTTACATTTTAACAAGAAATGTTCTATATTATTGTCTTGAAGACATCCTGCACAGTTGTTACGTGTCTTTTATATTATGAATGTTAATATTTAGTGACAGGATGGTTCCTGTGGCCAAGATCACTTCTAGGGTAGTAGACGTATCAGACGCCGAAACAAGCCAACATCAATTAGTATTTTTTGAGCCACAGTGGACGAAGTGAACGGTATACATTTTTATTAAGACCGTGACACTGCTCCAAATTGAATACAGTTCAGGCCAATATACAATGGCATATAATATGCAGTCGTCGATATAACTTTAGGCAGTCCGTTCATTGTCGGGAACGCTGTCCTATTCATATCATTTCTTGAAGATTCGATGCTTCTATGGAGGCTTTCCATTCATGTCGGAGCCATCCATTTAGGACCTTCCGAAGAATGAATAAGTCTGATACAACGACTGCCTTTGTTAATACTCTCAGACAGTCTTTCAAGGTTAAGATTATCTGTATTTGTTGTCACAAGTAATCCACTCTGTGGATCACTCATCCTGCACTCCTAGCCGTCTGTGACAACTTTTTTTTTCAATTGTATCGTCTGTGTGGAAGTGGATTGCGCAACTAAACCAATATTTCGCTTCCATTTTTATTAAGACTGTGGCAATGCTCCAAAATGAATACAGTTCAGGCCAATATACAATGGCATATAATATACAGTCGTTGATATAACTTTAGGCAGTCCGTTCATTGTCTGGAACGCTGTCCTATTCATATTAGTTCTTGAAGATTCGATGCTTCTATGGAGGCTTTCCATTCATGTCGGCGCCATCCATTTATGTATGGAGTCAGTGTGGTTTTAATCACTTAGTGATACAATTAATTTCGATAGATGGTCAATTACGCCTCGACCCGACACGAATTGATGGGTGAAAATACAAGCAATGACCGTAATACGAATTTCTGTTCTACGAAAGTGAGAAATAGATAGAAAATATGAGAGAAAGAAAATACGAAAAAGGAAGGCCCAAGTCTTGTCACAATCCTCCTACCTGTATTCCCCCCCCCCCCTCAATTCTCACCATACTGCAAGAACCTTTTCAGTACAACTTACTGTCATGTCACTCTCTCTCCCTCTCTCTCTCTCTCTCTCTCTCTCTCTCTCTCACTCTCTCTCTCTCTCAACCTTCCTTTCGTGAAGTGAATCTATATGAACAACCCGCTCAAATTCCCCGCTTAAAAACTGACTAACATATTTTTAAAATCTATAAATAACTACAGTATTTGAAATTTGTCTGAGGGCCCAGTCAAATTTACCGCCAACATTTTAACTAGAGTATTTGAATTTTTCTAAGAAACAAGTTAAAAGTTACCACCCCACACACACCCACCCCAATATTTATCGAAGGACGTAGTACAATTAAACAACCAATCAAATCGTTACCTCTTTTTTGTAAGGACAAGAAAATTTTGGTTGAAGTGGAAATAATGCCTATTTTGTGTTTTTGACCGAACTTAGATAATGTATTTCTCCATAACTAAAGATAATTAAAATGAAAGGGATATCTCAAATTATAGCGCTGATATTGCTTAACACATAAACATAAAGGTTCCCTTATTAAAAAATCAATTATCTTAACTTAGTAAAATTTAATTTAGTGATATTTTCATATCAGGGTAAGGTCACATTTAATTACTTAAAAATTACCCAGATGAAAATGCAAAGGAATAACTAAAGGAAATCTAAATAGAACGATAGAGGAAAATTGGCCGTTTAATTATCACTTTTGATCAATAAAATCGGTCCATAAATAACTAAGATATATAATAAATAAATTCGGTCAGTTTAGACGAACACCCTTAAAACTGCTCAAGTTTATAGTCTCAAAAATAGTTAACTTTTTGACTCGTCTTCTGATTGGTTGGGTGTAGTTTGATAAAAAATTAACTTCTTGTAAGTTCCGCCATTAAACCATAAGCTTTCATGCCGAGCTAACATATACTGAAAGAGACAGAAGGACAAGCCTTTGCCGTCTGTACTGCGAGCTCAGTGCTAGAACCCTTTTCTGCCTGTCAGCTTGTGTGTGTGAATATTCTTTACTTGAGGGTAAGACAGATAATTTTGTTTGCCTATTTTATTAACCTAATTAACAGGCTGTGTGTGCCATATTTTTTTCGATACTGCCGCCGGGAGATGTGTTGTGTCACGACGACCTACGTAGGAATATGCCTATAGCAGGCTTATTCGGAGTGAAAATGTGTAAAATGTTTGCCAATTGGCCTTACAAATTTGCGACTGTAAAGTGCAGTATTAATAAATTAGTATTGGCTTCTGGAGTGACACGTTGTTCAAATATCATATGAAAACATGGAGGGAATATTAGAATGAAGTAATGAACAGGTCACATGCTATATTGTACACACCATGATTATTGTATGGAAGACAAACAATGTATGAGGGACAGTGGCTTTGAATCAACACTGAAGAAGAGTGATTACACGAAACTGATTGTAGACAACGGAATTTAAGGTCTGGTGCGACTTGTTAGCACAAATGGCTGATTTGGTAAGTTTTAGTATTGATTAGGTGTAAAATTGATAGAGACAGGCTTTACATAGGATGGATTGTCCTTCTTATTCCAGGTTGTATTACGAAGTACCTCGTTGCTGCTGTAAACTAAGACGAAGAAAGTGTGGGAGTTGAGCGCTCTGAATACAAGGGGAGCTAGACCCCTTATCATCTGCCAGGAGTCACATGTTGGTGCTCCTGGCCATTATCATCAGAACAGCAACAGTACAATAATAAAGATAAGTCCTTTAGTAAGGCAATGGTGATTCATCCACAGCTCTTCCACCATATAAAACTTACCATTTAGGATGATGACAATAACAGACCCTGTAGTGTAGAACCAACAGCAGTAGAATTAGTTTTAACCGGAACTGTGTGTGTGCAGATATCATTGTGACCAAGTTATAATAATGGAACAGAATTTCCAAGTTATTTATTTTCTCATGTAAATATAAAGTTCATGATTTTGAAAAGAAAAGTACTGACCCAAAAAGATTGAGGTTCAGTACCATTAAATTGTATATAAATTTTCAGACCGTCTTGCTTACTTACTTTTCATTAAAGTGTCAGACTACTAGTAATAGCGTGGATTTATTATCATCATCATATGCATATATTAACAATAGCAATAGCAAGGCTCGTTTGCTAGAAGTACGACCAAAACTAAACTAGCTGACACAAACTCACCATAACACCGGTAACAGGTTAAGTTCCCATTTAATGAACATATGTACACACACAAAGCCGCATACGGCTAACAATACGCATGACAACGCAATGAAGAATGCCTAATAACTTGCCAGAACACTGTAGCACAATCTAATATCAAAATGGCCATTGACAAACCCCATTCGGTGGCTACACAATGACTATCGCTCACAGGCGACATCCGATACTGGAACAGTGCAATGCATACTTGCGATAACCTAATCATAAATACGATCCAGGAGGAAATCACTAGGATACACAATATCAATCTA
The DNA here is from genome assembly GCA_024509875.1 of Oreohelix idahoensis. Taxonomy (NCBI): domain Eukaryota; kingdom Metazoa; phylum Mollusca; class Gastropoda; order Stylommatophora; family Oreohelicidae; genus Oreohelix; species Oreohelix idahoensis. Next base: position 324,736 of record JAMPIV010007116.1, read on the forward strand.
GTAACAAATCAACTACTCCTGATAACATGTGAAAAAAACGGCAAGAAGTATGAACAAAACTGGCATCCATATAATTCCCCAGCACAATTGCTGACAAAGACCATCAACGACCTCACAGGCCGGCGGACATATCTAGAATGAATATGCGTCAAAAGTCTCCTACCGACTTCCGTTTTTCCCAAAAACTCGTCAAACGGGTTTTTAACAAATGACCACCAGTGTTTTCACTCTACAGCGTAACCAATATAAAATTTCGCAGAATAATTATGCTGTGACATCCCCCCCCCCCCCCCCCCTTCTTAAGAAAGAAAACGCAGTTTTCTTCCACTGGAGAAGTCACGCCCAGTTCCTTTTGGAATAAGGGCGAACAAAGTGCCGAGATAGCACCTTCTCATGCAGATAAAGAATGCCAGAGTTGATCCATATCATAGTCATACCTGCCTTATCACTCACTCGACTAAATGCAAGAAAACATGTACAAATCCACACCAGGTATTTACAGTCGTGAAAAATAACAACGACTGACTAATCCTGGCGTAGTCTACACGTAATGCATGTTACACCAAATCTATATAACTAATTGTCACGAATCACAAGCTAAGTTATCGTAACACAATCATTATCTCCCAATATAGCTGTGGGTATAATATGGTATAACTACACATTGAATACAGCTTCATAGATATTGCCTTTATGGCAGCATAAATCACAAAGCAAGGCATAACAAAGTACATCACCCTTAAGATTACAAGACATAGGTCTCTGATAAATGCAAGCCAGGCCTGCCCACAGTGCACCTGCCTACAGCGTGCCTGCTTACAGCGCACCTGCTTACAGCATGCCTGCCTATAGCCTGCCTGCCTAAAGTATGCCTTAATGGCACTGCGCCACATTACTACAAAACACAACATAGCATAATACAGCATACCTATGCATTGCAAAGCATTACATAATCTCTACAATTTCATAACATGTCATGGTATAAAGAAGCATCGCAAGAAATCTCACACTCTCTACAAATTTACAAAATCCTCATGTTGATATCAGAATAGAACTGGGGCCACGGGTCAGAGCCTCTCAGGTTTGGTTCGCGCCAACCGAAACATCTTACTGAACACGAACCCGAAATCTAACCCTAGTTAATGCTGGACTGTTAGCAGGTGGTTTTGAAACAAAGACATATGCTTCTGCCTAACTGCTTTACGCGCACCCCAACTATTCGCAAAAGTCACCCGTGCCATTTTGGTATTGTCGCGTAACGACAATACTTCCACAAACCTAACCGGCGCAACCTCATCAAACACTCGTCTGAGTGTGCGCCAACTAGCACTCAGTGGCACGTTACGCACCCAAACTGTGCGATTACTAGCTTTCTGACTTTCGTATAAGTCCCTACTGCTCCTAGTCATGTCATTCGGTACTTGCCGCGAAATACGCCTACGATGTACTTTCTGATCATCCCTCTTGGAAGTTTGGTGACGCTGAGCCTCTGCTTCAGCTACACCCATGGCACTATGCACCCCGCGTTCATTGCCGACGATTAAATCGGCAATCGGATTTCCAGGACAAACGTGTAGACTCTACCTGTAATGAACGGCGTGTCCACATTAATGCACGCCTGGGGGTCTCAACTTTGCCCCGAACATGGTGCACTTTACAGTTTTGCCTGTCAGACTTGAGTCGTCGATGCACGATCGACGTACTCCAATTGTTGTGCATCCGGTGTCCCTCAACACCCGGACTGGTCTATTCTCCACCTTGCCTTCGTTGAGAGTCACCTTGCCAGTGTCATGCACTGCCGACAGACATGGCGCCGCATGACCACATTGTAGCACTAACCTCTCGTTCGCATTGAGCAGAGGGCGGCACCCGGCAAGGTCCTCGCTGTTCATTGTGTCCAACACAACCACGGAATTTGTATGTTCAATCGGGGTAGTGCAGCTATCAGTACCATGACCCCTGCCACCACAATTGGTACACACGCGCTCTTTCTTCTTCTCATCGCGTGTACTTTTGTTGGAGCCCTTCGAGGACGACGACCCCGCATCAGAGTCAGAAGATCGACTCTCTGAGGAACCACTCCTCTTCTTCGGATGTTTGGTTTTATAGCAAAACAGGTAGTCGTTTCGAGAGTCCTCAAAATGTACCTTTTTACGCGTTTGGTACTCCCTTCTGTTACTATAGGTATCGTATTGTCGGTTTTGCCCCCTCGGTCGACTGTTCCTATGACAACGAAAATTCCCATAGCTACCTCTACGAGGTTGATAAGGGCTGGAAGGCTTCTCACCCTTCTGCTCTTGGCCCCTGTCTGACTGACTTCGCCAAGGATGGCGCTGAACTTTGCTGACACTGTCAACTAAGTCTTCTGTCAGACCCGACTTCTGAATAGGTTTGCCCGGATGGGCAAGGACATAATGGTGCCCCGATTGGGCCATGGACTCGATGTCCTTTGGTTGACGTTCCTGGAAAAACGCAACCAACTCACTAGAGCACGAGGACAACACTTTGTCTCGTAATACTAAGTCTAGCAAGCCATTAAAGTCCTTTGTTATCCCTTCCATTTCGATCCATCTATTCAGCAGAAGTTTGATCTTCGAGATAACATCCTCGAAGTCTTGGTCTGAACTGGGCATCGCGTTTTTAAAACGCGTCCGGTAGCCGTCAGCCGTCAGACGGAACCTCCGGAGCAATCTTTCCTTCACTTTGTCATAATCGGCCCATTCCTCTACAGGGAGGCTATAGAAAGTCTCCATCGCGGGCTCCACTAACAGTGTCGATAAAAGAGATGGCCACTGATCCCTATCAGCCTTATAGGCCACAAATTCGGCCTCAAATCTTTCAAGGAAAAAATCTAAACTATCAATTTTATCATTGAAATTTGGTAGACGCAGCCTAAGAGGACGATGAGCCCCACCAGAAGTTGAGTTCTGACCACTCGCACCCACTTCTAACTTCTTCAATTGTAATTCTTTATCAATTCTCATTCTCTCTTTCTCTAATTCAAACTCTCTATCTTCTCTCATCTTCTTTTCTTGTAATTCGAATTCTCTCTGTTTCCACTCGCTTTCTTCTTTCATCTTCCTTTCTTGTAACTCCTTATCTTCTTTCATCTTCCTTTCTTGTAACTCCTTATCTTCTTTCATCTTCCTTTCTTGTAATTCAAATTCTTTTCTTTTTAACTCTAATTCTTCAGCTCGAACATCTCTTTGAGCATTTTGTCTCTCAATTCTCTCCTTCTCTTCTTTCTCTTTCAAAGCCTTTTGATTTTCAACTGAATGGAATTCTGCCTTGGCAAATTCCACTAATTCTTTTCCTGTGTATCCGGCTTTCAGGCCTATCCGCATGAAACTATCAATGTCCATGATGTACACTCAAAATATACACTATTATCTCTTGTTATAAATTTATCTCTTGTTATAAATCTTTACAATGTAAGTACTCAAACGTATATAATCCAGTTATGTCAGCAGCTACTCTTTTGCTTACAATAATATTCAGTAATAATAATAGTAAATAATGATATCACTTCTTCAATCTACACATATGTATATGCATGAAATTAAATATCACCTCGTAGTTTATTGTGTAAATATAATTCACCTTTACCTTATGATAACAATAAAGTCTCACTTAGCCTCTTGGCTATGTTATCACCACTTGTGAAAATTAGGTCTTTCTGACCCCTTATCCTCTATTATATCATCAATCAAACTTCCAATAGTCGATAGTTGTATAATGACAACTTTCTGATACCTTGACAACAATGTATCAACTTACAATAGTCAATAGTTGTATAATAACAACTTTCTGATACCTTGACAACAATGTATCAACTTACAATAGTCAATAGTTGTATAATAACAACTTTCTGATACCTTGATAACAATGTATCAACTTACAATAGTCAATAGTTGTATAATAACAACTTTCTGATACCTTGACAACAATATATAAACTTAGATCAAACTAGGTATTACTTCCAAAATCCTTTTCTGGCACCCACAATGGTGCTATATTCAAATAACACTCCACTTATTATTACACTCAATACTCTTTGTTATGCAAATACTTCCTATTGCAAAATAAACACAAATGTGGACTACACAGATGAAGGAAACACCCACATCACACCACGAAAACAAAATTCCAGTCACGAGGAAATAGATGATAGCACACGAAGAGAAGAGGAAGATTAATATCTACAATGCGTGACTGAGCACGAACAAAAACAAGGGATACCTGTAAACGTATTTACAAGATAGCAAGATGGGATAAGAAAGCACACCACTTAAACAGAACACAAGAAATACTGAATGTACACGACAATATACAGTAAATACACACTCCACAAATACAGCTAACCCCCACAGGGCTTGGAATGTTGAGCAGGGCAGTCGCAGGAAATCCGTCTGCCAGACTCCACCACAACACAAACATTGCCACACCCTAAAAGAATCGGTCTAATCCACTCTTTTCCCATGAAAGGCCAAACATGGATTAGGCTCACCACCCTTCCTCCCTTGAATACACCAATACACTATAATACTAAAGACTCCACGAAAACCACACTCAACAATGAGGTGCTTGAAGCTATCACTTCCACTAAGCACTATCTTCACTTCAGTGAAAATAACTAAATAAACTATCAGTAAAATTATACTATAATGTCACAAAATATATCATACAGATAATTCCAAACTACAAGGAACACGGAGCAAGATCAAATTTAACTAACAATCAATATACATACACACTAAGTTATACTAGTACACTAAAGAAATGTCGAAACATAAGGAAAGGAACAATAACAAACCAAGAAGCAAATAAAACAGCAGCACTACACTATTTAACAGGTGAAAGTATATGATAGCTAGAAACAGCAAGAAAGACAGACAAGAAAATTAAATTCTCAGAAAAACAAGAAAATATAAATATAATACATTATACAACAACAAACAAACAATAACTTATCTGAAGCTCCAACGGCGCTTGAGTCTGGAGAATCCTCAGCACTGACGACGATGATGATCACAGAACAAACGAAATTCCACACTAGACGACATATAATCCAAACGAATATAGTCCAGGGATAACATCACTGTCAAATCTGAGTGTCACAGTATAATCCTTTTTCACAGCTCTGTTTACAATACAATGGAAATATCTACTCAATACACAGTTCAGCTACACAGCTACTATACACAGTCTTCGGTAAGTCGGCAGGGCACAAAGTAGAAACAAATTCACCCCTGGTTGGGCACGTCTGAGTTGTCAGACACGTCTGCGTTGACAGGCAATGTCACTGGCGTCGGCTTAGGAAGGTCACGTCAGAGCTTATTCACCCCTGGGTGGGCACATCAGTGTAGCGTGATGATGACATCACTTCGCAGGAATACTGGGATATAACGACAAAATCTCCCTCCTGCTGACACCACAGTCTATCACTCGGGCCCTGATCACACCAGTATTGACAAAATATCGCTCCTGATGACACCACAGTCTATCACTCGGGACCTACTACACTAAAGAGAATAGCCAAACTAGTTTCCTCTACATCCTACATGACCCTCCTAACAACACCTGTCACTCCGCTGCTCCAGCTGGATCAATGTAACCAACCACCAAACAGACTCAGAGATACGTCAAACTAACCCGTCTGACGCACACTGTAACAACAGCTTAATACTTCAACAATCGTACACAACCCTGCAACAATACCATAACAAACAACTTGAAACTTATCTGTACCCAATTTCACAGCGAAAGACTGAAAACATATAGCAAAATAGCCATAACAACTGCGATGCTGAAAAGTAGGTCAGCGCTTGAGATCGTGGTCATGTCACGAGACCACAAACAGGACACTAACAGATCGACACACAGACTAACCTTACACTGGACACTGAAATGTAAACAACTCACTCCCGTTAGTTGACGGCAAATATGAAGGCGCCAACACAGTAGCTTTATTAACCTTCTAACACACTGTGTGTACAATATTTAATTGCCTGACTGACACAAATGCAGGCACCACGGCTTTACGTGCAATAATATCACGTTTAAAGTCAGCTTGCTGGGAACAATTGCTATAATACACAGGTCCCATGGCCGAAAGAATTGTCCGCTATAAATTTCAGCAAAATATTATCAAAATACAAGCCTCACGGCCTCGAACTCACCGGACACGAGTCCCCAGATGTCAGACTACTAGTAATAGCGTGGATTTATCATCATATGCATATATTAACAATAGCAATAGCAAGGCTCGTTTGCTAGAAGTACGACCACAACTAAACTAGCTCACACAAACACATCATAACACCGGTAACAGGTTAAGTTCCCATTTAATGAACATATGTACACACACAAAGCCGCACACTGCTAACAATACGCATGACAATGCAATGAAGAATGACTAATAACTTGCCAGAACACTGTAGCACAATCTAATATCAAAATGGCCATTGACAAACCCCAACCGGTGGCTACACAATGACTATCGCTCACAGGCGACATCCGATACTGGAACAATGCAATGCATACTTGCGATAATCTAATCATAAATACGATCCAGGAGGAAATCACTAGGATACACAATATCAATCTAGTAACAAATCAACTACTCCTGATAACATGTGAAAAAACGGCAAGAAGTATGAACAAAACTGGCATCCAAATAATTCCCCAGCACAACTGCTGACAAAGACCATCAACGACTTCACAGGCCGGCGGACATATCTAGAATGAATATGCGCCAAAAGTCTCCTACCGACTTCCGTTTTTCCCAAAAACTAGTCAAACGGGTTTTTACAAATGACCACCAGTGTTGTCACTCTACAGTGTAACCAATATAAAATTTCGCAGAATAATTATGCTGTGACAAAAGTCAAAGTTCTGTTTGAAATTTATACTTGTTAGAATACATTACCCTAGACACTGTGCCAAAAAACACCTCACAGATATCCTACTCTGGGTGAGATCTCAAGGGGTAGCCAATAGGGACCCAGAGAAGGTCATCATCATCATTCCTTACTCTGGCAACTTATATAGCTTGACCTCACCTTGATTGTCTATACACCCTTGCTCTTTTTAGAGAAGGGGGTATTTCTTATAAGACCAGTCTCTTATCTGGCACTATCCTGGTATCCTCTGATACATCTATCTGTCCAGGATAGCCTATAATTAGTAACATTAAAACCTCTTATCACGCTTCCCACTATATCTCATTGTCCTGCCGTTTCTTCTTCCCCTCCTCCCATCTCTCTCTCTCTCTCTCTCTCTCTCTCTCTCTCTCTCTCTATCTCTCTTTCTCACTCTGTCGGAAATGTGTCACTAAACCTCACTGTCACCTCTCGTTCTTCAATCTGTTTTCACCTTATCTGCTTCTCTAATGTATTAGACCTCCTGTTTTTCTCTCTTTCAACCTTCTCTAATCACATGTATTAGACCTCCTGTTTTTCTCTCTTTCAACCTTCTCTAATCTCATGTATTAGACCACTTTCTCTAATCTCATGTATTAGACCTCCTGTTTTTCTCTTTTTCAACCTTCTCTAATCTCATGTATTAGACCTCCTGTTTTTCTCTTTTTCAAACTTCTCTAATCTCATGTATTAAACCTCCTGTTTATCTCTCTTTCATCCTTCTCTAATCTGATGTATTAGACCTGTGTTTTTCTCTCTTTTAACCTTATCTAATCTCATGTATTACACCTCCTGTTTTTATTTCTTTTCAACCTTTTCTAATCTCATGAATTAGACCTCCTGTTTTTCTCTCTTTCAACCTTATCTAATCTCATATACAACTTCTCACATTTGATAATCTATATATCTATATGCCTCTTGCAGTTGACGGAGGTCTGTTATTAGACGAACAAATAATTAAGACTACTTATCTGTCAAGCATATCGTACAAGGCGACTAATATGAGGTTTTAATGGGGGTTGGGAACCTCATCTTGCATAACAAATTGCTACATAAACTACAGCTGCTCCCATAGTCCCATGCTCCATATTGGGAGAAGTATACAATGTACGCTACAGGTATAATTCTGCAGGTGGGGCGTGACTTTTATATAAGGAAATACTCCGAGCGATTGTGCAGGTGGAGCGGACTTTTTATATAGTAAAATACTCCGCCGGGTCGATTGCGCAGGTGGTGCGTGTCTTTTTATATTTTTATATAGTAATATATAAGTTCAATAATGGCGTGTTGTTGTTATGTGTTGTTTATTTATGTTATAGGTAGACAACAGTTATAAGTATATTACAATATTTAGTTATACATATATTTAGTTATACATACAATATATATTACAACAGGTAGACATATATTACAATATACATATATATTTAGAGATATATTACAACATTTAGACATATATTACAACATTTAGACATATATTACAATAGGTAGACAATATATATATATATATATATATATATATATATATATATATATATATATATATATATATATATATATATATATATATATATATATATATATATATATATATATATATATATATATATATATATATAAGAAAAAACACTAGATACGTTTTATATATTTATTGACAAAGAGGTGTTAGCTGGTCTATGGGGTGCTGTAGGGTGACGACTAACCTCACTACTACGGTCGTGCCGGTCATACGCCTAGGAGCTCTCAGAGTCCAAGCACAATCGGTTCGGATTACTTGGTGAGTCTGTCACTTCTTTTTCGTGTACACCCAGTTGGTGGGTGCGGGGTTACTCATCTTAAGTGGGGTGTGAGTGTCTATTGGTCTCGTTCTTTTTCTGTGAACGAAAAGCGTGTCCAGACTTGTGGTTCGCTAGCCAGGGTCTGACTAGTCGAAAAACTAACTAATCGATCGTTGGCGTGTTGTCTAGCCGAAAAGGGCAGTAGGACGCGATGCATAGTACCACCGCGAGCTTTGGTCAAGATGAAATAAATGGCGTAGAGGCCACACACATTGGTAGCTACATCTTGTAAATATCTAGCATTGTAGTTAAAAGATCGATTAGAGTTTCTGGCTATAAAATTAACCAGGTCCGGGTGTCTAGGCGGTAGTCCAAAAGAATCAAAATATTCATAAGTTCCAAGGCCGTCTGGCTCGGATTGATATGTAGAGGTAATTGGTCGCGAGCTAAAACTTTAACGAGGCCAATTCGTTTAACAAATATATCCGACAGGAGGTGTCTAGGCGGTAGTCCAAAAGAATCAAAATATTCATAAGTTCCAAGGCCATTTTAATATAGAGCGACCCAGTGGTCACCGGGGCGATAGCTAGGGTCAGTGTTGATGACGAAAGCAGCCGTCTGGCTCGGATTGATATGTAGAGGTAATTGGTCGCGAGCTAAAACTTTAACGAGGCCAGTTCGTTTAACAAATATATCCGACAGGAGGATGGTCCGTATCTCGTCTTTATTCATCGTCTAAGTGGTGTAGTCTGTCAAAACTTGGCGCGATTTCGAGATCTCCAAGATCGAGTCTTGCTCGGCGTAGACGAGGACCTGTAATGGTTCGGGCATGATCTCGGAGAATTTAAGTTCTATTGAGACAGGTCCCGACTTGGCCATCTCAAACTGGTCACCGTCCAGTAGACTGGGGGTGAGGTCAAAGGCGTATAAGACGTACCCATTCTTAAAATGTCTATACTCAAGGTCGTTGCCGGCGTCTTTGCCAACCAGCCCCATGGCTAGATTCGTCCCAAAGAAGGCTCTCACGTACTGGTTGTGTTAATAATCCAGCGACAAAGGCTTGCCACTAACTGTTCTGCCATCCGCACTGACATTTAAATATATCAGACCAAAAGTAGCGAAATTGAACGGATTAACCGTGTCCGACCCGTTAAAAGCGGTCGAAGTGACAAGGCCAATCACGATGCGAGTCGGGGTTTGACTGAGAAATAGATTATCCTGCATGTGCGATAGTATGCCTTTAGGGATAGAGAAAGTTTTTAGCACAACTCGTTTCAAGGGGTACTTGGCATTACCTCGCAACAAGGCTTTCTCGTGGTCTAGAGAGACGGCGGGGTTTAATTTGGCTTTCCGTACAACCAGGGCCGCATAAGTTATAATAGATTTATAACCACCAGCGTGGTTGTGTCCCAGCCCGTTGAACGCATCTTTAGACGGCGCGAGTTTTACTTTAACGGTCACCGTTTAACAGGTAGCGATCTTGGGCGAAAATATCTGAATGTAATCGACCCATCATATCAATGTCCTGAGAACCAGCCGCTATATGTCGACGCAATCTTAGTCCGTTGTTATTATCGCCCTGTGTGTCCGCAATAAAGTTTGGGGTGTCTTTGTAAAACAGAGCCGCTGTCGTATGACCTCGTTTGGCTTCCTCCCCGTAATTCAACGTGGCTTCCAGGTAAGCTCTATAAGGATAGGTGTTCTCGATGGGTGTAATCAGCGTGTCGTTTAGGGAAACGTCGACTTGGGAGAATAAACTGTGTAGGTAATAGTTGACAGGGGCCACCTCTGCATCAGCGGGTAAGTTATCGCCATTAGCTAACGTGATTTTGGCGCGCACGTGCAGAAAAGTATTGAACAAATCTAGATATTCTTCACCGTTCCCCGATATTACAAACTCCACCGGGGCTCCGGGTGCTAAGGTGGCCAACGGATGTATCTCCACAAAATGACCCTCTTCTACGGCTGTCTGCGTTGGTGGCACGCTAAACAAATCTAGACCACCGTGAAGACATTAGCACGAGCTGGGGGTGAATAAGCGCCATCATTCAAATATATCAGAGTACCGTCGCTTATTCTGGTGGGAATGAGAAGGGCGAGCTCGGTTACTTCGTTTTATTCTTTTCGGCTCGCCAGGTGGGGCAGCTCTCGTTTTTCTTTTTCTTCTAATACCGCTACCTGATTGGTTAGTGGTGAGGTGGTCAACCGCTCCCTGTAATAAACGCTGACCCGATTCCTTGGCTCGTTCACGAAATGCCTCACCAATATTTCTGCCGGCTAACGCATCGCTCGCGACCTGTAGACCGGTGCAACCCCTTCTCTGAGTAAAGCTTTACTTCCAGTTTTTAACCACGGGAGAACCATGCGACCGAGCCCGCTGAAAAAAACTACCTAAGCCATGTCCTCTTTGACTTCTGCCTCCGATAAACACTGGCATCCCGTGTCCAGCTTGGTTGCAGTAAAACTCCTCGTACATTTTGGGGTTTCGCCGTATTGGTACATGTCTGACCATTCTTCTAGTCAAAATCAAACCGTCTGTGAGTTCGGAAGTGAAGTGTCAACACCGAAGCTCCGCTAGTGAATGGGATAGTCTTACCCTGGTCATTAGTTAAAAGGATTTCCACGGTGTCAAACGAAAAACGGCTCAGGGGTTCGTAGTGGGGTTTGTCGTAAATCTTAAAAACCGAAGCGGTAGTCCTGTCCAAAATAGGGACAATCCGTAACAAAGGGACAGAGGCATCCCCAACCGGTCTCGCCGCTACGAGGTCGCAGTACACGTATACATTTTTCATGTTGCTATCCATGTGTACTTCAGTCTCTCCTCATAGTATTGGGTCGATGTCTGTGGCGATCGAGGAAGGCAAGCCTAACATGTGTTTCAACGACTCGCTAATTCTAACTTCAGCCGCCGGTTCATACAGATTCAAGGTGGCCTTATTATTGTTAAAATGGAATCTAACTCGGGTTCTATCATTCACATCCGTGTCTAAAAGCAAACGATTCAACTCATCGATCAGCGTGTCAGGTGACGTGTATAGACCGGCGGGCAACTTGAGTATTATAGGTCCCTCGTCTTTGTTGGAGAAGTAATGTACCCATACTTCATCCTCTAGCACGTTAAAATAACTTTTGGGAAATTGAATCTCAACCTATTCAACCTCGTAACGTGAAGTTGTGGTGAAAAATTCTAATCCACATATATAAATTAGAAAATAAATGTAAAGCCAAACGAAGTAATTCAATAGAAAAAAAAGAAGAATGGTGAAAGATCAGTGCTTTCACAATAGCGTACGCCTGTGCTGTAGAACGCCAGAATGGCTGAACCAGAGATCCCCTTTTTCTACTTCGTCTGCATAACTGTAACGCTTCCACGTACGATAGTAAAAGCCTACTGCATAAACTACATGCGTTTCTAAAAATAAAATTGGTACTGTATTTCTTGGACGACCTTGATAGGCACACTGCTTAATGACCTAGATATAATACTACATTAATGTCATTATACACACTACGTTAACCTAAAAGACAGACGGGCTTAGAAGAGAGAGAGAGAGAGAGAGAGAGAGAGAGAGAGAGAGATGCACGAAGGAACGCATGCACTTGTACCACTTCGTCTCGCGATTAAAAAGTGAACGCCAATCATACGCGAAAGGCATGAAGACCTGATTTTTTCAAATAAACAGTGATAAAAAACACTAACGATACGAGGTTAGGTTTTGAAAACAGGTTTAAAATCTTATTGGGAAACCTGACATTCTACTGATTTATGTCTAAGCTCCTGACATTAGACTGACAGTACAGAAGACATCCTATGATATAGAAGTGAACGGGTGGTAAAAAAACAAATACACGACTATCCTATAATAATACATATTTTGAACGAAGCCACTTAGCCCCATTAAACTTATATATTTGTGTGCCTTAGGACTTGCTGACAAAGAATATGTTATGTGTTACGCAAATAGGCTAGTAATTAACAAATTATAGCCAAAATCCTATAGTGGGGGTGTCTGACAGCACAAGATCCTATTTGCTCATAATGGCATGTTTGAAAAACACTGCTTTAGGGGAAATGAGGCCAACAAGTTAGATACGTTTTGATTGGCTGTAGTAATATGTAAGGCGAAACCTTATTAGTCGAACTACAAATACTATTATGGTGGTTAATGGCAACATGTAGGATGGGTACAAATTTTTCAAAAGCTCTTGTAAACATGGTCTCATTGGTTAGAACGTTTGATATAGTCAAATAGAAGCGTCAGTTCAGGGCCAGTTTTGAAAATACATTTTGTGATAAGCAAGTGCGTTGAGAGCAAGCTAATATTTTTCTAAATAAAAGCCTGGGATAAGGCAGATCGAAATTGTGCCAAAATTCATCGCCAGTCAACGTTACTTGTGTATATTTCCATGAATTGTGGGACCGTGGTACTAAAGTATTAGAGCAGCACCTGGTCTGAGTTTTGCTGGATCCAGAGGGCTGGCAGCAGACTCCTTGTCCAAGATATCGACCAGTGGTGTATTTCAAGATAACTGAGAAGCAAGCGAGCAGAGGAGACAGTTTTCCTGCCGCCGACACATAAGTTAAGAATTCGTCAGCCAGAGCAGCTCACCCTTGTATAACCCACCCTAAAATTGACTGTAATATTAAATCAAAAGGGACAGTTATTGTTTACAAATAAAAGAAACTGTGATCTCTTCAATATTATTTCCACCAGTAACAAACACATGAAGTCGTGATGACAAACAACAACCTAACTTCAAAAGCCAGTATTACCTCATAATACTACATCACAGCCCTACACACATATTGTAATAATATTAAATGTCAGGACAAAGATCCTTTGTATAAATTTTGTACATACCCATTGTGTTTACATTTGATTGGGATTCCTGATTCACTCTGTAGTTGGATCAGGATATCTATTGTTGAAAGAAATTAATACATAATTTAAAAGTTAACACTTGACTTACTTAAGCTAGTCTTCTAGAGTGTTATATGTATGTGCTTGTCATAGTGTTGTAAAGTGTTGTGAATCTTAATTAAAGTGTTTATCTGTCTGTTGGTTGTTGTGAACTTACACTTCATCACTATCATAACCCTAGACATTCAACGTAGTCATCACAATATTCCAGAATAAGTCTGATTGAGGTAGAAATGTGTTAGCAAAGTAAGGTCATCTGTAACACACCACACTTATTAGATACAGATACCTTCACAGCTGATCTCAGTCAGTACACTAAGTCCCCTATAACTATTTATATAATCCCAACTTACCACATATATTGGGGTCCTGTCCGGGATTTTGAATATTCTCCTATTACATATATTGGGGGTAATTCACTTCAGGGAATAATAAAAATTTAAAAGGTATTCTTGGGTGGAAAATAAATAAGGTTGAGCTCTCAGTGCTTGTGGTTGTCCTTAGTATAATTAGTCATAGATTGAATTGTTTGGTCAAACATTGTATACATTTGCCTGTTAGAAAATGGCGGACCTGGCAAAGTTTCGATCTGCTGCTATGCAGGCTGCTAAAGAGTTGGGAATGGACGGGCAAGTTATGATTGTTTATGTCACAACTGAATGTGACAAATTTATTGAGCGGGAAGAAAAAAGATTAGAAAAAGAGGCTGAAAGAAAATTAGAATCTGATAGATTGGCCGAAGATAAGAGAATAGAGGCTGAAAAAGAAATTAAGAGGTTGCAGATTGAGGCTGACTAAGAGGCAAGGGCATTGGAGGCGGATCGTGAGGCGGAAATAAAGAGGCTCCAGTTGGAAGAGAAAAAGGCCGAAAGGGAGGCAGAAGAAAAAAGATTGACTGCCGAGAGGGAAGACAAGCGATTAGCTGCAGAAAGGGAAGCAGAAAAGGAGGAGAAGAGATTACAAAGGGAGCACGAGTTACGACTAAGGGAGTTGGAATTTCAAGGCCATGCTCCTAAAAATGGTGCCAGTCCCTTTACCTCCGATGCCACTGCTAGTCAGGGAGCCTCAACCTCAGCTATGAGTTTTCATTTAGATCATTTTGTTGAGAAAGACGATGATATTGAGAGCTATCTAAATAGATATGAACTATAAGCTACCACGTATGGGTTAGAGAGAGAAAGGTGGAGCTTAAAGTTATCACAAGGGCTTCGTGGTACAGCTTATGATGTTTTTGCCAAAATGAGCAGAGATGATCAAGACAACTATGACATGTTAAAGCAGGCTCTTTTGTTAAGATATGAAAAGAATGGAGAATTTTATAGAAAAAAAATTTAGGAATGCTAAACTACTGTCGGGTGAGACTTATCACCAGTTCTCTGCACGGTTAGAGACATACTTGGAGAAATGGACGGCTCTGTGGAAAACCCAAGATCTTAAGGAAATGATCCTTATAGAACAACTAAGAGAGTCCATGGCTCCAGACCTGAGAAAGTTTCTCATGGAACAAGGTGCAGAGAGGCTGGGTGAGTTACTAAATGTTGCTGAAAGATATCAGGCAGCTCAAGCAGAGGTAACAGGTAATAAAAAGAAACAGGTAGACAATTTTAAGGCACCACAAAACTTTAATAAGTTTGATCATTGAGAGCATAACAAAGGTAAGCCCCAGTTTGATAGGCCACGGTATGAAAATAAAAATAAAAACCCACAATTCGATGAAAGGAAATTTGATGAAAGAAAATCTTTCAACCAAGGAAGGAAGTGGTGTAAAAAGTGTAAGATGAACAATCATACCACTGAAAATTGTAGGAATAAAACTCCTAATTTTGCTGCTATGAAATCTGGGAAGAAGGGAACAAAGGTCAAACCTGAGGAACTACAGGAACCGTACCAGCCCCCAGTGTGTGAAGATGTAATCTGTAATGGAGTCACCATAAGGTGCCTATATGATACAGGTTTAGATTATGATTCAGTTGTGAGTTCTCACCTGGTGCAAGCAGATCAATACACCACAGAAACAGTGGAGATTCAAGCTGCAACCAAAGAAGTAGCGACCATGACACTCCCTATCGCTAAGATACATGTGAAAACGCGATATGTGGAGGGAATAATCAAAGCAGCAGTGATAAATGAGCCAATCTACCCTCTGATATTGGGGTGTAGATATGTCTTCCTGTGGAATCCCAAGAGACCTGTGATATTGGCAACAGTGCAGACCAGATCACAGTCTAAAAGGGAGAGGAAATCTCTCATCAAGAATTCTAAGTGGGGAGAGAGCCCCAAGAAAAAAATTGGTAGCGGTCGTTTTGGGCATGATGATTCTGGGAAGAAAAATCATCACTACAGTGCTTCTAGTGGAAGAGACCATACAGGTGCATGGAAAAATAGATCCACAATATTCAAAGTCCATATGTAGTCTGTTAAGAACGTGGACTGATGAAAAGGCAGAGGAAAATATTACATCATCATACCAATATGTGAATGAGCTGACCACTCGTTTAAAAACTGGCTGGAAACTTGCCAATGAAAATTTGAGACAAGCCAGGAAAAAACATGCTGCCTATTACAACAAGAAAGCTAAAGACAGAGATTTGGCTGTGGGAGAGAAGGTACTGCTTCTTCTACCCGGTAGTCAGAATAAGTTGCAAATTGGATGGCAAGGTCCATATACTGTTCTAGAGAAGGTATCTAGAACAAATTATAAGATAGATAAGAAGGGGAAAGAAAAAATCTATCATGTGAATCTCCTGAAGAAATATTTGGAAAGGGAAAATCAGGAAGAGACACATTTGTTGACCTTGTCTATTGCAATGGAGATGAAAAAGGAACCACTTTCATCATTTGAATATCCATTACACCCCTGTGAGACAGCGGCACAGGTGAAAATCAGAACACATTTAACGAAAGATCAGAAGGAGAGAGTGCAACAGGTTCTAGATGATCATACAGAGGTGTTAACGGACCGACCGGGGCATACAAACTTATTGTAATATGATATGAAACTTATAGACCCCACACCTGTATGTATGAAGGCATATTCGATTCCTTTCGCTAAGGAGAAAGCCTTGAAGGAAGAGATAGACTATTTGTTGAAGGAAGGAATCATTTCACACAGTGAATCTTCGTATAGTTCCAGTGTTGTACTCTTTAGAAAACCCTCTGGAGAACATAGACTCTGTATAGATTACAGGAGAATGCTATCACAGAAGGTCAGGTGGATCCATTGCCGGATACAAATCAGTTGTTTGCCAGGCTAAATAAAGCTAAATATTTCTCAAAAGTGGATCTGAGCAAAGGATACTATCAGATTCCAGTAAAGCCTGAGGTTAGACCTTATCTAGCTTTTAGTTCCTCAGAGGGACACTATGAATTTAACAGATTGCCATTTGGATTGAAGAATGCGCCTAGTCTCTTCTCTAGAATGATGAGAAAATTGTTGGATCCTCTGAATAATCCATGCATCACAAACTTCAAGGATGATATCCTTATAGCGACAGAAACATTTGAGGAACACATTGACTCTCTGAACATGCTGTTTAATCGACTTAGAGAAGCGAATTTGACAGCCCGACCAACCAAATGTTGCGCTGGATGTAAAGAATTAGAATTCTTGGGACACACAGTCCATCAGGGAAACATGACCCCTGACCCCAAGTATTTAGAGTAACTAAGAAAAGCCCCGAGGCCACAAACAAAGAAAGACGTGAGATCCTTTGTCTCATTATGTGGTTTCTACCAAAAGTATATCAAAAACTTTAATTCCATATGTGCACCGTTAACTGACTTGACACGCAAGGGAAATCCGGATCGAATTACCTGGACAGCACAGTGTGAATTGGCATACCAAGAATTGAAGGAAAAGCTCACAAGCAAACCTATTTTGAAATTACCTGACTTAAGTCAAGAATTCATTGTGAGAACGGATGCAAGTAATATCGGTTTGGGCGCGACCCTGTTACAGAAGTCAGATTCACTGGATGGGGAATTAACCCCAGTGGCATATGCTAGCAGAAAGTTGAATAAAGCTGAAAAAAATTATTCAACGAGCGAAAAAGAATGTCTTGCAGTAATATGGGCGATCAAGAAATTCAATATTTATCTGTATGGGAAGGCATTCAAGTTGCAAACGGATCACAAACCCCTGGCGTTTCTAGCGCAGGCTAGGTATGAAAATACGAGGTTACTCCGATGGTCATTGCTTTTGCAACCATTTCAGTTCAGCATAGAATATATTTCTGGAAAAACCAACCTGGGTGCTGATTTTCTAAGCCGCCATCCGTGTGATGAGAATCACCGTGATCACCAGGAATAATATTAAATTTCTCTATGTGTATATAGAATTATGGACTGACATATGATGTCTGTTTTAAATGGGGAGAATTTGTGGTGAAAAATTCTAATCCACATATATAAATTAGAAAATAAATGTAAAGCGAAACGAAGTAATTCAATAGAAAAAAAAAAAGAAGAATGGTGAAAGATCAGTGCTTTCACAATAGCGTACGCCTGTGCTGTAGAACGCCAGAATGGCTGAACCAGAGATCCCCTTTTTCTACTTCGTCTGCATAACTGTAACGCTTCCACGTACGATAGTAAAAGCCTACTGCATAAACTACACGCGTTTCTAAAAATAAAACTGGTACTGTATTTCTTGGACGACCTTGATAGGCACACTGCTTAATGACCTAGATATAATACTACATTAATGTCATTATACACACTACGTTAACCTAAAAGACAGACGGGCTTAGAAGAGAGAGAGAGAGATGCACGAAGGAACGCATGCACTTGTACCACGTCGTCTCGCGATTAAAAAGTGAACGCCAATCACACGCGAAAGGCATGAAGACCTGATTTTTTTCAAATAAACAGTGATAAAAAACACTAACGATACGAGGTTAGGTTTTGAAAACAGGTTTAAAATCTTATTGGGAAACCTGACATTCTACTGATTTATGTCTAAGCTCCTGACATTAGTCTGACAGTACAGAAGACATCCTATGATATAGAAGTGAACGGGTGGTAAAAAACAAATACACGACTATCCTATAGTAATACATATTTTGAACGAAGCCACTTAGCCCCATTAAACTTATATATTTGTGTGCCTTAGGACTTGCTGACAAAGAATATGTTATGTGTTACGCAAATAGGCTAGTAATTAACAAATTATAGCCAAAATCCTATAGTGGGGGTGTCTGACAGCACAAGATCCTATTTGCTCATAATGGCGTGTTTGAAAAACACTGCTTTAGGGGAAATGAGGCCAACAAGTTAGATACGTTTTGATTGGCTGTAGTAATATGTAAGGCGAAACCTTATTAGTCGAACTACAAATACTATTATGGTGGTTAATGGCAACATGTAGGATGGGTACAAATTTTTCAAAGGCTCTTGTAAACATGGTCTCATTGGTTAGAACGTTTGATATAGTCAAATAGAAGCGTCAGTTCAGGGCCAGTTTTGAAAATACATTTTGTGATAAGCAAGTGCGTTGAGAGCAAGCTAATATTTTTCTAAATAAAAGCCTGGGATAAGGCAGATCGAAATTGTGCCAAAATTCATCGCCAATGAACGTTACGTGTGTATATTTCCATGAATTGTGGGACCGTGGTACTGAAGTATTAGAGCAGCATCTGGTCTGAGTTTTGCTGGATCCAGAGGGCTGGCAGCAGACTCCTTGTCCAAGATATCGACCAGTGGTGTATTTCAAGATAACTGAGAAGCAAGCGAGCAGAGGAGACAGTTTTCCTGCCGCCGACACATAAGTTAAGAATTCGTCAGCCAGAGCAGCTCATCCTTGTATAACCCACCCTAAAATTGACTGTAATATTAAATCAAGAGGGACAGTTATTGTTTACAAATAAAAGAAACTGTGATCCCTTCAATATTATTTCCACCAGTAACAAACACATGAAGTCGTGATGACAAACAACAACCTAGCTTCAAAAGCCAGTATTACCTCATAATACTACATCACAGCCCTACACACATATTGTAATAATATTAAATGTCAGGACAAAGATCCTTTGTATAAATTTTGTACATACCCATTGTGTTTACATTTGATTGAGATTCCTGATTCACTCTGTAGTTGGATCAGGATATCTATTGTTGAAAGAAATTAATACATAATTTAAAAGTTAACACTTGACTTACTTAAGCTAGTCTTCTAGAGTGTTATATGTATGTGCTTGTCATAGTGTTGTAAAGTGTTGTGAATCTTAATTAAAGTGTTTATCTGTCTGTTGGTTATTGTGAACTTACACTTCATCACTATCATAACCCTAGACATTCAACGTAATCATCACAATATTCCAGAATAAGTCTGATTGAGGTCTAAATGTGGTAGCAAAGTAAGGTCATCTGTAACACACCACACTTATTAGATACAGATACCTTCACAGCTTATCTCAGTCAGTACACTATGTCCCCTATAACTATTTATATAATCCCAACTTACCACATATATTGGGGTCCTGTCCGGGATTTTGAATATTCTCCTATTACATATATTGGGGGTAATTCACTTCAGGGAATAATAAAAATTTAAAAGGTATTCTTGGGTGGAAAATAAATAAGGTTGAGCTCTCAGTGCTTGTGGTTGTCCTTAGTATAATTAGTCATAGATTGAATTGTTTGGTCAAACATTGTATACATTTGCCTGTTAGAAAATGGCGGACCTGGCAAAGTTTCGATCTGCTGCTATGCAGGCTGCTAAAGAGTTGGGAATGGACGGGCAAGTTATGATTGCTTATGTCACAACTGAATGTGACAAATTTATTGAGCGGGAAGAAAAAAGATTAGAAAAAGAGGCTGAAAGAAAATTAGAATCTGATAGATTTGCCGAAGATAAGAGAACAGAGGCTGAAAAAGAAATTAAGAGGTTGCAGATTGAGGCTGACTAAGAGGCAAGGGCATTGGAGGCGGATCGTGAGGCGGAAATAAAGAGGCTCCAGTTGGAAGAGAAAAAGGCCGAAAGGGAGGCAGAAGAAAAAAGATTGACTGCCGAGAGGGAAGACAAGCGATTAGCTGCAGAAAGGGAAGCAGAAAAGGAGGAGAAGAGATTACAAAGGGAGCACGAGTTACGACTAAGGGAGTTGGAATTTCAAGGCCATGCTCCTAAAAATGGTGCCAGTCCCTTTACCTCCGATGCCACTGCTAGTCAGGGAGCCTCAACCTCAGCTATGAGTTTTCATTTAGATCATTTTGTTGAGAAAGACGATGATATTGAGAGCTATCTAAATAGATATGAACTATAAGCTACCACGTATGGGTTAGAGAGAGAAAGGTGGAGCTTAAAGTTATCACAAGGGCTTCGTGGTACAGCTTATGATGTTTTTGCCAAAATGAGCAGAGATGATCAAGACAACTATGACATGTTAAAGCAGGCTCTTTTGTTAAGATATGAAAAGAATGGAGAATTTTATAGAAAAAAATTTAGGAATGCTAAACTACTGTCGGGTGAGACTTATCACCAGTTCTCTGCACGGTTAGAGACATACTTGGAGAAATGGACGGCTCTGTGGAAAACCCAAGATCTTAAGGAAATGATCCTTATAGAACAACTAAGAGAGTCCATGGCTCCAGACCTGAGAAAGTTTCTCATGGAACAAGGTGCAGAGAGGCTGGGTGAGTTACTAAATGTTGCTGAAAGATATCAGGCAGCTCAAGCAGAGGTAACAGGTAATAAAAAGAAACAGGTAGACAATTTTAAGGCACCACAAAACTTTAATAAGTTTGATCATAGAGAGCATAACAAAGGTAAGCCCCAGTTTGATAGGCCACGGTATGAAAATAAAAATAAAAACCCACAATTCGATGAAAGGAAATTTGATGAAAGAAAATCTTTCAACCAAGGAAGGAAGTGGTGTAAAAAGTGTAAGATGAACAATCATACCACTGAAAATTGTAGGAATAAAACTCCTAATTTTGCTGCTATGAAATCTGGGAAGAAGGGAACAAAGGTCAAACCTGAGGAACTACAGGAACCGTACCACCCCCCAGTGTGTGAAGATGTAATCTGTAATGGAGTCACCATAAGGTGCCTATATGATACAGGTTTAGATTATGATTCAGTTGTGAGTTCTCACCTGGTGCAAGCAGATCAATACACCACAGAAACAGTGGAGATTCAAGCTGCAACCAAGGAAGTAGCGACCATGACACTCCCTATCGCTAAGATACATGTGAAAACGCGATATGTGGAGGGAATAATCAAAGCAGCAGTGATAAATGAGCCAATCTACCCTCTGATATTGGGGTGTAGATATGTCTTCCTGTGGAATCCCAAGAGACCTGTGATATTGGCAACAGTGCAGACCAGATCACAGTCTAAAAGGGAGAGGAAATCTCTCATCAAGAATTCTAAATGGGGAGAGAGCCCCAAGAAAAAAATTGGTAGCGGTCGTTTTGGGCATGATGATTCTGGGAAGAAAAATCATCACTACAGTGCTTCTAGTGGAAGAGACCATACAGGTGCATGGAAAAATAGATCCACAATATTCAAAGTCCATATGTAGTCTGTTAAGAACGTGGACTGATGAAAAGGCAGAGGAAAATATTACATCATCATACCAATATGTGAATGAGCTGACCACTCGTTTAAAAACTGGCTGGAAACTTGCCAATGAAAATTTGAGACAAGCCAGGAAAAAACATGCTGCCTATTACAACAAGAAAGCTAAAGACAGAGATTTGGCTGTGGGAGAGAAGGTACTGCTTCTTCTACCCGGTAGTCAGAATAAGTTGCAAATTGGATGGCAAGGTCCATATACTGTTCTAGAGAAGGTATCTAGAACAAATTATAAGATAGATAAGAAGGGGAAAGAAAAAAATCTATCATGTGAATCTCCTGAAGAAATATTTGGAAAGAGAAAATCAGGAAGAGACACATTTGTTGACCTTTGTCTATTGCAATGGAGATGAAAAAGGAACCACTTTCATCATTTGAATATCCATTACACCCCTGTGAGACAGCGGCACAGGTGAAAATCAGAACACATTTAACGAAAGATCAGAAGGAGAGAGTGCAACAGGTTCTAGATGATCATACAGAGGTGTTAACGGACCGACCGGGGCATACAAACTTATTGGAATATGATATGAAACTTATAGACCCCACACCTGTATGTATGAAGGCATATTCGATTCCTTTCGCTAAGGAGAAAGCCTTGAAGGAAGAGATAGACTATTTGTTGAAGGAAGGAATCATTTCACACAGTGAATCTTCGTATAGTTCCAGTGTGGTACTCTTAAGAAAACCCTCTGGAGAACATAGACTCTGTATAGATTACAGGAGACTGAATGCTATCACAGAAGGTCAGGTGGATCCATTGCCGGATACAAATCAGTTGTTTGCCAGGCTAAATAAAGCTAAATATTTCTCAAAAGTGGATCTGAGCAAAGGATACTATCAGATTCCAGTAAAGCCTGAGGTTAGACCTTATCTAGCTTTTAGTACCTCAGAGGGACACTACGAATTTAACAGATTGCCATTTGGATTGAAGAATGCGCCTAGTGTCTTCTCTAGAATGATGAGAAAATTGTTGGATCCTCTGAATAATTCATGCATCACAAACTTCATGGATGATATCCTTATAGCGACAGAAACATTTGAGGAACACATTGACTCTCTGAACATGCTGTTTAATCGACTTAGAGAAGCGAGTTTGACAGCCCGACCAACCAAATGTTGCGTTGGATGTAAAGAATTAGAATTCTTGGGACACACAGTCCATCAGGGAAACATGACCCCTGACCCCAAGAATTTAGAGAAACTAAGAAAAGCCCAGAGGCCACAAACAAAGAAAGACGTGAGATCCTTCGTCTCATTATGTGGTTTCTACCAAAAGTATATCAAAAACTTTAATTCCATATGTGCACCGTTAACTGACTTGACACGCAAGGGAATTCCGGATCGAATTACCTGGACAGCACAGTGTGAATTGGCATACCAAGAATTGAAGGAAAAGCTCACAAGCAAACCTATTTTGAAATTACCTGACTTAAGTCAAGAATTCATTGTGAGAACGGATGCAAGTAATATCGGTTTGGGCGCGACCCTGTTATAGAAGTCAGATTCACTGGATGGGGAATTAACCCCAGTGGCATATGCTAGCAGAAAGTTGAATAAAGCTGGAAAAAATTATTCAACGAGCGAAAAAGAATGTCTTGCAGTAATATGGGCGATCAAGAAATTCAATATTTATCTGTATGGGAAGGCATTCAAGTTGCAAACGGATCACAAACCCCTGGCGTTTCTAGCGCAGGCTAGGTATGAAAATACGAGGTTACTCCGATGGTCATTGCTTTTGCAACCATTTCAGTTCAGCATAGAATATATTTCTGGA
The DNA here is from genome assembly GCA_024509875.1 of Oreohelix idahoensis. Classification (NCBI taxonomy): domain Eukaryota; kingdom Metazoa; phylum Mollusca; class Gastropoda; order Stylommatophora; family Oreohelicidae; genus Oreohelix; species Oreohelix idahoensis. Next base: position 348,705 of record JAMPIV010007116.1, read on the forward strand.
AAAACCAACCTGGGTGCTGATTTTTTTAGCCACAATCCGTGTGATGAGAATCACCGTGATCACCAGGAATAATATTAAATTTCTCTATGTGTATATAGAATTATGGACTGACATATGATGTCTGTTTTAAGTGGGGAGAATTTGTGGTGAAAAATTCTAATCCACATATATAAATTAGAAAATAAATGTAAAGCCAAACGAAGTAATTCAATAGAAAAAAAAGAAGAATGGTGAAAGATCAGTGCTTTCACAATAGCGTACGCCTGTGATGTAGAACGCCAGAATGGCTGAACCAGAGATCCCCTTTTTCTACTTCGTCTGCATAACTGTAACGCTTCCACGTACGATAGTAAAAGCCTACTGCATAAACTACACGCGTTTCTAAAAATAAAACTGGTACTGTATTTCTTGGACGACCTTGATAGGCACACTGCTTAATGACTTAGGTATAATACTACATTAATGTCATTATACACACTACGTTAACCTAAAAGACAGACGGGCTTAGAAGAGAGAGAGAGAGAGAGAGAGAGAGAGATGCACGAAGGAACGCATGCACTTGTACCACGTCGTCTCGCGATTAAAAAGTGAACGCCAATCACACGCGAAAGGCATGAAGACCTGATTTTTTAAAATAAACAGTGATAAAAAACACTAACGATACGAGGTTAGGTTTTGAAAACAGGTTTAAAATCTTATTGGGAAACCTGACATTCTACTGATTTATGTCTAAGCTCCTGACATTAGTCTGACAGTACAGAAGACATCCTATGATATAGAAGTGAACGGGTGGTAAAAAAACAAATACACGACTATCCTATAATAATACATATTTTGAACGAAGCCACTTAGCCCCATTAAACTTATATATTTGTGTGCCTTAGGACTTGCTGACAAAGAATATGTTATGTGTTACGCAAATAGGCTAGTAATTAACAAGACTGACAGCACAAGATCATATTTGCTCATAATGGCATGTTTGAAAAACACTGCTTTAGGGGAAATGAGGCCAACAAGTTAGATAAGTTTTGATTGGCGGTAGTAATATGTAAGGCGAAACCTTATTAGTCGAACTACAAATACTATTATGGTGGTTAATGGCAACATGTAGGATGGATACAAATTTTTCAAAGGCTCTTGTAAACATGGTCTCATTGGTTAGAACGTTTGATATAGTCAAATAGAAGCGTCAGTTCAGGGCCAGTTTTGAAAATACATTTTGTGATAAGCAAGTGCGTTGAGAGCAAGCTAATATTTTTCTAAATAAAAGCCTGGGATAAGGCAGATCGAAATTGTGCCAAAATTCATCGCCAGTCAACGTTACTTGTGTATATTTCCATGAATTGTGGGACCGTGGTACTGAAGTATTAGAGCAGCACCTGGTCTGAGTTTTGCTGGATCCAGAGGGCTGGCAGCAGACTCCTTGTCCAAGATATCGACCAGTGGTGTATTTCAAGATAACTGAGAAGCAAGCAAGCAGAGGAGACAGTTTTCCTGCCGCCGACACATAAGTTAAGAATTCGTCAGCCAGAGCAGCTCACCCTTGTATAACCCACCCTAAAATTGACTGTAATGTTAAATCAAGAGGGACAGTTATTGTTTACAAATAAAAGAAACTGTGATCCCTTCAATATTATTTCCACCAGTAACAAACACATGAAGTCGTGATGACAAACAACAACCTAGCTTCAAAAGCCAGTATTACCTCATAATACTACATCACAGCCCTACACACATATTGTAATAATATTAAATGTCAGGACAAAGATCCTTTGTATAAATTTTGTACATACACATTGTGTTTACATTTGATTGAGATTCCTGATTCACTCTGTAGTTGGATCAGGATATCTATTGTTGAAAGAAATTAATACATAATTTAAAAGTTAACACTTGACTTACTTAAGGCTAGTCTTCTAGAGTGTTATATGTATGTGCTTGTCATAGTGTTGTAAAGTGTTGTGAATCTTAATTAAAGTGTTTATCTGTCTGTTGGTTGTTGTGAACTTACACTTCATCACTATCATAACCCTAGACATTCAACGTAGTCATCACAATATTCCAGAATAAGTCTGATTGAGGTCTAAATGTGGTAGCAAAGTAAGGTCATCTGTAACACACCACACTTATTAGATACAGATACCTTCACAGCTGATCTCAGTCAGTACACTAAGTCCCCTATAACTATTTATATAATCCCAACTTACCACAGAAGTCAAGTCTATAGTCTGTGGCCATTTGACGAAAAAGTGACCGGCGTTATTGTTTGGGTATATTTTCATCGAGGCATTGCTCGGTAAAGTCACGTAAAAACTCATCCTATCTTAGGGTTAGGTAACATGTAACCCAGACAACTACTCATTACGGCGATCCAAAACTTGCCGTGAGGTCCCTCGGCGTTGCTCCGACTCAGATTGAATAACGAGATGACGACATATATAATGATCATCTGACAGATGAAAACGATCTCTAGCCGCGGGACTAGTTTCCCCAAAAAGGCCAGACCGAGGTTCTCGTGGCCTTGGGAGGGGGTGACCGCAAAACTGGGGTGCTTACTTCTTCTATCTCCATCAGTCTCGATATCTCGCTAGTTGTTTGGCGGAAATCCAGCTGTTGAATGACGAGTTATAACCGAACCATTTGACTAAATACTCTTTAACACCCCTGACACCTCGCCGTTCTTGCAAAATGGACTCGATTTGGTGTGTTTACGGCGCTCCGCGCCAACGAGCGACTCAACTTGCGCTTGATTTTGTCGTCGTGGTGGTTAGGTGGAGTTGTACGCTTCCGACGGGCGCGGGCGGTGTTTCTGATTAATACTCTGGGGAATGATCACTGATATAGATTGTGTGAGGTGTATGGGAGAGACTCCCGTTGGGGTTTTTATCACGCGGTTGCGATCGTAGTTCGAGCTCGGAATGGACTGGTTGGTTGTCTGTGAGGGTTTTGGGGGTATGTGAAGAGTTGAACTGATAGAGGCTTTTTTTCGCTCTTTTTGTGTTAGGGTTCGTATTAGAACCTCTCGAATATTTTTGGTGTGGACCTCTTTGGTATCTTCAGTTTTTCGAGAGTGGATAGGAATTTTATGGAGTCAGTGCCGTTGGCGAGTGCGCAGCTCTTGTTTAATGTTAAAGCTTTAAGACTAGAAGTGGTTGTTGTTGTTGACGAGATCACTGCCCTGTTATGTGTGCTCGGTTTTTAGAAGAATTGTATGCGTCGGTTTGGCGACTGGGGGTGTATAGATTAATATGGTCCTTGTTACCGCTGCTCGTATGCTAAAGTGCTTGCTTGTTCCGCCTTGAGTTTTGTTTTTAGGGGAATGTAGTAGCCGCGCGCGCTCTCCGCAATGCGCAAAGATGTGTTGTGTGTTACTAAAGAACACTGTTCCGATATGAGCACGGCTAAGTAGTGGATAGGAAAACCCGCGTTGAGTTGGTGTTGGGGGGTCGTTAGTTGAGGAATTGTGTTTAAAAAACCCGCAAAGTCTGATGTTATAATCAGCCTGGAACTGGTTGAGTGCCGGCTGGTGTGACGTACCACCAGCGATGGGTTTTTTCGCGCGTCTTTTAAAGAATTTTTGTCTGAACGTTGCTAGATCGGAGTAGGTTGTTGAAAGGTTGTACGTATCATGATGACAGGGGAGCTAAACCACCGTCGTTTGCGCGCAATTTTTTACGGAGTAAGTTTGGTTGTGGGCTACGCGGTCAAGTGGGGGCACAGACTCCTGCCATAAGAACCGGGTCGTTTCGGGGTCGTAGTTAATGTTGTTTTAAAATCTTATTTCTTTCTTTATGGCAATGCTTCCCGCATTTGGGGAAGTTGTTGTCTGTTTTACGATCTTGTGGACTTTCTGGGACGGGTTGTGATAAGCCAATTGTTTCTCGACAGTTTATGGCAACACTCGGTCTTTTTTGATACAGATTTAGTGAGGGTTAGGGTGTGGACTTGTTTCGGGGTGATGTATGGGGGACTGGCTGATGGAGTTGTGTGTTGTGCCACGATCTCCTCGTCTTTTAGTGTACTCAGTGGGAGTGTTGTTGAACTCTGAATGTTGGTCGCTCGGGGTAGTTTTGGTGTTGGTTGGTTATGATGTCCACGGAGGCCTAGAGGCCACGTGACCTGGTACTGTTTTGTACGAGTCAAATAACGCTGGGCTGCAGTTGTTCAGCTGGGATATGTAATCTTGCTATGTCTCCACCGAAACAGGTAATCTTCTCGTTCCGAGAACTAGTTTGCGCAGAGGGGTTGGTTATGTCCAATTTGCCCAAAGTGTTGATCTCGGTTGAGCGACGTGGGGTGTTTTACATATTGAAGGTTTTTGAGCCTACTTGAACTGCAAACGTAGTGGGGTCCATCTCTAAAATCATTTTGATGTCATTTGGCCAGTCTACAGAAGGACGCGCTCGGTACTTGGTTGAGTACTGGTTGGAAAAATTCCGCCGGTTGTTGTGTACAAAGAAATTCGGGATTTCTTTATCGTTTTGGAGCGACAGATCTGTGTCTTCTCTTGTGTGAGCCGATATCGGAGGGTGTTTTTGTAAGCGGTATGCATGAGAGAAGCACATCTTTCGAGGGGGGTCGGTCACAAGTGGATACGTTTACCTTTTAATACGTTTGTGAATAACATTCAGCATGTAGGAGTGTTTCCTACGAGGTCGTTGATGACCTGATGTTTTCCATAACACCTTGATGACTGGTAGGGGTTGTGGGGCATGGGGTAGTGGTTGGTAAGGTACCCGCCCCCATAGGAAATTTCACGGCAATGTATCAGCATTGCCTGTATCTCCCCTTTTCCTGTCCCCTACATTCTAGGTATTTGGGGACGTTGAGGGACGGCTTGTTGTGTTCGTATTGAAAGTTATTAGGACTACGCGTATGATATTGAAAGGTCGCTGGTGTTGCATGAGCGCGCAGGGTCGATTAGCAAATATAATCGTGTTGGGGAACCGGACGTCGCGTCTTTAAAACTTTGGTGGGACGAAATTAGGCAGTAGACGGGGTACCTAGGTGTACATTCTGCCATTGGCTAGATTTATAATCTGCGAGGGACATCGCGTGGGATTTTTGAAAAGCACATATTATAATGAGAAATTTCGCAGAAAACACTATGTTTTTGTTCTTGGTGTAGTTTGTTGTTCTTGCCGCAGAACATTAATTTTGCAGCCAAATGTACATTAACGGCTAATGTATTCCCGGGTATGAGATCGACTCCCTTGTAGTGGAATAGTGTCATGTTTCTCGTTATCTTTCTTTAATTCCCGTGTCTCACTCATTTCAGGTATCAGTCTATAACGAAGCAAGCGTTTCTGTATCACCTGTCCACTGCATTCCATGTGCCAGTCTAGTCGCCACATTCAATAAACTGAGAACTCTGCCCGGGTCGCGCTATCGAATTATACATGGACTGCTCACCGTGATCTCATCGCATGAGAGAAAACTCATATTAGAACTTTTGTCTTCGAGGGTTTTATGGGTGACGCGCCTAATCCACATCATGATCGGATGATGGTGGTTGTTTATATAAACGCCTTTGTACAAAAAGATCGAGATTTGCAACTACGGTGGGCCTCGGTCATATGAGCGCGTATTGTGAACACGGGATGTACTCACTGTGGATCCTTTAGTCTGAAGGCAACATGATAAATTTACAATTCTGATATCGCAGTTATTTTATATCTAAGGAGACCCTACTGCGGTACGTTGTTTTCACATAACTGGAGAGATCAAAGAAGCCACTGGCGAAACAAACCACACGGACAAGGTCGGTTGTGTGTAAGAGCCATAACGAGCTGAACCCGGACTTTCTAAACACGTCAGTGTTTAAACCTTCACACTGAGAAAACCATACGTTAGAGAGGTCATCCCAGTCAACTTGATCTTATATTGGTAGCAATTCACAACAAATATTACTCGGGATTGCTTTATTCAATTTCTTTTTAGTCATAACAGTCGAGTAAGTAAATTTATGAAGGGAGCGTTATGTTAATACGCTTAGAAATAACTTTCTTGGTCTTGTATATTAAACTGGAAGGGGTAAGATGGTTATGCTTTGCTATTGTCGATACAAGTATAAGATAGCTTTCATTGAGAAAGAATTAATAGTTGTTATCCAAGGAGGATAAAAGTGGACGCTGGTAGAGAAGAATTAGGCTCGGTTAGAAAAATTAGAGCAAAAAAGTATTCATTAATGATAGAGTTGTTGGACGTGCGGGTTTTGAGATTGTTACTTCTGTGAGAATAGGTCTCCTAAGGGGTAAAAGTTTCAGAAGATTTTAATGATCAACAAACAGAAAGTATCTCTAACAAGAGCACATCAGTTTATTAGTCTCAATGTAAAGGCCCTCAGAAAAATTTTGTTAATTTCACAGGGGATTGAAAAGATAAAAACAAAGGTGTCAACGAGATGGTGTGTACAAAAAAAGAGGAAATGGTCTACCCCGCAGGGTGTGTTTTTATTGTTGATTGTTGTTGGGAATAATTTTTTTTTAAATGTTCATATGCATAAATTTAACTTTTTTGTTTTGTGTTTGTATGAAACGAAGGTCAAATGGGCTGATACTTTACGCCTCTGTGTGCTATAGGGCAATAATTGTCTCTAATGTTGCACCTGAGATGGGAGATCTTGAGGAATCTGCAATTATTGGAGAGGGATCACTCTTATCTCAGTTCCCGAGCTAAAAATACTAGGCAGTGTTCGTTTTGTAATGTATTATGGACAGAGAGATTTCAAAAAGCCTGTTAGGGGACTGTTATAAACGTGAGGAATTCGGGCGTGACAAGAGAGATTACGAAGCGAGGATGTGGGTAGAATGTGAAGGAATCAGTTAAGATGTGTGGATCGCGATTCCGGATAGATGGGTGCACTGAGATCAGGCGAAACATTAGTAGGGAGTCATTGCTAAGAATGGCAAGGTAGGACTAAGCTGTACATTAATTTCGATGATTTTGAGAAAGGCTTTTGACAGCAATACGATAGGACAGTTTGTAGATGGAAATACTGATGGGCTTATGGCTCATTCAATGCTGCTCATTAGTGTCCAAATCATAAAGACAGGCACTGTTATGCCAAGCTTTATTGGTAATGTTGGACAGAGCAACCTAACTTTTTGCAGGTTGTGAAGGATGAAGACAGGAGTAACGACAGGGGTCCCTTAGTCGCATACAACTAGTTATTGTTTAACAGTTTCATAAGACTGCGGTGACTGCGTGCGCCAGACAAACAGAGGGCAGTCTCATGGGTAATAAGATTGGACTACATTTTCTGTTATCTGTGATTGGCGGAGGAATAGACACCCGGTCTTAGATCTCCCTTTCACGGGAAGACACCACAAGGGCTTCCCTTTCATTGTGGGGAGTGGCGACTCATGTTATCGGTACCAGGTATGTGTGTGTGTTGTCGGATGTGCGCGATGTGCAGTGTGTTCTCGGAGATGTGGTAAAGAATTGTCGACGGTCTTGATTGAGAAAGAAGAGGTCTATGGAATTAGGCCATGAATAAAAGCCTAACAAGCGAATTAGCTTTTGGACGCCCAGGTTAGCAGGCGTGATCGAAGGGCCATAACTGATAGTGGCGTTGAGGGGAGTGAGGAGGAGGGAAAAGGAGCAAGGATATAGAAGTGAATAGCTTCTGTTTTAGGAGCACAGCGGCATCCAGTAGAGGGAGGGGTGAACCGTATCGGGTGACCAAGCATGCGGGGACAGCCAAACTCAAATATCGTCCTGAAGGAAAAGCGCAGTAAATTGAGTGATTAGTAAAGCGCAGGAGCAGGGAGGAAGACGTGGGAGGAAATGAATGAGCAAGCCAAGATGCAGAGCGACCCTGCTTCCTAGAAGGGGGATTAGCACGTTCTCATCAGGGTGTGGAGAGAGGTAGAGCGAAGTAAATGATTGGCACACAGGCGGGAGCTTGTGCGACAGGACAGGGAGGATAGAAAGATATGATAATTGAGACTTAGAAGAGTAAGATTTTAGTCGATAAGGGAGGGAATATATATCAATGTAAGCCTACGGTGGGAGGTTGAACTGGGATCGAACTAGATTGGGGTCATTAGACTGGGGATGGTCGCGAATGAAGTTTTAAGGGGGGAATAAGGATATGTGCATTCTCAGGAATGGCGGATATAGTATGCAGGTATTTCACTGGGTATGTTAGATGAAACTGACTCAATAGCTAGTTCCAGAGCGCGATGTCGAGGAAGACCATTTAAAAATGCGGCGCCAGCGAATATGACGACACTAAGGCTCGCGTGTAAGACCTATATTGTAATCGCCATGTGAAACGTTGTCGTATGCTGTAAGTTCCAGTTTTTGTTTGAGCGACGCGGAAGATAAAAAGTGGGGGAAACGTCTTAGTCGGCATATTCAATCTTTTGAGTGTGTATTAATGACGTGATTAGTCAGTATTATAACTTCACGATAGTACAGTAGACTTATACAATATGGGCTGTGCATTGAGGCGTCTTTAATATATGATTACGTACGCTCCCCAAGTTTGTGGTTGCGGCATTTGAGTAGACTGAAGTGAGATTGAGTCTATCTATACGGGGAGTAGGCGTTGCGTTAAAAGTACCAAGTGTTGTGTGGGCATGACCCATGGTGGAAACATGGATGATCACACACCAAAAACATGACACTCCAGTTCACAAACCATGTTATGTGATTGCCTAAACAACAAGAATGTGTGCAGGTCATATCTAAATGTGCGGTTGTTTCGATGTCGACCGGTAAGGAGTAGTGTTTGATAGAGTATGTGACATTCGGGAACACGAACTTATCAAGCATACAAAGGACATCTGTAGTGGGGAGTAGGGGGTGTCGGTCTGTGCGGGTTTTGGAGCCCGATCAGGATGTACCGGGAAGCAGAGACGTGAACAAGTAGTCACGGAAATGACTTGGGTCCGCCAAGAAACGACCGAATATTGGGCCTTGGAATGCAGAGTTCGATGAGTTGGTATTGGTTTTAATATTATTAATTGAGAAGTTTTGGGTGTGTCATGTAGAGATGATTATTGAGCTGTAGGTGGGTGAGGGTGACAGGAATATTAGGATTTTATTTAATTGATGGTAATAGCTGAGGGTGTGGTGCACTGTATGGTGCGCTATAGGGATGGTTGTGAGAGCAGCGTGGCGATTACGCTATTCCAATAGTGGAGAAGTAGCGTTATTGACATCAATGCTTGTAACCCAAGCGTGGAGTGGGTCAATATTCTATCAAAGATGCAATGATTAATGTCGTCGCACTAAGTGAAAGTGAATCAGTATTGTAGCCATAGAGGCTCTGACGTTGGATCTGGCGGGTGGGTTAAGTAGTTTCTCGTATGTGATCCCTGTAGTGGGTACGACATAGGTTGGAAACCCCGACTTCGGTTGAGTAGTGCTCGCGTGAAAGCCTCAGGGGTCATTTACAAAGAACGTTGCATGCCTGCTTGAGTACTAGTGAGCGTGAGGGCGGGGACTCACGCAGGCTACTGCTTGAGCAAATTGTGCACGTGATGTCCGACGGATAATGCGCGGTGTTGCGAGTCTGAGCTCGAGTGCTAGAAAAAAGGAGAGTGGGTGTTTCAGTGTGAGCTTGAAGTTACAGTCGAAACAAAACTGGGGCGGAGGCGAGCACTCGCATAGCCTTCATGTTACAACTGGTCATTAGGATGTGGGGGGGGAGCGGTAGACCCAAGAAGGGAGGTTAAGTATAGCTCTTAGATTGTATGGGGGGTTGTAGCCTATAGTCTGAGATGGGAGATCAATGTGCTAGAAGTGGTTTCTGGGTAGAATGTTCCTTTGTTACACGGTGTGATTGCACCTGCTCGGCATCAAGAAGATCTAGAGGACGTGCTTACGGTAATGTCGGCTATTGGTGATGACAAATTTGGGGGCTCGAGATGTGCTCAGGGAGCATGGAGCCGATGGTCGTAATGAACAGGCTTTGCGTGTCCTGGTAAGCAGGCCGCCACGTGCAAGGACTGTTTTGGCAAGGTTGAGAGTATTCAGGAGGCACAGAGAAACAAGAAGGATCTTTTGTGGCTGTTCGGGGCGGCGAGCTTTTCGTACGCACGGTGCTTCACTGGTAAGATTATGGTGACTAGAAGAATTGATAGCTGGGTGATACGGGGGTATGTTTACGTAAGAGTTAAATATGGGTTGGGTAATGTTTGGGTAGTCACCTGATAGATGGGTTGAAAAAATCGAGGTACTGCCCTGCCTCTAGAATGCGTGAAAGAGTTTCTTGTTGTTTGTTTGAAGGTCGATGCGAGCTGTTGAAGGGAATGGTGTGTGTTGGGAACAATTTGCACTTATTAATGTGGTTCATCACCTATATCATGGTCTACGACCATGTGGCTGGTTTGAAAATAGGATAAGTGTAGGTGCCTTTTGACTGGTTTGGTAAGTTAAGGTTGTGGTAAGTGATCAGAGCCCGATAGGCAATACTAGCAAATGTATATATGTGGGGTTTGTCGCTCGCCTCCCCCAAGCAGATCAGTGCGGTCAACGGATGAGTATTGTCCAACGCTCGGGTGTTCTGGGGGGTGCACGTATTAGGGCGGTGGTATGGGGGTGGGGGCTGTGTGACGAGGTGGATAGAGGGAGGGCAGCGGTTCAGATGAAGTCCAGTCGAGTGGTGGGGTTTCATTCGGTTGGTTTTGCTGATGTGAGGGTTCTGAAGACGGGGTTATCCAGTCGTCCCCCAGCCAGACCACATGCGGTGCATAATGGTTGGCCCATCCGCCCCAAGAAGGTGTGGGGGACCTTTTGGGATGTGGCGCCAGAGTGAGGGCCATATGCGTTGACGGTGGTTATGGTCAAGGGGAGGCTTAGTGGCTGCGTGGATGGTTTGGGGGGTACAATGATAAGGAGGGGGCGGGGGGGGGGGCCAATTTCATACGTAGATCACGGGAATAGACCCCAGGTGATGTCCTTAGGAGAGTGTATGGATTTACAAGTAAGAGACAATGATATATGGAATGTTGTTGGCAGTGGGTGTGAGCCCATACTTGTGGGGTGATATTGCATTCGGGATAGTAAAGGAGTCTGTATAAAGTACATAGGTGGACTGATGATGAGTGACGTAAGGATATTCCAGCAGTAGCAACGGGTCCTAGATGCGATACGGTATGACACGTTGGAAATAGCGTACCAGTTTGGTCGCGTGCTCGACAGCAAGTGAGGATACATATGTACCGTGATTTTGGAAGGGAAGGTGTCCGGGGGTCTTTGGAGGAGATAGTGGTATGCTCCCTACGGTTTGGGGGATGGGGTTGGATCAGGAAGGGGCGCTTTCAGTTGAATAATTTTGGTTTCCTGGTAGCGTTATGTGCTTGGTGGAAAATATTGTTGTAGGGCGGGACGAGCTTCTCACTGGTCAACTTGTGGTCTTGTACATTAGTGTAGATTCGATCTGTAAATAGGTATTTTGACATTGTTTGAGCTTCACACTAAATAGTGCCATTGTATATAGACATGTTGTCCTTGGTTAGGAAATGATGGACAGGACATGGGTCTAATAGGTTCGATCTGCTGGCTTATGCAAGGCTGGGCTAAAGAGTTGGGAATGGGCTCGGGCATGTTATTGTGACTGATTCCAAAGTCTCAGTAGTCGTGAACGCTTGTGAACAAATTTACTCTAGATACCGTGACCAGCAAAGAAAGATTTTTGACAGCATCGGACAAGAATGTAACGAAGAACCAGCACCCCTGTTGAATCTCGAAACTACTGATCGGAGAAGGAGAATACATGGCTGAAATAAGAATGTTGGGTAGGAGGTTGAACAAAGGAAGCTGACTTCAGACGGCAAGTAGGCATTGCGATGAGGCTGAACGGTGAGGCGGGAAATCAAGGCATTGTATGGACTCAGAGGATGGAAGAGATCTAACAAGGCTCAGGTATGACCGAGAAGGAAGCTAGGAGGGCAGAAAAGAGAAGAAAAAGATTGGACAGGCTGCGGATAAGGGAAGCAGAGGAAAGGAAGGCAAGAACTACCGAAAGAGAGGAAAGAAGATTGACTGCGAGAGGGAGCATGGAAGATAAGGAGATTCCACAGAGGGAGCACGAGTTTACGGACCTAAGGGAGTTGGAAATTTCCAAGGCCATGGCTCACTAAATAAATGGTGCCAGTCCCTCCTAGTACCTGACCTCTCGGATGCAGCGCACTGCTAGATCAGGGTGCCACTCTGCGCGGGCAACCTCAGATATGAGTGTCTCTCATTATAGTTCATTTTGTGAGGTAAGACGATGATATGTTGAGAGCGTATTACTATATAGTATATGGCCTATAAGCTCATCCACGTTCTTGGGGTTAGAGAGAGGGAATGGTGGAGGATTCAGAAGTGTATCACAAGGGGCTAATCTGAAGAAAGAAACAAAAGCACTTACGAACTAGTTAAAATCGATAATATGTTAAATAATGATATCATCTCACCTTGACACCAAACAGTGTCCTTACAAGTGTACTACCTGTAACCGTAAAACTATCACACACTGCACGCACTCATGTACAGCTTTTATGGATAGTTTTTGCCAAAATTATGAGCAGAGCATGATCAAAGCAGCAACTTCGATGGCCATCTCCCCCCTCCTAGATGCAGGCTCTTTTGTTAATTCATGAAAAGAATGGAGAATTTTATAGATAAGGAAGAATTTAGGGAATGCTAAACTACTGGTCGAGTAAGGTGATAGAGGCTTATCACAGTTCTCTCTGCACGGTTTAGAGAATACTTGGAGAAGAATGGTAAGGTCTCTGTGGAATAACACCAAGATCTTAAGGAAATGAGCCTTATAGAAAACAATACTAAGAGGAGTCCATGGCTCCGCAGACTGAGAAAGTGTGTCTCGCATGGAACAGGTGCAGAAGAGGCTGGCGTGAGTTATTAAAATTGTTGCTGAAAGGATATTAAGGCCAGCTGTCAAGCAGATGGTAACAGGTAATAAAAAGAGAACTAGGTAGACGCTCAATTGTTATCGGACACACTCAAAAACTTTAAGAAGTTTGATCATAGAAGAGATGATAAAACAAAGTTAAGCCCCAGTTTGATAGGCCACCGTTATGAAGAATAAAAATAAAAACCCAGACAATTCACGATGAAAAGGCAAATTTGAATTGAAAATGAAAATGCTGTTCAAGCTCCAAGGAAGTGTGTGTATAGTCGATGTCAATAGTGAAGAGGGTACGAGAATACTCACCCCCGGAAATATGAACAATCATACCACCTGAAATTGTAGGAATACAAATTTCTCTAATCATTTTGCTGATATGGGAGGAAAGAGTAGCCTGGGACGTGAGGGGAATAGCAAACGTGTCACAAGAATCTTTCTGATAGAGAAGTAAATTATAGGATATAAACTCCCTGCTACGCTCAGACGTCCCACAAGTGTGTAGAAGAGTGTAATCTGTACATGGTAGTGCTACATAAGGGTGACTTACTTAGTGGGATCAGAAAGGGTTTAGTATTATGATATTCAGTTGTGAGTTCTCACCCTGGTGAAAGAGGCCTTCAATGTCACGCACAGATAACAGTGGAGCCGATCAAGACTGCAAACCAAGGAAGTGTGGAGCGACCATTGACACTCCCTATGCCGCTATTAGAGAGTAAGACTGTCGATAAACGCGACGATTATTGTGGAAGTGGAATAATTGGACAAGTAGCAAACAGTGATAAGAATGAGTCTCAGAATCTACACCTTCTGATTATTGGGGTGTAGATATTGTCCTTCCTGTGGAATCCCATAGAGACTGTGTACTATTGGAATCAGTCAGGGCACAGAAGAGACTGATCACGCGTCTATAAAAGGGAGATGGATAAATCTCTCCATCCGCGGAAGCAATAATATTCTAAGCTGGGGAGAGAGCCCCTAAGAATAAAGACAATATTTGGAGTATGGTCGAGTTTTGGGGCAGTGATTGGGTATTCTGGGAAGAAAAATCTCATTTTCACACACAGTGCTTCTAGTGGAAGAGGATCCTAGACTGCGTGACATGGATAGACCAATAATAGATCTCAGAAACGACATTATTTTGGTGCGAAAGGTCCTTTTATGGATTGTCTTTGTTAAGTGGAACGTGGGAGATCATGATGTATAAATAGGCTGAGGAAGAAGGGTGATTTGATGTGCATGTAGCTCCATCGTGTTCAGTGACCAAATTATGTGAAGTGGGAGCTGACCATCTCGTTTAAAAAATGTGCTGAGAGGAGAGAGAGATAATTCTTGCACAATGATAAATTTGTGACAGTTAGTCCAGGAAAAAACATGTGTGGCCTCATCATACAACGCATGATAAGATGTATAAGAGCAGAGATTTGGCTGTGGGAGGAGAAGGTTTTGATTCTTCTACCCGGTAGTGTCAAGTAATAGGGGTTAAGCCTGCACATTATTGGATAAAACTCCTGATGGGGCAAGGTACACCACTCATTCTGGTTCTAGATGAAGAAGGTATCTTAGAACCAAAAATTATAAGGATTGATAATGAGGTGGGTTAGAGTAATATAAATTTATGTTCTATCATTGTGAATCTCCTGTAAGAAATATTTGGACAAGAGGAAAATTCAGTGATGAATCTGGAAAGACACAATTTGTTGACTCCATATCTGTGTCTTATAGGCAATGAGAATGAAAAAGAGAAGGATGACAACTTTCATCATTTTTGAACTATTAGTTCAGACGAGCTCTCATTGTTGTTACACCCAGTGTGGAATGTCAAGCGGGGACAGGTCGAAAGTACAGAAACAGCAAATTTAAGACGGAATAGTTATCAGAAGGAGAGAGTTGCTAACAGCGTTATTTGCATGCATTTCAATACCGAGAGGTTTTAACGGTGACCGACGCCGGGCATACAGAACTTATGTGGAAATCTTGATAGTGATACCTTTAATAAGAGACCAGACTACTGTATGTATGAAGGCTTATGTCTCGACGTTCCGTTCGGCTATGGAGAAAGCGCGCTTGACAGGATTCGTCGAATAGGTCTATTTGTTGTAGAGAGGGAGATGAGGAATGCTTATTTTCATCACAGGTGAATCTTCGGATAAGTGTCCAGTTGTGGATACTCTTAAGACATCACTTGGAGAGAATCAATAGGACTCTGGTTATAGAACTTACAGGAGAGACTGAAATGCGCTGTATCACAGTAGGTCAGGTGGGATCCATTGCCGGATACAAATAAGGTTGTTTGGACTCCAGGCGGTTTAATAGTAAAGACGGTAAATAGATTTGTCTCAAAAGATGGGGGGGGATCTGCAGCTAAGTGAATGACTACTTCGACAGAATTCAGTAAAACGCATAGAAGTGAGACATCTTATCTATCTTTTAGTTAGTACACTCGAGAGGGACACACTGAGAACGAATTTAAACAGATTGCCATTTGGATTGTATGATAGTAATGCGTCTAGTGTCTTCGCTGTACTAGAATGATGAGAAAAAAATTGTCTGGAGTCGTCTTGCTTGAAGTTTTATTCGACTGCATACATACAAACTTTCTGGGAAGTGGAGTATAATCCTTTAGCGAATCAGAAACAGTTGAGGAACACCATTGAGAATGCGTCTCTGAACACATGAGTGTTGTAACTCGACTTAGGAGAAATGCGGCTAGTTTGACAGCCCGACCTAATCCTCAAATGTTGCGTTGGTGTTAAAGAATTAGAATTTCCTTGGGACACACCCAGTCCTTCAGGCTCCAAACATGGACCCCTGACCCCAAGTTATTTAGGAAACATATGCAAAAGCCCAGGAGTACACCAAACTAAAGGAAAGACGTGAGATCACTTCGTACTCATTATGTGGTTTCTACACCAAACAGTATATCAAAAACTTTAATTCCATATGTGCACGCAGTTAACCTGATCTTGCTATCGATCAAGGGAATTCCGGATAGAATTACCATGGATCAGGCACTGTGTGAATTGGCATACCAAGTATTGTGGAAAAGCTAACAAGCTAAACCTATTTTTGAAAGATTAACCATACTTTATAAGGTCATAAGAATTAACTCTTGTGAGAAAAAAACGGATGCCCAAGTAAATATCAGGTTTGGGCGGCGGACGTTATTTTAGATAGAAGTCACGATTTATCCCACCTGAGTATGGCGGAATTAACCCCAGTGGGCATTATGCATAAGCAAGAATAAGTTGAAATATGCTGGATATAACAAATATTATTCAGTAACGTGCGTATAAAACTGAGCATGTCCATGCAGTAATATGGACGATCCAAGGCAAATTCAATATTTATCCCACTGTAACATGGGAAGGCCTTTCAAGGGTTGCAAAACTCGGATCAAACAATACCCCTTGAGAGTATTACTAGCGCAAGGGCTAGGTATGAATAATAGCGAGGTTACCTCCCTTATGGTTCATTGACTCTTTTGCATACCATTTCCCCAGTTTCAAGATAGGGAATATATTTCTGGAAAACAAGAAACATGGGTGCTTCATTTTTTTAGACCACAATCCGTGTGATGAGAATTTTTTTCTCATTTTTTTAATTTCAGGATTAATGTTGTATTTCTTATGTGTAAAAAATTTGTAGAAAATAATGGACCTGACATAATGATGTCTGTTTTAAGTGGGGAGAAATCTTAGTGGTGTAAATATCCTCTAATACACCACATATATAAATTAGTAAATAATAAATGGTAAAGACCACTCGATGTATTCATTAGAAAAAAAAGAAGAATCGGTGAAAAGACCTCAGTGCTTCTACAATAGCCGTACGCCTGTGATGTTACGAACAGCCAGGAATGGCTGAACCAGAGATCCCAGGGGCAGCATCTTTGTTGTCTCTACTTAGTACTGCCAGAGGCATAAGACTGTGGTGTGTGTGTAGAGAGCGCTTCGCCACGTACATGATAAGTAAGAGAAGCCTACTGCATAAAACGTGTACGCACGCCGCGCGTTTCTAAATATTAAAAACTATGGTTGCTTGTACTGTTATGTTCTTGGGACGCGACCTTGATTAGGGGCGGAACACTGCTTGAATTTGACTCGCCCTCAGATTATAGAGAACTACCCCGTACAATAAATGTCATATAACATCATATTGTCTAACTCTAAAGACAGGGAAGGCCTTAGAAGATGAGAGAGAGAGTAGAGAGATGCCACGTTAGAAACTAGCTGTGGAAAAAGAGTCGCGATTGCTCACTGTACACCGTCGGTGTGTCTCAGCGATTAAAAAGTGTGAACGACAATCACACGCGGAGAAGATGCCATGAAGACCTGAGAATTTTGTTTTCAAATAAAACGCAGTGAGTTAAAGAATAACACTAAACGATAACGGAGGGTTAGGGTTTGAGCAGCAGTGTCTAGTGTTGTAATTGGAAGATCCATTATTGGGAGAGACACTGATACCACATGTTACTGATATTATGTCTACGGCTACTGACCGATTAGTCTGGACAGTACAGAAGCACAATCCATGTTATAGGAAGTGAACGGGTGTAAAATAAAATACCACGGAATATCCTAAACTAATTACCATATTCTGAACGGAAGGCCACTTTGCCACCATTAAAACTTATATTTTGTGTGCATCTAGGCACTTGATGACAAAGTATATGTTAAGTGCTACGCCAAAATAGGCCTTGTAATTAACAAGACTGATCAGAACTTCACTCAGAATCTCATTGCCTCCATCAACTGGCATGTTTTTGAACCAACATGCTTTTAGGCGGTTAATGAGGCCAATGACTTGAGTGAGCTATACGTCTTTGATTAGTTGTGCGGGCTTTGAAGGTTGTGTAATGATGTGGTTAAGAGGTAAAGCTTGTAACTCTATTTGAGGTTCAGAACTTACAAATGACTATTATCTGGAGGTGTTGAATGGAAACATGGTTGGGATGGGTTACAGACATTTTTTCTCACTCATGATATAGGTCTCTATGTTGTGTATACGGATCATGGTAGTCGACGCGCTTGGGTATGTAGAACGTGTGTTGATTATGTGTAGAGTGTGCAAAGTGTAGAAGACGTGGGGCAGTTGCGCAGAGGGGATGGTGTGTTTGAATTGTTTGCCTATATATACATTTTGTGAGAGGAGAGCGCATAAGTAGTGCGCAGTTGGTAGGTAGAGACGTAAGTCTATTTATTTTGTCTGGGTAAATGAAACAGCCTTGGGGAGTACTAGTGCACAAGATCGAAGATTAATATGTGTGCGTCGAAAAAAAAAAATTTATGTCATCGCGCCAAGAGAACATGTTTGTAATACGTTACTTGTCGGTTCCCTCCCTATTTCCATGAAATTAATTATGTAGGGTACTACGTGGGGTTGAGGGAGCTGATTGGGTGTTATTAGAGGCTTAGCACCTGGTCTGAGTTTTGCTGTGATCGCCACGACGGGCTCCGGCAGCACGACTCAAACTGTGCTCTGCGCCTAACCAGATATCGACTCAGTGGTGTATTTCGATATACCGTTAAGTATGACCTGAGCAAAAGCAAAGACTCAAAGCAGAGGAGACAGTTTTTGTCGGCATGCGAGGTCCGGAGACTAACATCAGAAAGGCTAACTGGATAGTTTAGAGTCAGCAGCTGGGCGCAGAGCGAGCTTCACCCTTGGTATAACACCACCCTATGAGAAGGAAATGTACTGCTGAATGTGTTTAAAATCATGGAGGGTTATTTCGCGACAGTTATTTGTTTACATATGTAAAAGACACTGTGATACCTTCAATTATTATTTCCACCAGTAAACAAACTGACGGATGCAAATTGTGTACTTGTCGTGGGTATGACAAGAACAACAACCCTAGCGATTCATCGAAGAGATAAAGCCGGAGTGTATTACCTCCAGATAATACGTAAGCATACACAGCCGCCTTAACTATTCACATATTGTTAAAATTTTTAATGTGTCAGCTGACAATATAGAAGATCCTTTGGTATAAAATTTTGTTTCATAGCAACTTGAGTTTTATCATTATGATTGAGATTCCTGTGTCACTACTGTAGTTGGATGATGCGATATCTTTTGTTGCAAAGAATATTAATACATAGAATTTTAGAAAAAGTTTTGAACACCTTGACTTACTTAAGCTGTATTCTTCTAGGCAGTTGTATTATATTGTATGTTGCTTGTCATGTGTTGGTAGGAAGTGTTGTTGATATCTTAATTAAAGTGTTTATCTGTCTGTTGGTTGTTTTGTGAATATCTTACTCACATTCATCACTATTAGATCTCCGATAGGAGAGTTCAATCGTGCACCCTCGCCCGTCGCAATCAACATTATTTGACCGATGAATGTATAGTCTTGTGGTTGAGGTCTAATTGTGGTAGCAAATAGTCAAGGTTCGCATCTGTAACCACACCTCACATCTATTTTAGATAACTCAGATACCTTCATCGATGTGTCTAAGTCAGTAGCACTGTAAGTCCACTACTATATATTTATATGAATTCCCATGACTTTACCACCAGTCCCGAGTTCTTGAAGTCTATTGTCTTTTGGGTCACCAGATTTGACGAAAAGTGACCAGGGCATTGTATTGGTTTGGGGTTAGTATTTTAATTCGAGGCATGTGTTGCTCGGTAAAGTTCTAGTAAAGAAGCTACTACATCCTTATTAGGGTTAGGTAAAATGTAACCCAGATCATTACTCATTTCGGCGATCCAAAACTTGCCGTTGACGGTTCACCTCGGCGTTGATCCGAATCAGATTGAATTACGAGATGACGGACATATATAATGATCATGCTGAGCAGATGGCAAAATCTCGATCTCTGCCGCGGCGGACTAGTTTCCCGCCAAAGATGGCCAGACGAGTTTCTCGTTCGGCCCTTGGAAGGGCGTGGTGACCGCGCAAAACTGGGGGGCTTACCTTCTTCTGATCGTCCCATCACGAGTCTCGATTTTCCTTCTAGCTAGTTTGTTTCGCGGTAATCCAGTGTTGATTGACGATGTTATGTTAAGCACGGAACCGCTTTGGACTAATCTACTCTTTAACCACCCACCTTTGACAACTCTAGCCGGTTCTTGGGCGCGTGAATAAGGTATGGAGTTGCGCTGAATTTGAGTAAAACTATCGTTTGTCTCTCCGGACTACGACTCTGGGCTGCAGCTCGTCTTGGTAAAAAAGAACACTGTCAATTCCTCTCCCGTGATGTCATTCTTTTAGAAGGATGATACTTGGACACGGGGTCTAGTTGTCGTTGGGTTAGTCGGCTGGCCGCGTAACAAATCTGTAGTGTCACACGTCGGCGTATTAACCTTTTTTAGAAAACGTTTGTCTGGCTTGTGCGATAACTGCGATGACGCCCCATCTACAGTGCTTTAAATTAATAGACTTTTTACTTCCGACGGACGTCAGGGGTCAGCAATACAACGTTACGCACACCACTTCTGATTGCTCGGGGTAACTTCCGACGGCGCCATCTTAATCACTACGGATGATAACGATTCATTTGTAAGTTATGGACCCGTTGCTTTAATCACGTCGACGTAGCGTAAGACTCGTTGGTTTTGGTTAAAGTAACGATTATTTTTTTCTTTGTGGGTTTCGATTCCATACGCTCTGGACTATATGTGGCTTGGTATATTTACACATTTTTCGTAGTGAAGAAATTGGACTCACCTTCGTACTTTTAAGAAAATTTAAGAATGTTTTGTTGTCGGACACTCACCAGCCTTTGTATGTTTGAAAATTTTTATCGGTTTGGAACTGTAAAAAAAAACAATGGTCTTTACCGCTGCTACTAAAGCTTTCCCAGTTTGTTTTTCAGGGGAACAGCCCATAGCACAATTTAACTAAAACACATCGATACACGTCAAATTGTAGGATATAACCCCCTATTCGTTTGGAATTGTTTAATAACCCCGCAAGTCTATTAAATCAGCCTGGAACTGTTGATATACCTACAAGCGATGTCGCCTCGACGTCTTTAAATTTTCTACGCACACCGGTTTATGTAGGTGTACGTATCCTGATGAACTAACCACTCTTAAAATTTTTTTTCGAGTATGTTTGGTGATTTGTTACCGCTGCAGATAGGCACCCGACCTCCGCCATAAGAACCGGGTGAGTTTCGCACGGTCGTAGTTTTGTTGTTTTAAAAATTATTATTTCACTTTCTGTGGCCTTGCCTTACCACTTTCGAAGTTGTCTGTCTTTTTCCTTCTTACTGGCGCGAATTGCGCCATGTTCCTCTATCGCACATTTAGTGGGCAAACCATCCTTTTTTTTTCGATTACGTGTGGTCCAGTTTGTGACATTGCTTGCCGTGGTGGCGGGACCCTGAAGATTGTTTTGTCCACGAAGAATCTCGTGTCTTTAAGTGACTCGTGGGTGAAAGCCTGTAACTGGTCGGTAGTTTTGTGTTGGTCATGTATTAATGTCCCACGAGGCCATAGCATGGCACGTGACTGATTATGTTACTAGTCGATGTAAAATAACGCTGCAGTGTTCGCTGATTATAATCTAGCTTTGTCACCTACCGGTATAATCTTTAGTTTTCAACGAGTCTTGGGGTTCGGCATCTTTGGGACCTGTCACAGAATTCTCCCAAGTTTCTCTTAGAGGTCGGGTGGGCTATACATGGTTTTGAGACCAGTCTAACAAAACGAGGGTCCATCAAAATCATTTTCTCTGGCACCCATCTCACAAGTCACCCAACTTAGCAAGGTTAGTCATGGAGGGGGTTAAACAACGCAACTTCAAAAATCCAGCCAGATTTGTTAAAAATTGTTTTCATCTCTTTTTGAGCGTCAATGTTTCTTGGTGAGCGCTATCAGGGTGTTTCTTGTAACGGGGACGAATACGCCTCACTCTCTGAGGGCGGTGTCGCGCTCAGTGAAAACGTTACCATTTTACATATCGTTTTATTGTGACAACATGCAGAGTGTTCCTACCGAGGTCGGGTGGACGCTGTTTTCATAACAGCTTGTTGACTGGGGGTTTTGGCCCAAGGTACCCTAAAAATTTCAGCAATTTATTCAGCATGCCATTCTGACCTTTTCCCCCCATCTTGTTATGTTTCGGGGACGTAGAGACACGGCTTGTTGTTCGTATGGAAATTTAGACTACGTAATATTATAAAGGCGTCTGGTGTTGCCTGACGCATGCTCGATTATTTTTTCATTTCAGAAATTAAGGTGTGGGACCGACGTCGCGGTCTTTTAAACGTATTTTGGTAATAGCCGACCCACCCCCCCAGCCTATCGGACCTGGTATACATACTGTTGGCTAGGACTTTATAAATCTGCGAGTCATCGCGGTGGGGGATTTTTTTCGAAAAGCAACTCTATATTAATGAGAATTCCAAAATAATATTGGTGCTGTGGTTCTTTGTTTCTTGCCATATTAAATTTTGCACCACAATGTACATTAAGCTAATATTCCCGATGGATGGACTACATTTAGTGAATTGTATCGGTTTCCGATCATCGTCTCACTAATCAGATCATCAGTGCTAGATTTAAACGAGCAAGCGTTCTCTTAATCACCTGTCCACTGCTCCATGTCCGGCCACGTCCCTTCCAATAACTGAATCTCGGTCATCGAATTTTACATGGACTGCCATCTTCTCCATAACAACATATAATTTTCTTCAGGATAGGGTACCAATCATTTCTCGGTTATGTTGTAATAAACCTTTGTACAAAGACAGTTTTGCAACTACCGGTGGGCTAGGCTATGAGCGCGGTGAACGGACTGTACCCCAAATGTGTGATCATAGCTAAAACACTGATTAAATTTACCATACTCATTGACGCAGTTTTGGATATCTTAGACCCTCTGCGATGAGGGCGTGTTTTCAAACATCACGGAGATCACACTTGACGTTACAAATCACCACAAAGTCTGGTTGTAACATCACGAGAACACACTTTTAAAACAAATGTGTTTCAAACATCACGACGAAACCATAGTTACTCACCAGTCATCAAGAACTTTTGTACCATTCACATACAAAATATTTACTCGGCCCTTATTAGATTCATTTTTTTTTTAGTCCTAATCAGGTCATTAATTTATATGGTTACTGTTCATACGCTTATTAAAATAAAAATTTCTTGGTTTGTCCCCTATTAAAATTGAAGTGTAAATGTTGTGCTTTTTACTCTTGTGCTACAAGTATATAAAAGCTTTCATTGAAAAATTAATAGGTTATTCCAAGGCAAAAAATGTGAGGCTGAAAGAATAAGCTGGTGAAAATTAGAGCAAAACGTATCATTAAAAATTTCATTCTATAATTGTTCCTCAGGAGAATATAAGGGTAAAGTTTCAAAATGTCACTAACAGAAGTATTCTAAACAAAGACAATCAGTTTCTTAGTCAATAATCCCCCATCAAGAATAAAATTGTTAATTTAAACAAGGATTGTAACATAAAAACTGGTCACATGGTTGTATAAAAAAGAGGATCAATGGCATGTACCCAGTGTGTTTTTACTGTTGTTGGTTTGCGAAATAAATTTTTTTATAAATTGATCATATGCTGATAAATAACTTTGTTGTTGTTGTATATAGGAAATCTGATGGTTAAATGGGTGTTATCTCTTACTTCTTGTGCAGAAAGGAATAATTGGTCAAAAATGCCTCCAAGAAGGGACCCATCAATTGGCAGACTGCATATAATTGGAAGGAATTCATACTTTCTCTCATGTTTCTCAGCAACAATACTCAGGCAGGTTAATTATATACAGTGAATTTCAAAAGCCGAGTAGACTATTAAAATGAGGAAAAGAACAAGCAGATTTAGGAAAGAACAGAAGATGTGTGGGATCATATATTCAACTCTCAGGAACATTATAAGAGATTTGCTCAGAATGACAAAGACAGCTGTACATATTTTCGTTAATTTGAAAAAAGCTTTTGACAGCATACTTAGGGATGTTTCATGGAAAATATGGAGGGCTTATGCATTCCAAGCTGCATAGTGTCAATCATAAAAAGCTCTGTATGCAAACTTTACATCCGTTGTCGTTGGAACAGAGGCAACCTAACTTTTGAGTGAAGGGGTGAAGACAGGTGTACGACAGGCGGCCCCTTATAACAACTCTATTTTTAACAGTCATAGACTGGGTGATGCGATCTAGTGTCTTGCCCTTAATGTAGAAGGGTTTTTAAATAAGTCACCAGAAACATGAGGGGGCTAGTCAGATGCTGGTGTTAATAAGGGATGGACTGTAAATTTATCTACTGTTGATGTAGGGCCCGGAAAGACACCACGGCGCTTACCCCACATTGTCACGGGAAGGTACACACCACATGAGTGGTCTTCCCCCCTTTCGAAGTATTGGGTTGTGTAGTTGGCAACAGTGTATCAGATTCGGCCCATATTTTCGCTATGTGAGAGAAAGAGGTGCAGTTGTGTCTGCGGATGTGAATAAAGTCGCGCTTTTCTAGAGTGAGAAAGTATAGATAGTAGAGTTAGAAGTTTATTATTACTATTTATTTAGGGACTCGCACATGTGTAATGTGTGATTCACGCACTCACTAATTAAGAAGATATATTTGGTGTTTTGGTGTCATGTAAGTTGTTATTAGGGTGATAGTTGATGGTTATCCATTTTGTATTGAGTGTGGTGGTGGTGTTTTTGCAGCTTTCATAGAGAAAGATAGTTGCTGTTCCATATATGTGTTGTTCATGTTTTTCGGGCCTTTCTAGAAGAGCAAATATGGACTTGGGTTTAGTGTGTGTGTCCTAGGGGCGGTCTCCTCTCTCGCAGAATCGCCAATATACGGTAGCGCGCTGTAATATTGATGTGATTCGAGGCTGGGCTTATAAAAGAGAATAGCGTAGGCCAGCAGGTGACTCCGCTTTCACATAGTATCAGACAGTAACCTCAGAGAGAGAAATCAAAGAGCGAATGTTAGACCACGCACCAGAGTCCAAGATGGTATGAACCTGCCTTTAGAGCACGTGAGTTCATTTAAATAAGAATTAAGTTTTACTATAATTCGTGACAATTGTATATTCAATGGTGGCTGATTTTAGATGTTTGAATGAGATGATATAAGAATGTAGAACGTAGATAGATGTGAAAGTTCCAAGAGCGGAGTTTATTTCATTCATCAGCAAAGGCAGAGATCAAGACTATAGTTTGAAAAAGCTTTATTTCCACTAGGCTGAATTTAGATAAGATTAATAGCAATACTAGCAAGACTGGGGCAGTCCGAATATCTGTGGCACGAGGGGACTGTATCTAAAAATAAGCGGGCGGCAGAGCAGATATCTGAGAGTTTCACGCCCAGGCGACTGGTAAACTTATATATATTATGTTCACGCATGTGACACGTCTGTTGTAATTTAGTTCCAGTTGTTGCTTGCTAGAGTACGAGAATAATTTATCATTTTTTTCATTTATGTAAGAGACAATTTAAGTGTATTCTCACGTATAGCCGCGTAGCTTATGTCAGATATCTACTGGTTTATATTTAGTGGTTAGCTTTTCGAATGAGGATCTCGTCATTTATGATTGTCCTTTGGAGTGGATGTATTTGTGATCTATATAATTTGGGTGTAGCTTAAGGCAGTTTCTGAGGACTCGGTTGTTTCTGTTCTGTTTGCTGACCTGGTGTGTAGCTGGAAACACTCCTATGCCAAGTGGCTGTCACATTATCAGCAGACCTCCAGACAAATAAGCTCATTTTGCATGGTGCCTATGCTGTGAGTTTGTTGCGCACGGGGTGACGGTTTTGGAACAGTCTGTGTTTCGTGTGATGAGTTTGTTGTTCCCAATCTCTCGCAATCTGGGGGTCATATACTCAGTCGCTCACGCTTGTTACAGAGGGTGTTTCGAGGCACCAGTGTCTCGTCACACTTACGACATTGTCTCAGAGGGCAGTGAAGCGATTCTAGTGTGAGCCGATGGATTCAGGTCTCGTACGAACTACGGTGGTGGTGTTACGCTATATATAACTCGAGATTGGTTGTTTGATAGGTGTATATCATTGTAAGTGAAGTAGAATATTATGGTTTTATGTCCTAGTTGCATGGTATTATTGTATGGTGTTGGTATTTGTGGTCAATGGGAAGGGGTATGGTTTGAGTGATTGAGCACTTGGGGGTGTGCTTCACCTGAAGATTTGTATAGTTGCTGTCTTCTCCGCTCTTTGAGGGAGCATGCGGAACTCACTCTCAGTAGGTGGCTTCCTGGGTCTGTGGTCATCTCCGTTATGAATAGCGCATGGTTCAGGATGGCTCGTGCAGCTACTAGTTTCGGTAGCATTCTGTGTTACACGGTGAAGTTTGCCAGCATCATGACAACAACCATTACTAGTCTCTTTGGACGACATGCTAAGTGTGTGTGTGTGTGATAGCTGAGTGTGTGCTCCTTGCATAGTGGGTTTCGGTAGCACATCTGGTTACATGGTGAGTTTGAAAGCACTCTGGTACAACACATACTAGTTCTGCTATTCGAGAACGACATTGCATAAGTTATGTGGTGTCGTGTGATTGTTGAGTGTGGCGCCTTGCAGAGTTGTGGGGTTTCGCGGTTAGCAGAATCTGTGTTACACGGTGTGTTGATTGCACAGCCTCAAGTGCTCAGACCCAGCCTTAATAGGTCGCTTTGGGATGACGCACGCGCAATGGAAGTGAGGAGGGTGTGCGTGTTCGTGTACTAGTTGGACGGGTGGTGCGATTGGAGTAGTACTCAAGGTCGGTGGAAGACGTATTATTCTGGTTTGCAGTGAGAGTTGTGAGGATTTCTATTTCATTTGTATACCTATTATGATTCTGTTAATATGTTCGTTAGGACTTTCTTTTGAGTGTGCTTCGATTCAAGGATTAGCGTCCTTAATTCATGGACGACTTGGCTGGGTTGTTTTGCGTTTCTGCGGGTTCGGATGGTTTCATTTTGTTTAATGTGGCGTAGTGCGCACTGATGGGTTGTAAGAATGTTTATACAGCCGCCTGCCTCTCAGAATAGAAGAGGCTTTTTTATTTGTTGATAGTCCGTACGGCTGAGAGTGTTGAAAAAATGAGTGGAAATTCAAACACGTAATCACAATTCTATTGTAATATAATTCGAATCATCATCTCCTCGACTTCCCCAGCTCTATATACAATTATGGCTGTTCGTCACGACGGATAAGGCAGAACAGTGGGACACTCGCGAGCAAACGACAGTCAAACGATAATATACAAATAGGTGTGCGTAAACTAAACCCTCAGTCGTGTGTCTACGGGCTACGAGCTGTGCAGCTCAAGATGGGCCGGAGAGGAGGTAATCACGTTGATAACGTGCAGAGGGTCGGGTAAGCTCACGAACTGAAGTCGTAGTGATCGCTCAACTCACATGATGACAGTGGGAGGCGGTGCAGTCTAAGGTGGGTTGCTATCTCATAAAGTGTGAGGGGGATCAGTGTAGAAGGTCCCACTGCCGCCGAGCCAGAAATACACAATGCGCGGTGCATAATTGGTGCCCTATA
Source organism: Oreohelix idahoensis (assembly GCA_024509875.1). Lineage (NCBI taxonomy): Eukaryota > Metazoa > Mollusca > Gastropoda > Stylommatophora > Oreohelicidae > Oreohelix > Oreohelix idahoensis. The sequence continues at coordinate 376,054 of JAMPIV010007116.1, forward strand.
CCCTAACAAGAAAAGTGGAGGATACTTTTTGGAGAGCAGCATACACTAGGGCCAAAGACGCGGAGGGGGAAGACTATGCAAAGGGAGGTTAGAGCTGCGTTGAGAGGGTTCTATGGGCCGTACATGAGTAGTGGAGGAATCGCCGAAGGCCCCATATGGGGAGAACTTATCACTTGTGCTCCGAATCCTCGACAGTGTGGACCCCAGTTTGTCCCCAGGGAGCTAGCAGGATACATGTAAGTGACAATGACCCGGGAGCAATGCTTTAAGGCCATACTCAGGGTCGTATGGGGTAGAACAAGGAGCACACAAGAACTAATGGCGTGATTTTATTCAGGCGTACCAAGGGCCAAGGGAATTCGGTGCGTGAATTTGCCCATAGGCTGCATGAGATATTATAGCGATTAGGATTCAAGCAGGGGCCTCAGGAGAGAATTACCGCACTCCAATAGTACGTCAAGCTTGACACGAAATAACGTTGCTGAAGGGCTCCTAGTGTTGTTGCCAGTCTAGAGAGTCGACTTGACGGGAGAAATGATGGTGGACCAGGGTCCGGCACCTACCTGGCCAGTTGTCATTTGTAATCATAGAGGATGATGCTCTCTTGTGTCATGGTCAAACCAGATAAGGATGCGATTGCCACAGTCAACAGCATTTTATACGAAGAAATGGTCACCAGGTAACATGAAGGAAACCCCGAAGTGGAAGCAACCTCAGGGAGCTCGAGGTAGAACAGCTGAAAGGCCAGATGGCCTGAAATGCATAAGACCCCAGGCAGAGAAGGCACGGGCTGACGGACCATCGATCTTTCGGTGCAAAAATTTTACGGGATGTTACAGAGGAATCCACTTAACAGGCACTAAACTAGACCCCTCTGTGGCTGCGGAGTCAGGCTGTGGAACGGGGCAGCCTTTTGTGACTCAATAGAATAGAGTACAGGTAGACGTGGCTCAGACCAAATTAACAGGTTGGGACATGAGGTAAGAATGTAAATGGCAGGAATGGGGTGTTTCTCAGGTAATAGGGAGAATGAGATGTTGGTTGCGGCATTGTGGGGGTTTTTAAAAGGAGGACCATGTCTCTAGGCGGCCACGGGACTGTCGCAGGTACAGAAGCAGAAAGGAAACCTCCAATGTTGGAATCCGGCCCCCGGAGAATCAATGGTGCTATATAAACTGCGCTGATTTTGGGAATCATATAGCTTGCCAGGATGTCACATGTGGTCCTCTACCTCAGAAGCGTTGTTTCCATTGCAAATCCCGTCAAGCACAACATTTAGTAGCGAGCAGTCCGTTTGTAGTAACCCTGCGGCTAGAGGCATCACACAAAGTGGAGCGCAGGCAGAGAGGGACGCGACCACTCAGAAGGAAAGGCGTTCGAGATCTCAAGATACCATTCACTGTACTATGTCGATCAGCAGCGGACCAAAATCCCCAGGAGTTTTAAAGAAAGAAATGGGAAAGCGGAAGAGCACCACAAAGAAGACAGCTCGCCGTGTCAAGATGGTTGGAGGTCGGCATGAAGGAGTATACTGAGGAAGGGAAAGTCATGATAAATTGTTGTTTGGACACAGGTCTCAACAGGTGTCTGTCACCATCACAAGAGCAATGTTTTCAAGGGAGTGTTTGGAGGGCTCCACTTGGTGAGGGTAGCTGGTTTACGTGAGACCTGTTGGCAGCAGCACAAATGGTAGCACATCCCTATATTGGTAACTTAGCTTACGTGGGGAATATCTAGGTTGGGTGAACCCCAATAGTGAAAAACTGTGGAGTTTATGTTTCAGGGGGTACCAAAGGTCTAGAAACCAGAGAAAATTCCACCAGGAATCATAGGTACTAATTGTCCTTCGTAAGAAATCCCAGACATACAGAAATAGTTATTAAGATGGGGCATCCAAAGAGATCAGGGGGATGACACAGAAAATAAGACTATATGAAACGTTTGGGTAGCTGGGAGAAAGCAATACCACAATTAATGCCGACGATCGATCAGGGCGCATAACAGTCAAATGCAAGAAAGCGACCGCGACAGTCAGATTGAGCTTTTCTCTTTGTGCTAATAGAGTCTTAAGAAACACCAGAGGGCTGATTTCAGGAGTCATTACACATTGACTGTTATTAGAAGTGGGGTCCTGTTGAATTTCAGGCATCAAATTTGGGAGTGGAGGTCTTGTTTTTAGCTACGGGGTCCTCTCAGTAGGAGTACTGACAGAAGATGGGTTGGGACTATTGACACATATTTCAGAGTTTGTAGGGGCTCAAAGAAGTAGAAAATGTCAGCAAGGACAATCATCGCTCCTGTCCATCCAGAGAAGAGATGTGCCAATTGACCTTGCGGGTTTGAGGGCTCAGTGAGGCTGAGAGAGGAAGTGAGGCGTAATTAGGACGCTATGCCGTATCTTTTTGCCACAGATGAGACAGATGTAGGTTACAGGAAGAGTTTCTGTGAGGGTGTTTTTCAAGCTTCCTTCATCTTATACTCGTTTTACTTGATATTAAGTTCACTTCTCCCTTCGAAGTTGCGCTTAATGTTTGTTTATTGATGGTTAGTCTGACCGTAAGCTCACATACTTTCGACGTTCTCGTTTGCCATATTGTACATTAGTTGATTTTATATCCTCGTGGGCTGAGTTATCGTGCTGAAAAACGCTTTACTTCTTCAACTGCTGTGGAACAAAAACACCACGAAAACATCAAGTAAGCATATCAAGACTTCTGTTCTGAGTTACGTGTATTGACGTTCTAATAAACCGATATCGACCAGCCTTACAATATAACTATTACTCCTGATAAGTTAAGTCATAACCAATAAATTCCACAGTAATACAAGTATCAGTATCGCCGCTGTTCAAAAACAATATGTCAAGATCGAACATCATGGCTAATGTTTACCAATGCGCTAGTGGTAGTTCAACAGGCCAGAAATGAGCGCATTAGTTCTATGGGACGAGCTACAGAAATAGAATCATAATATAGTCGATTCTCGCTTTTCCAGTCATTTAGAATTAGCCTGTAATGAATCCCTCAACCGCTTAAGATTAAGCTATCGCTCTGAAGATGAACGGTTGGTCCGTGGGAGTGACCGTAGGTGATTCGACTTTCATAAGAACGGGTCTATATATACTTTGGAAGCCCTCGGTTCCATTTGCGAAGGACATACGAATGAACACGACGGGTTTCCGTCGTTGCTTGACGGATTTTAAAATTAAAGGCCAGGTCCAACAAGGGCCAAGCTCTCTGTAATCCACATGTCTCACCGGATAGCGTGACACCTGTCCCAACGGTGTGGCGAATGCGTCATAATCCTTAAGCATGATAATGTTTGCCGCGTTTCAGTCTATACCTCGAAAAATATGAACATACATGGGGATTCGATATTCGATTAAGGTGTTATGAGATCGCCCCCCACCCCGTAAGACGGTTGGCGGCAACTGGTTTGCGATAAACCCCTAATCGCAGTAGACTGTCCGTCAGTTTTAACGATTTAACACCGGTGTAAACGGATATGTTTCTGTCAGCACCGAGGTGAAAAAATAATTCTCTTAGACCTCTGCATTTTTCTCTATTTACTATAATTAATCACTCAATTTATTAAAAAATTGAACAAAACCGAGTCCCTTCGGTACGATGTTTATCTAGAACATGTCGCGGTTCATGTCAGTAATATCTTATAACTTAAAATCAAGTCATTACTCATAACTTATTAACATATATTAAAGTAAATAAGAAAATGTCATGTTCATTCAATCTAATTAACTATCCACCTTCTATTTGAGTTTGTTTGTCCTATTGTGACTAACTACCTACTCTCGTCGAGGTGTTATTATACAATTTATTCTATTTCTATTTTATTTATTATAAGTAAGTTAAATTTAGTAGATATGTATGTATGGTATATAAAAATTACATTAATATCTAATTAAAGAAAATGAGGGAAATAGTATTACACGAGAGAAAAAGAGATAATAAAATTAGAGAAGTACGGACCAATGGCAAAACTAAAATAGCTAATAGTTATACAATTAATTAAGTAATGCGTGTGACAGATGAAGTATATAAGGGTAGATACCTAATTCAATATCCTCACTAGCATCATTAGTAATGAATCATCTGAATCAGAAAAGCTTATTATTCAATTCTTAACCCTACCTATACTTTTGCAGAATTATCACCTTAATCTAATATCCTATCTACACGCCTTAAATAATTTCAGACTATTTAAAAGGTTATTATAATGGTGTGATGTACTTCTTAATATGTCTATCATTTTTTTTTCTTAAGTATATTTTAATTTCTATGTTTTTTATTTCAATCAACACTCTCAACATTATTGTATTCATATATTTAATTTTAATGTAACTTCAAGCAAATTTAACAATATCGGTACATGAAGTGATCCAATATCGTTATGTTTTTACATCCAAATGACTTTTTGTAGTTGAAAGGTTCTCTTAAGAAAACACAAAGTTCATCTTATCGAATTATCTGATATTAAGATCCTAATCGTCGTATAGTTTTCGCTCCTTTATATGATAATTTTTGAACGTAAATTGTTGAAATATCAAGCTCTCATCACCGTAGTAAACTTGTCACCGTCTAAATTCATGAGAATTGTTCCTTTTTACTTACTTTTGCATTCGAAATGAGTTGATTAGGCAAATCGACAAGTGAAGTCCAAATCTTTCAAACGATTGTTAAGATTGATAATTATTGATAACAAATAGGTTTTATTTCGATAAATTTCCTCTTTTACGTAGGAAGTCCAAATTCCGTAAGCGCGCTGTCCTCTATTCACTGACGCGCTCGCATTATACCGTTCATTGCAACGCTCACACTCGCTTGATTACGTCAGCAATTTTACTTGAAATAGTAATATCATCAGAATCGTAGGATGTTCTTGACAACGTATGACATT